>VXBU01014119.1:370561-450288 GCA_013400315.1 Bombycilla garrulus
CGCGAGGGGACGCGGGGCCGGCGCGGCGCAGCCCCGCCGCTGCTGCCGCCGCCGCCGCTCTCCGGCGGGGGTAGTGTCAGCGGCGCCGCTCGCTCTCAGGGTGGGATTTTTCTTTTTTTCTTTTTTTTTTTTTTCCTTTTTTTTTCCCCTTTTCGGCTCCTCCGCTGTTAATGAGCATGCCCGGGAGAGCTGCGCAGGCGCCTTGCCCACCGCCGCGCCTCGAGCCGCCTCGCTCCGACCTCGGCGGGCGAGGGCTGAGGGGGCGAGAGCGGCACCGGGGCTGCCCCGCGGCGGAGGGAGGCGGCGCCGGGCGGGGGTTGGCGAGGGAGGCACCGGGCAATAAGGGCTGAGCCCCCGCCCGTGGCGGTGGAAGACTGGGGCAGAGTTCGGGAAGTCTGCGGGAAGGTGAGGCGGCTGCGCTCGCCCGAGGGAGGGATGCTGCCCCGGCTCCGCGGGGATCCGCCGCCCGTCCCGAAATGGGAGGAAAGAAAGCCCCACCGGGGGACCTCTGCCTTGGGATATAGCGCAGAACACCTTCTAAATAATTTACCTTGCTCAGGAAGTCAGACGGCTAGTAGAATCAAGGCTTGGGAGAGGGACGCTGATTTATACAAGGTGCTTCGGCAGCTTTCCTTTCACGATCTGAGCTTGTTAAAGTGGGGAGCTCCTGCGGCCGCCTCCATTAACAGTCCCGGGTCTCGGTGGAGGGGAACTTCATCAGCTGGCGATGATTTGTATAATTTCATCATTTCTATACTGTTTATCCTCAAGAGAACATACAAGGTGTAAAGGTGATTACCACCTGCTCTTTTCGTAACAGCTAATTCTGCAGCAGCACTTGTAAAAAATGTATTGTGCTGAAGAAATCCAAGGAACTATAAAAGATGTGCCTCTGAGTCTGAACCTGGCTCATCAGTCTGTCTCCATCCTTGTCTATGTTCACATGGATACTGCATGCACATATAAATTCCTAAAAACCACGGAGGTTATTTATGTCATTTACTTTGTGCATTCAGTCCCAGGAAAACACTGGGAAAAAGAGTGCAATTCACTATTGCTGTTACTTACTTCGTAAGTTTCTGCCCTTCTTCGTAAATTTCTGCCCTTCTTCGTAAATTTCTGCCTAGACCATCCAAAGTGGAGTCCTTTTGTTTATTCTGTTCTGTGTCCTAGAACATACTTCATTCAGACAGTTAGTTTATGGTGATTACATAACTATTTTGGGAAAATAACATCTTGAAGATACCTATATAATATCTTGCAATGCATAAATAAAAAATAATAAATTAGGTGAAATCATCTGTTGTTCTACACATTACTTTCATAGGAAGCCTGAAAAGCCAGAAGTAACTAAATCTATTTCACATTAATCTTGAAGCCATTCAACAGTCTTCATCATTAACTGTTTCTAAAAGTTAACTATTTTAAATCAAACAGCTCAAATTTCTGTGATCTAATCTTGGTAGGTGGAGTAATTCTTCAGCAGAAGAATATAGATCAGTCGGAGCTCTTCTGAGCCTAAAGTAGAAGGTAAATTTTCATTCCCAGTAGATGGGGTTGTTTTGGTTTCTTCTCTCTCTGGATAGACTTTAACATTTGTTTTTCATTAACACAAAAATTAGATACCATGGACTGAACATGGAAATAACTCAAAACCAAAGAATGAAAAAGGTCTTGGTTGAAGTTACCATGTTAGTCACAGAAACATAAACCAAGATAGCTGACCCATCTTGATTACAGGTTTTAAGACAGTAACCAAGTCAAGTAAATATTGCTCTTCTGTGGGCAGACAAAGAACACAATAATAATTCTTCTTCTTGGAATCTTATGGAATTACCTGTAGTCATTAACATATAGTAGTCATAAAAAAATGGCAGCCTCATCAAGAGAAGGCATAAAAAGATAACCATTGGAGGTGGAGGTTTAATTCTACTTCTGTCTCTTCAGCCACTGCTGAGGTAAATTAAACAAAGAGGATAAACTCAGTAGTGGGAAATTGTTGCCAGATATCAAGTGGAGTGTCCGGTGTATATATACATATATATATACATATATGTATATGGTAATTTCAGATACCCATGGGTGTTCCCTAGTGAGTTGGGCTTAGGGAAACTCCAAAGGTCTGCTTGGAGAACCACGCAGGTACTATTGCTGTTTTTCCATGAGACAGATGCAGAAGAAAGGGTGGAATTTCAGGTGTGTTATATGCAAGCTCCAGCAGAAATAGGAGCAGATCCCAGTGTGAGACAGGACCCGTGTGATAATAGGAGTGCTTCTTTAAGGGGAAATGCACCGGTAGAAGGAACAGGTACAAACAGAGAGCTTTCCAAGAGTCAGGATGAACATTTTTATACCTGGCAACGAGAGTCCTTAAGCACATCAAACCCAAATGCTTTTAGCAAAAAGAATTCTGACCCTTTAGATTTCACACCCAAGCCTGCTAAACTAGTTTCAAAGAAAGCAACAAGTAAAATATTGCTAAATATGCTGGCACCAAGTGGAGTTTTCTTATACAGGTAGGTTTATACAGTATTCCAGCTCTCTGCAGTAAAGATTTTCTCTGTAAGTAGCAGCGGATGGCACCTTAAGTGCACGGGTGCAACACTTGTCGGTGCAGCGCTGATGCTGAGGACTGGATTGACACCTTTTGGCTCACTCAAGTTCAGATGAGCCTCCTGAGTGAGTCATTGTCTTTACCTAGTGAGTTATGCTGAAGCACTGTTTTTAAATTAGTCTCATGCCTCCTGTGGGAATAGAGATCATTGCCTGCATTGCAACAATCTCAGTTGAGACCTGAGACACAGCTGCTGGTCTCACAGCCGAAGAGGAACTTTTCAACCCACCTGGTGTAGGATATCACCACTCAAAGTTCTGTCAGCCTATGCTTCCGAGTATGATGCTGAAAATTCCTCTTTGTGCCTCCGTTGTTTCCATCAGATGAAGTGCTCCAAACAATCTCTGAAATTATGGGGAATTTTCTTAGTTTACACTAGACAGCTTTCCTGACAACTGTGAGATAGACATAAGACACATTCCTAAATAATTGAAGTGGTTGTTTGATTTGCCATTTGTGGAAATTACTCCTTCATACAGTGACCAGACTTCAAAACACAAAAGCAAGAGGTCAGCCAGATCCCAAAGCTAAATACACAAAATAGCAGGTTCAGCTTCATAGAATCACAGAATAGTTTGTGTTGGAAGAGACCTTTAAAGACCATTTCATTCCAGCCCCCCTGCCATGTGCAGGGTCACGTTTCACTAGACCAGAGCTCCATCCAGTGTGACCTTGAGCACTCCAGGGATGGGGCATTCACAGCCTCCCCGGGGAAGCTGTGCCAGCGCCTCACCACCCTCACAGCAAAGAAAGTCTTCCTAATACCTCATCCAAACCCGCCCTCGGGCTGCTTGGAGCCATTCCCCCTTGTGCTGTCACTCCATGTCCTTGTAAAAACTCTCTCTTACAGCTCCCTTATTGCCCTGTCAGGTACTGGAAAGACTTGTTTCTTTCTATATTTTCAAAAGAAAAAGACAAAACTATTTCGGAAAGGCGATGAAATATTTACAGTGAGTCCCTTAATACTGATAGTAAACTATCCAAATATAAAGGGTGTTGGGATCCCAGCTGTCTGACAGAAAGTGACAGAAGGAGCTGAGTAGCGCTATTAACAGTGCCCTGCCCCATTTGGAATGGGGAGAAAAATTATAAGGACATTAGAGACATTGTCAACCTCTAAAAGGACACCATTCTGGAAGATCCTGTAGTGTACATCAACGTGGGGTCCCAACCACACTGCACAAGGTTAATTTTTTTTTTTAAACCCAGGTTTACACTTGATAAAACCAATGAGACTGATTTGTCCTGCAGAGTTGTACAGCAGTTTTGGAAAATTTACATTTTTTTAAATGATACCTTATGTCAATCTGATGAAAGTGCATATGAGGTGTGGATTAAAACAGGATCAAACCAGAAGTCTAACTGTCTTCGATACAAATTCTCTGTAATGATGCACAAAATGAAAGGTAAAAGAGAATCAGGATCATTTTTTTAATACTCATGAGAATACAATGTCATTGTGTGTTTTTCTAGTTGTGTGTGTACTGAAAAGAAAACTGACACACTGCACTACAGTGACATACAGGCACACAGTCTTGCACTTGGTCTGGGAATATTCAGATTTTTAAAAGATAAGAAAGGTGAAAGTGAGCTGTGAAACACCAATCAGAAGTTTTCAATTTCTGGACCAAAAGAAGGGGCTTCTCAGAGAGAAGAGCTGAATTTTGTGAAGCTAGGCTAAATACACTGAGGTGTAGAAAACTCTCTATGAAATGCACTCCCATATTATTACCAGTTCCTGAACAGGTTTTGCCCCAGAATTTCTGCTAGAAGCTGCACTTCATATCATAGAGCTAAAAGAGAAGCAACTGCAATTTCTGATGGGATATTTCTTTCCAGAAACTGTACTCCCAGAACCAAATGGATAGAGAGAAGCTGATTTTTTTGAAAAAGAAATGAAAACTGATGTATTTTCACAGCCAAGTTGGTGAAAAATGTACCAGAAATAGATTTGTTTACAGAACAGTTTCTACCTTGCAAAAGACTAAAGGAAGCAGCACTGCCTTGTAGGATGTTTACATGCTATGAAAAAGGAATCCAAACATGATACTGACTCTCTCTCAAGGCTCTCCATCACTACATGACACCAGTCTCCTTTGTTCCCTTCTCAAATTTTCAAAGAAAAAGAACAGGTTTTATAGTGTCATGGCTCACATGAGCAAGAACTCCTGTAAATAACTGAAAATCTTCTCACAAAATTCACCTCTAAGCTATCTTGGAACAAGATGCCTACCCAAAATTCTGGCTATAGTTGGGCTGTTCATGAGCTGCGACTGCTGCACATTGACCAAAAACGCAAGCCAGTTTCCTGATAAATTCCCATGTACCTGGATAGAGCGATTACTCTAAACTTACAGTGGCAAAAATTATTCCTCTTTTCCACAAGTATGGCGCTCTGGGGAGCAGAGGGGAGCGCTGCTTTGCCATGGCTGGGGAGGCGCGCTCCGAAAGATTTTTCCGATCCCGTGAACACAAGGTGGTGCTGATGCTCCTGGCACCGGGGCTCATTCGCCACTTCCCAGGAAGCCTCACTTGAGTGGCGGTCGTCGGTGTGTAGCTGGAGTACCAGATATTTCATTTGCCTTAAGTTAATGACAAGAAATACTATCTATTAAGATAAAAAATTTTGTTTACAATTAAACTCTTGGGATTTTTTTGATAAACTGGAAAAAAAAATAATTTCCAGCCGACACAGAGAATTTCTTTCTTCATCATTTTGTCTTGAACTCCAGAACCCTCCAAACAGACCAGTTGTATTTCCTAGCTTCCCTCCAAGACCCAAATAAAAATGAATTCTAGGTCATGAATGAAAAGGGAAAAAAAAAAGATGTAAGAGCATCCATATATTTTCAGATCTTAAGAAAAAATGAAGAAAGACCCTAAAGTCACATGAAAGAAACATTCCAAATGTGTAAATAAACATATTCCCAGGTAACCTAAAGGAGCTGGAAGTATGAAAGGCTTAGTTTAAATGCTTTGCTGCCTTTAGAGGGAACTTGGGTACTGCAGAAAGCTGTACCTAAACTAGAAGATTTGAGAAACTTTTACTGAGAAAGATGACTGTTAAAAAACATTGTTGAAAAATAGTCAATTGAAATGTTTATTCCAGAATATGAATGCATGCTAAAAGAGGTTTGGGTCTATCTGCTTGCCCATTAGAGTGGAACTAAGGTAAAGCACTTTTGAAGAGAGATAAAACTTCCATATAACAAGGATCGTTTCTTTCCCAAATGGAATAATCTCATTGCATTGAAAGCTGACACTGGAGAAGATAAGAAACATAAAAAACAAAGGCATGTTTAATAGAGTATTTTGGATACATTCTTTCAGCTGTCTCATGGTTACCTTCCAGTTTAATTTATTGTATAAATAGGAAATCCTAATCAGCATCTGTTTTCAAGTATATTTTATAAAGACATAACGTCTCTTCTTCAATTTTCTCTTTCAGGTTCATCTGATAAAGACATATTATCATGTTAGGGAAAATTCTGACTCACAGTTCAGTGCAATATTTTTTGAGGCAAATGAACATACTTTAGGAAGGATAATCTACTCAGCCTTTTCCTGTTCCCTTATATTACATAATAATCCCTTGTGTTCCTGCTGCTTTTCTTCTTTCTTGTATTTCTGCTGATCTCTGTTGCTTATGTATTTACTTCTCCCTTAGGAGAGTATACAAAAACAAGACCTAAATATCTTAATCTCTTCAGCTTAATTAGACATGAAAGTAACTCTGGCCTCATTAAGAAATGTCCTGAAGCAACAGGTAGAATGGAATAAGATGAGTCTGAAATCTGATCCTGAGATCAGCTTGTCAGACAGTCCTAGTTGTTAAAGAAGCTTGGGAAATAGCTACTGTAGAGAAAAACTAAATGCTTAGTATAAATCTCAGTGGAAGAGATGACTAATTAGAGATAATTATACACAGATTTCTTGCATTAAAAGTGCTTTAAAACATAAACATTCAAATTTTACTTAGACTCCCAAGTGCTTCCTAGGAGGCAAGCTTGCAAAAAAAGTCTTTTAAATTATGTCAAATGCTTTTAAACCAAAGGTTTTAAGAGGCATCTCACTGAAAATTGTGATGCCTTGAATTTTCTTGTTCACCTTCAATTTTAATAAACTGCAATAAAATGTATGGCCTAAGCTAGTGTCCTAATTTTCCTATAACAATTTAATCAGGAATCGTGCTGGATTAATTTGCTACTGTTCTCTAGCACTTCAAATATTGTACCCAAAATTCACTTGATAGGAAGACACTGATCTGTCTTCAGAACTGAGGCTGAAGCTGTCAGAAAATTGAAAAGTAACATAAAAAAGGATGCTGTGCTAAAAAGTATGTTTTTATAAACCAAAAAACATCAGAACAGAAGTTCAACCCAAAGAAAACAAACCAAACGACCCAAAACTTAGGATACAATCCATTAGCAAATTTCTGGAATACTTAGTGAAAATGACAAAGGATGGGGTAGAAGATTGTCAGATATCTTCATCCCTTAGCTTCACTTACACTGAAGCAAACAGAATTTCAAGTTTTTACAAGGGAATTCCATTTTTATTCAGCTTTGTATTTGTTACCAAAATCTCTCAAATGACTCCCACAGAAACTGTGGGTTGAAACTCATGGATGTGGGTTTTTTTTGAGGTAGTAAATTAAGACACCATACTTCACACAAATATTTCTGAGGCTTACATCATTATCATGCAGGTGTTCACAAAAATCTATATATACTTCTTTATTCAAGATTCTTTGAGAAGGTTTTTAATCTTTTAAAATATTGTCAATTCATATGGTTCCTTTTGGAAAAACAGGAACACACAGCAATCAACCATTCATCCATCCATCCATCCACGTAGATAACACCTGTCAGATTCCTTATATTCTACTGCACATTGATGTCAGAAGAACACATAATGCCTTTATTAACAGCCTGAACAGCAGGCAAGAGTGTACACTTGGAGAGTTTGTGAATAGTAGAAGTGGACAGGGGTGGACTAGAAATTCTAGGACTAGAAATTACGAGAAATGTTTTCACCATGGAAACACTAGAACATGTTGCCTGCAGGTGTCTCATCTTTGGGAATATACAAACTTGAAAGGTCCAGGCTCCATGTGGGAGTAAGATCAAAAATTTCTTGAGATCCCTTCCAGCTTATTTTCTAGTTCTATGATCGATCACTTTTTCATTACACCACAAGAAAACAAGATAAAAATATTTTCATGTAAAGCCTTCACACTCTATTTTTAACAAACTATTCCTTTTAATTTATTCAACCTGTTGTTCCAATGAGATAATAGTCCTGAATAGCTACAGAAAGCACAAGCATTTTTTCAGCACTTCACTTAAACTTCGAAAAGTGACGTTTATATCATAATTTTCCTTCCAGTCCTTACTGTCTTCTAGTTATGGTCATTGCTATCAGCATATATTGAAAGAGATCCGTGATTCTGAGGAGGTAAAGAGTTAGATTATGCAGGTGGTCATTACAAATAGTGAGTGTTTAATCACTGTGAAAAGTTTTAAAAGGAGCTGTTCTTCAAGTATAACAATTTCAGGTTTTATGACTAGAACTGGTGTTTCTTTACTAATCACATCAACAGTTTGAAGTAAGAGCACATGTACAAGCTTAATATTCTCACTATTTATCTTTATTCACTTGCTTACCATCAGATCAGACTGTCAATGGTGATGGGGATAGAGACAACAAAAGCAGAGTGTGGACACCCATGATCATACAAAATACACTGCAATGAGAGTAAACACTGCAGGTGGCTGTAAAAAATGTCAGGAAAAGGCAATGAATTTGCAAGATTTGTCCTGCCGGTAAAAAGTGAAATAAGTAGAAGTCTGTGGCCACATTTGTTCTATAACTGGACTTTTTTAAGAAGAATGTTTTTAGAAGCAATCTTCAAGTCAAAATGGAATTGGACAGGAATTATTTATCAGACAGACAGTAATAATCTGTAACTGGAGGGTGTCTGAGTCTTACAGTGCTATAGCAAGCACATAGACAATTACAGAAATATTCTGATAATTATTAATGCAATTTAAGGCTGCCAGTTGCAGAAGGCTGAATCCCACATTCTGTAGCACATTTTTAACTAAAAGTTATGGGATGAAAATGTTAGTATTCAAGGCTGCTTGCTCTTCTCTGCTAATTTACATTTATATTCTTAATGTCTAGATTGAGCCTAGGGAAATTTAAAACTCTATTTCATTAATGCTAACTTTTACAGAAATCCCAATATGCACAGAAGTTCTTGGATTGCAAGGCTAGTTAGATGAGCATGCAGAAGAAGCTAAATGTAATTGCTGGGTTGTTATGATAGTTAAATATGTACTGTCAGTTTTGGCTGTTGAAATCCCTACAGACATCAACCTACTGTTCTAAAAAATACAAAGTAACAGAATAATTAATTAAAATACCTTTAAAACAAGCATTGTGAGTTTACACACTTTCTACAGATATGTTTGAAACTGTTACAGCACAGCATTGTGTTTGCTTTTTCAGAAGTTCCTGTGACGAGTTAGATAATTTGATCTCTGCTTTTTTCAGCTTTTGAATGGATGGCAAATTAGAAATACATGTGCAGCCATTTTTAGAGTCCAGATTGGGTCGTGTTCTGGCAGGCTTTTGTGAAGTGCAGCAGTTTTACAATGCTAATGCAGCATTAATGAGCACCCATTTACTGGCTTTCATCAGCCCTGAGCAGAAGGTTCTGATGCAACTTCTTTAAAAATAACCTATTTAGAGATCTGTTTGCAGAAATCTTGGTCACCTGAAGAAATCCTTGCATAGATATATATTTATTTGTGTATACACAAATGTATAGATATATATGTACACACACGTCTGCTTGGGCAATAATGGGCTCAGGCAGAATAAGACTTGATAATTTTGTTACACAGTGATTTAGTGCCTTAGGTCTGCCTGCAATTTCTGCCAGGCACATTACTCCACACCTGAAGTTCTGAGCTGCCTCAACCCTATGGAAGCTCTGTAATTCATATCCATTCCAAAAAAAAAAAAAAAAAAAAAGAAAAACAAATAAAACAAACCAAAAACTTGTTTGCTTTAAGTGATCACAAAATTCTTTTCATATTCATCTTGCACAGGTCAGACTGCATCAGTATGAGACAGAGAATCAGATGGAGAATAAATAAATTAAAAGTGATTATGAAATATGCATAGAGCATTTATGAAAAACCATATTTTCTGCAAGGTAATATCTTATGGAATTTATAAAACAGTATATCCCCAAAGAGAGAAACTGGAGAAAAGGTTAATAGCTGGAATAATTATAAATCCCGGTATATATAATTCAGCCTCCTAAACAGCATCACACCCTTGCACTTTAAATAAGAAGCTATGAGGAAAGTACTCTTTTGGAACCTATTGGTCTTTTCTGTAATATTTATTAGTAAACTAGCATTTAATTCATTATTTATAAGTTTCTGTCACCCATCTCATTTGTTTGATATCTAATTTTTATCAGTAGTACTTTGTAGACAAGCAAGTACTTCAGGAAAGCAGAATGCATTGTAAATCTGCAATAGCCTTTAGGAAAATGTATTGAGTATGTAAACCTGACTAAATAACATATGGGAATATGGGACAGTAAGTTAAACTTACAGTTTTGCTATACTTGAAGTAAATTTTAATGTTTCTGTTATTCATCCTAAGTGCAAAATCTTTAATTTGAATTTGCACTGTGCAGCAATAGATCAGAAACAATCATTCTCACGGGAATGAGAACAAAAGTAGAGTTCCCACATGCTTCTCCTAAGGCTCCTTTATGTTGTTTGTGTATTGGATGGCAAGAGGAGAATCAGTTTCAAACAATCTAACATAGTGTTTGGTATAATAACCAATGACTGGATGAAAAGTCTGCTTATAAATGAGTGAAGTATGTGCAGTTCAGCTGTTTGCAAACTGATAAGCCCACATATGTGTCTAGATTTATATATACATATGTATATATATACACACCTATAATAGGGAGCCTTAACTTGGTATAGAAATATTATTGCATATCCTGTGGTCTACTGATGGGATATACATATAATATAAAGCTCCCAGAGCTTTGAATTTTAGAACTTGGACAAATGGGGCCTTAAGCCTACATACTATTCAAAAGAAACTAATATCTGGCTGTGGAAATGCATAGGAAAGGTTTCTGGTGTGAAAATAAATGAGATATGTCAATGTTAGTAGAAAAATGTAGAAATACTATGAGTCATGAGTAGAAATAATAATGAAATATAGGCAGAGTTGAAAGATAAATGGAAAAGTGCAGTAATACTTCTTAAAACTGTGCTTTGCCATGCAACTTAGCTACATAGTATTGATCTGGGCAAATTTTTACAGCTGAAGATCATATTTTGCAGATTTAAATGCATTATTTTTTTCACTGCTTTAAAAGATCTTGCATTACTATAAATGCCACAGTTCTTAATTGTTTGATAATTTTACACAGTTGTCACAAAAACTTAACTTTTTTTTTATTTTCAGAGACCTCATCAGAGGTAATTATCCTTTTGCTGGATAACTTATCAAATGCAGAAAGAGCCTCTATTCCATAAAACTCTCAGTGGTCGTGGAGAGCAAAGAATTACAGACATTTATTTTTTCTCAAAACAAGTAAAAGTGACAACTAGCCAAGCCTCTCTGTAACTGCAACTAAATGTGATGGCTTTCAGCCTTTTGGATTCACTGCTGACATTCTTCCTGAATCTTATTCTCTCGTCCTTGCTGGAGATAAAAAGCACGAGGACCAGAACTGATGGAATGCAAACTGCAAGGGTCAAAGGAGTTACTGCAGCCCATGGTGCTGGAATCAATCTTGGCTGAGGGGAAATAGAAAAAAGTCTGACCTACCTTGCAGCTCCTGCTTCCTTACTGACTGATGATGTGGCAGTAATGCAAAAAATATGTAAGGACTCATGTGTCACTGTTTTGGAATCACTGACTTAGGAATCCAGCACTAAGTTAGATCTATGCAAATTAGGTCCTGCTCCCAGTTTGGCAACTGGACCATATTCCAGATCTTATTTTTTCTTCTGTTAGAACAGCACTGACACAAAGAACATTAGTCTGTGTTAATGAAAAGTATGTCATGGGAGTGTGAAAAATCTCTATTGTTATTGTGTGGAAGAACAGAAGTGAAAAATGTAATAACTTTACAAATGTAGAAAATAACTTTTGATATTTATTAAGATATGTGCATAATGTTTACTGCACTGATTTGTTTGAACTAATACACTCTCCTTTTTTAAAAGAAATGGTCAGTAATTTATCTTCAAGAAATTTAATTTTTTACTTTTAAATGTGACCCAAAAAACCCCTTCAAAAGCCAATCAAACAAAACCAAACTTTGCTCCAGTTGATAATCTCAGGCAGGCTTCTTATAAACACAAGCACTTAATCTTTATCTCATTACTGCTTTCCTTGTTAGAGGCTAAATGATACTTCTTTCCATTGTAAGAAGAATGAAGAGTATGCATTTTCTGAGCTGCTGAAGCTTGTTATTGAAATTAAGCTTTATGACACTGCTGTTTTCCATACTTGGACCCAGTCTATTGGATTTGAGTGGCTGCATCCAGAAATAAGAAGGGCAAATGTCAATGCATTTTCAAAAATAAAGGCAAGGAACAGGTTGTTAAATGGTCTGAGTTAAGCAATCTCCTAGAAAGGACAGCTACTAATAAAAGGACTATTGCTTGTCCTAATGTGCTCCCATTTCTATGGCAGTACAGTCCAAACTCCACAATGTCATTTCCTTTTACATTTGATACCTTTGCATCTCTGTGGTTTTCAGTAAGATTGATTCCTTTAAAAAGGCTGGATGGCAAGGAACATCTCAACCCCTTCACTCATCTTTACATAAAAGAATGTGTATTTCAGTGTTTATGAAGTGGTGAGAAAGTACTGCTTCTATTTTCCAAAGAATCCTTCAATTTTCCTTTCCACGTGTTATAAACCGTATTGATGCGAATGCCTTCTGAAGTTACTCAGTCAAAAAAGTAATTCATTTCAGTAGAATGATTTCTGAGCCACATCACTGCCCTGTAGACTTTCATCATATTCCTTTCTTCACATGAAAAATGAGTACATTTCTAAACTGCAATTTTAAATATTGAATAAGGCCACTGATATCAATAAGTTTGATTATTCAAGACATGAGCTTACAAAGTGATGAACACTATTATCAAGTAGAAAGCAAGAGTATGCAGCCTTTTCAATGCAGCTGCTCCACTTTGGAGGATTGAACCCTAAAGAAAGAGGATTAACAGTTTACAGAAATTAATGTAGAGACACAGAAATCGAGATACTACATAAGCCCAATATCTGGCTCGTTAGATTATTTAGATATCTTAATTTAGAAAGATCTACTTAATTTATATTAAAAATGCATTCAAGCAATGATCAATAATTTGTATCATTTTAGCCATGTATCTCATCTATTTCACAGTGCTCATATTCCCTTAGATCAAGGTGTTGGCAGCTCTGGATATTTAACACTTCATTAACACACAGTATTAGCGTGTAATAACAGGTTATACTGACAACAATATGCACTTTGCAATTTGACAACATTCATTTAGAATTAGTAACAGAGACTGAGCTAGGAAGCAATTGTATTATAAATGGAATGGCAGGGAAACCTGTATTTTTTTTGTACTTTTTTAATAACTTTATGTCCAGATGTTAAGGTCCTGAGGAGCTTATATATTATCTTCATATTTTCACATAACTGGCATGCTAATAGAAGACAAAGGAAATTAGACATATGATTACAACCCTAGTTGCCTCTGCAGTTTGTCTGTATTTTACTGTGCTAATTCTAGGGGAAAGAAAGAAAAGTTTACTTCTGTATCCTGTCAGTTTTCCAGTCGAGTTGTTTTCTTTAAAAGTCACATGAAATTCTGATGAGGAAGGGGCACATATTTATCTTTCTGCTGCATATATATCATCTTAGAGTGTTAATGTTTTAACTAAAAATGTCATTTTTTTGGAGCTGCTTGATAAATAGCAAATGCGCACTTGTTTTGAATTAGAATTTCTGTTCTGTAAATTGATTTAAACATACTTAATATGTTCTTTGATTCTTATAGCTCTTTATCTGCTTCTTGATTTCAGGAGAGTTTTCTTCTTCAAGGAGTACACACTGAGGATGTTTTGCCCAGGGTATTGTGATTCATCTGATTCTCGTGTGCTTTCCTATTCAGATGGCTGTCACAATCTGAAAATTTATTTTATTTTCATCAAGAGCTTTCTCTTTCCATGAGGTATAATTTTATTTACTTTCCCATTCTCTTTTGCCCTTCCTTTCTGGTTCTTTTTGATACTTCAGTTAAAGGAAGCAGCACTTTATTTATGCTGTTTTCAACCATGGCTGAATATATTACTACAGTGTAAATTATTCTGCTTCCATGAAAAAGTAGAGGAATTTTAATCATAAAAATTCTGTTAAGTCAATGGAATAACTTGATTGAATGACAGAAAACAATATCCTCTCATTTCTGTAATCTAGAGCCTACAAATTTGACAGCAGCACATAAGCACTGATGAGCCTTGTTTGCAGGTGAGTAGATAAAGGCCAATAGAGAGCAGGTAAATCTCAGAAAACCTTATCTTACATTGTTTGCTTGGGCTGGCTTATGCTTTAGGGGAGTTGCTTTAATTTGTGCATCTGAGAAAGACACTGAAAAATGGTTCCCCAAGTAACACTGGGGCATTTTATATTTTGCCACTGTGACTCCAGATTACCCGACTTTTTTTTAAAAATGTTTCCTCTTTATCAGGGTCAAAATTAACTTAAGATCATCATCAAACCTCATAATCTAGTCAAAGACTGTCAAGTAAGAAAATGATGTAATTTACTGGTTTTTATAATCCCAATGTTTTAAAATTATATCACCAATTTTATCTTCCCTTAAGGAACACAATATAGAAGGAAATACTTTGCAATTGAAAATTGTAAGATAGTGTCTGGATATGACTGTTACTAAAGCTTTTACTTCGGCAGGAGACTGCAGAACTGAAAATAAAGGCCTAAGTTTTGAGAAGACATTATACAAATATCTTCAAATCTTGGATTTTTCATCCTCTGGGTTTCTTTTTTGCCTAGAATTCTGATCTTTTTGTTGCTATTCAACTATGAATTAACTGTAATTGGAAAGAATCCATCAAAAATTGCAATTGCATTTGTGATCCAGTATCTAAAATAAAATTCAGTTAATTTTCTTCAGTTTTTGTTGGTCTGACTGTAAGAAACACAGTATGAAAATTGTTTTTGTCACTGAAATATGCACAGGAAGCAGTATCACTGAGTAAGCAAATATCAAATTTGTCATGACCTGAATGCACTCCTAGATTGATAAACGAGGCATAATAAATTATACAGCTCACCAAAACAATGGTGGCTTTTTAAGTGAGATTCTTGCATGTATCACAGTTTCCCTTTAGCTTTTGAACAAAGCATTTCCTTGCAGTCTGCAGTCCTCTTGAAAAATAATGCTGATCTGCAGTATCCTCAGAACAGATAGGTTTAACCTGTGTCTTGCTCATGCTGAGAGTAGTTCTGCTGCCACCAAAGATCTTCAGTAGCTCTGTCAAGTTCTCTGCTAGTCTGAGTCATATTTACTCCATATTTACAAAGGGTTTCTTTAACTGATATGATAGACAAAAGAAAAGGCATAACAAGCAAGGGAAGGTTTATACTGGCAGCTGTTGGAATGTATAGGCTGTTTTATTCTTTAACGTTCTACAGACTTGATTCTGCTTATTACAAGATTTCCCACTATTCTCTGAGAGCCATCAAAAGAAGGTTTCTTACAATACAAGCTATTAAAATCCACTTTTTTGTACCACGAGACTCTCAGTAGTGTGTGTGTTTAGGTATTTAGACTGCATCAGAATAGGAAATCAGTATGGAAAAAAAAAAAAAAAAAAGGAGTCTTTTTCTTCCTAAGGGTGAACATTGATTCTCATCTTTGATTGTGAGAACATGTTTCAGTTTATGGTTGGGAGATAGGCTCATTTTCTTCTAGTACTGATAGAAGCTATCCATCTCTGCTCTGGGAGCCTCACATCTGCACCTTCAGACAGAATGTTCTGTCAATTGGTTAAGGCAGCTGTGATGGAAATTTTTATCCAGAGGACATTTCAAATACAGAGCAGCAGCCCTGTGCTGACATCAGACATAAGTGCAGCTGAAGCCATGCAGCTGGCAGAAGCAATGTGCCTCCCCACTACCTCCAGCTTGCCACCAGCTCCTGTAGCAACAGTCCTGTCCATAAAAGCTGCTTCTCAGGGGTGAAATGGACTGCCTTCACATTCCTTTTCTACTGTGCGGTAGACAAAGAACTGGCTATTAAATAAAGTAGTTTAGACTGTACCATGTAAAGAAAATTATTAAGTCTTGTCACTAAAGTCTTCAGCTATAGTCAAAAAACCATAATTTTCACTGCAAGTGCCCCATCTGGCCACGACCAATCGTATCACAGCAATGCTTGGTGATCAAGATATCCACATCATTAATGCCATAGTAACCAGTGTTGAGAGAAGGCTTCATTAGCACCTCCGAGAAGGAAGCAAGGATATAAAAGGGGACAGCATGAAACTTTATCCTGTTTTTTAAATAATGACACTTGAAGGTCACGGCAGGGTAGCACTGAGAAAACTGCAATGCCATGTCTGCTCCCCAAGCAGGCAGATCTTGTGGTGCTGTGAATATAGACTTCTCCCACAACACTAAAATTTTAGATTACTATATCATCTGAGATATGCTTCAATCTATAAATATAAATAAGTCCTTTAGCTTGATACAGCAGCAATGAATATTGAGAAGTGAATATCTTTCCATTAGTATACTCAGTTTATTCCTTTTTGTTATCTAAGAATTCTGATCTGTGTGCCTTTGCTCTCACTGAGTGGATGTATTCTAGTATTCACAGCATTTTGATAACTAATTTTAAAATCTGTTACAGCTATTCCCCCATCTAAATTTGTAATCGTCATGGAAAATATAACACTGCAACCCTGAGTTAAAAGATGAACATACTGAATAGCTGTTTTGCAGCAATATGTTTGCACAGCATTATCTGTAGTTGGCCTCTGGGTCACCCCAAATTAAGGCCCCATTTTTGCTGTGCACTGAGCACAGTAAAAGAGTATCTTGGGACTTCAGACAATCTCAAGCAAACCCTACAGGTATGAGGTGCACAACTAACTTCCCATTTGATGCCTTGTTTTACATTTATATTTGACAGAAATGGATTTCTATGGATAGACATGAAAGTACCGTTTGTGGCGTGATCCAGCACAGGACATAAACACTGGAATCTCCTCCCTCTCCACTTCTATCACTCCACCTCCAGGCTCTCTCGTGTGCTTCCTCATCTCTCCCCTATCCCAGCACCCCAGGTGTAGCACAAAATGTTTTACAAGTCATGGACATGGGAGGAAGATGAAGATGTTCTCACACACTGAGCAGTCCCATGTGCAGCACACACCAGACTGTGCCTGCAGCTCGAGCCTTGGCTCTCCCCAGTCACTCTCAGCCACATCTTTCCATCCATCAGCTGATATTCCAGGGGCTGTATTTCAATGTACCATTAATGACCAACACACTTGCATTCACTTCACTGTGGAAGGTGCAGGATTTGGTCACAAGTGTTCATAAGATATCAATATTACAATACCAAAAATGTCAGCTGTACAGAAAAGCCTATACAGAGATAATGAATGACTTGAAAAGTCATCCAAGTACTTGCAAAACTATGATTCCACTAACACTTAATCTGTATATAATTTTTTTCCAGAAGCATTCAGATTTTGCTGATACCAGAAGCTAATATCAGGATCATAAATTGAAGTGCATCCAATACCAGGAAAATTGCTGCATAAGGTTCTGATCTAAAGGATGCATCACAAAGGAAAAAACAGTTTAATTTTTTATACATTGTTCAAATACAGAATGCTTTTTGAAAGAAACTTATTTCAAGTCCAGCTCACTAACAATATCTCAGGCTATCAAGACTTAACTTTTATTTATTTCTTTTTTATTCAGCTATACCTCAACACTATTTTATTTTATCCTTAGCTGACTGAAAGCTTTGTGTATTCCTCTAAACTCCATCTGTATACTAATAGTGTCACATCTGTTCTCAGGTTTTCAAGATTGCTGCTAATGGAGACTTTTTCTGGACATTCTGTACAGCATTTTCCATTTTAGTGGTAATGCTATTGACCTAAGAGTTTCCATCATGCACTAAAAAGTACTGCAGGAATAGATCTCTATTTCTTTGTAAAGATCCACAATATGGCATACTCAGTGCCAAAAAAAAATTCTCAAAGTCATGAAAAAATTACAGTCATGTTCCTGTACCAAAAGAGAAAATCCTTCTAAAAGTGCAAAAGTAACATAAGTTATTAGAAATCTTATTAAAATGTTACTGAAGTACTAGTGCAAGACTTAAATAGACTGTGAGTAGCTATTTCAAGAAATAACTAGGGGATATTTTTAGACACCCAGACTTCTAAGGTGGAGCTTTAAGTACTCATATCACATAAAGTTAATATTCTCGTACTATAAAATCTCTTAATAATAGTGAGAAACAGGAAATGGGGAAGGAGAGTACACTCTTTCAATTTAATCCAAGTATTCCAAAAGGGAATTTCACATAAAATTTGGAAAGAATTGTCTGCCATTTAAACTAGATGCAAAATTATGAATGCAAACTTTTATGCCACTTAAGAATGAATACAGGATATACATGTGCTTTATTTCAACCCAGCTGTAGTATTAAAACTTATTAAAACTTGGATTATATTAATATCAATAAATTTTTAATGGAGCCAGAACCAAAATGCAGATTATCCTTGGATTTTTGCCATAGAGATATTTAGGGTCAAAACCACAGCTGGAATACGGAGTTGTGCCTATTCTTAGTTCTAAGGATCCCATTAAGGTTTATCTGGGAAACACAATAGTGAAAAACATTGGAATCAACAGGTGCCAGAGGTTCATTATTTCATAGGAATAAACCTACTAATATTTCCACGTATCATATCCCAAAAAGAATATGAAAGAAAATTGAGTGGAAACACAGATTTACCAAATTTTATGTTGAAATATCAGGCATAGAGATCTAATTCAGCTCCGAGTGAGTAGCTTTGAATGACCTGGTTTTGGCCAAATGTGTCACAATTTAAATGTTATTTAGATGTGGGATGTGTGAATATTAGCAAAGCCCTTGCTGCTTTAGATAAGCAGATGACATTCCATTCCTCTTTGTTTCCCTCATTAAAGCAGAGAAGTTGAATATTAATGAGTGTGGAGAATTATGTTGTCATGCATGTTAGTCTAGAAAATATAAATTCATCTCATAAAAAAGTCAAAGGATCAAAGAAGGTTTTTACTGTTAATTGGAAACAAAGTGTCAACAGTGTCCTGATTTAAAGGGCACTCAAGGAGGATAAAGGAGGGGTGGGGTTTTTCTTTTCCAAAGAGGAATCATAATTAAGGTAGAAGAGGAGTTATAAGTGGTTTTTTCCTTTTCTACTAAAATCCTTTTCATTGCCTGTGGCATTTCTGATGTTCAAAGTAATACTAAAAACAAAAAATATATTCTTGCAAACATACTTCAACATTAATAAAAGTAATATTTTTATAGCCAAGAGCACTTTGCCTTTAAATCTACACATTTAATGCAACTAGTATGTTTTCATTGTTCTCTTGGTAAGTAAGCTTAAAAATAACACATTTAGCTTGTGGCTAATTAATAGACAGAAAATAACAGAGGATAACCTCCATATTTTGCATTCTTGTGCTCAGCCTTAATTGCAGCAGCAAAAATTGAGCCTTTGCTTGCTTAGCAAGCCTAGAAGTGCTGGATTTCTCACACACACACATACACACAGCAGAGAAATAGAGTGAGGGAACAGTTCTATGTCAATATTTTTAATTAAATATGCAATCTGTAAACTCTAAGGGACAGACCTCTCGCTTTTCTGATGAAATAACCTCTGTACCTTTACAAAACTCAAGGTCTTTACTCTAGTTCCCTCAAACATAACTTAGTTCCAGAAGTCTTCAGATAGAGCTTACAAAAGGCTCTTATTCTTTACTGCAGCAACAGCAGATGTTAATTCTTGTTTTCATAAGAACCGAAATCTGATTAAAAAGGTGAAAACCTATTGTTTACACTCACCCTAAAAGGCAGTGCTAAAGTCAAGTGGATATTGACAAACCTATCTGAAACTTTTCTGGTCTTCTTATATGATTTCAAATCTAAAGCTTAAAAGGTTATAAAGTCATGTTGTTTTGTCAGTCATTTAAAATGCTTTAATATGTATTTATTTGCATGGCGAAATCCAAACAAAACTGTTCACTATGCTCCTCCACATGTCTCAGCTGAAATACTTTGAGAATAAACTATACCATTTCTCAGTTCTCCATTTTACTAGAATACCTGCTAATAATATCAAGATTTAATTAAAGTGAAATAGAATTGAATAAAAATAGAAAAATAGCATAAAAATATGATACTACAAATCATTACTGCTTAGAACAGAGTCATGTGAACTTTTTTCAGTAGAAATGGAATTTACATGATAACAAGTGTGGTGGGTATCATTAAATTTTAACATTTGCCACCTTTTGTCATTGTAATTCTGCATATATTCAGGGGCAGTGAATTTGGAGGTCTTAAAGCATCTGCTGTTTTTATATAAGTTGCAAATTTTATTTCATTATAAAATAATTTGAATGTTCTGCTGATAGGATTATTCTGCTGCCTGAGCTTGCTGCTGTCACTTTCCTTTGAACAGAGACCCTCTGGGGCAAAGTCATCCCAACAGGCTATTCCATTACTATTGTTCAAAACCAGGACATTTGTTTTTAATTTTAAAGCTTCAACTCCATTCCATTAAGCTTGCAAAATGGCACATCAGTGAAAAAAATTCCTTTCTTAAAGGCATGAATGCATGGAGAATATTTTAGGATATATATGAGTAATCACTCCATCTCTAGGTAAGCTGTAGACAGGAGTTAATTGCTCAGCTCTCAGAAACAGAACTTTTTTGTGCATGCTTGGGTGGAGAACAGCACTGTGCCTGTAAAGCCATTCAGCAAGAGTCATTAATTCCAGCATGACATAGAGCAAAATCTAATGTGGTTTCAGATTGATGGGAAATTAATCATTTTCTCTTGCCACCACTCGAGACACAGAATCACAGAGTCATTTCAGTTGGAAAAGGCCCTGAAGATCACCAAGTCCAGAGGAAAACATGAAAGCCAAGCCCAAATGGGAGAGCTTAGGGAATCCAAGCTGAGGAGCAGAAGCTTTTAGGCTTCACTCTTGGCTCAAGAGCTGCAGGGTCACAGCCAGGGAGGAGCAGGGCGGCTCAGTGGGCACAGGCTGAGCCAGGGAGACCCAGCTGCTCAAACACCAGCATTCCAGCTGAGCAGCCTGCATTGTTCTGTAAGAAAGGAGACAGGGCCACCGCTTTCTGCATGGAGTGCCATGTATTCTAGTTACATTTTCTGTGAGGTCTAGCTGGTAACCAAGGCTTCAGCACTAATGGCTAATCATGGCAGGACAAAGAAATGCTTCATCTTCTCCAGGATGGCCCTGATATCTCTTTCCAAGAGCACCAGCCTAGCTACAGTTCTCTGATGAAAGGATTTTCAAAGTTTAGACTTCAAAATATGCTTTTCTATTCTGCTCCAGGCAAAAGACTTAAAAAAAAAATAGTTGTTAACTGAACAAGAACATTACATTAACTTCTTCAGTTACTGCTTTCATATATTTGCTTAGATTTAAATATATAATTCACGAGATCAGTGTAGTTCAAAATGTAAAAGATCTGTTTAGATCACCTCATGCATCTTTGCCAGCACAACATTATTTTCATCTCTGTGTTGTCTATTTTCTCTTTAAACCTTGGTAATCTGTAAGTCACGTAGGGGTAATAAACTGAGTGCTTAGCAGAAATGGTATTTGCGGATGGTAATCACAAGCCAAGGAAAGGCAACACTGCAATACACACAACATTTGTGGATTTGTTTTGTCCATTACAAAACGGCAATAGCTCTTGGTGTTGAGTGAAGTCAAGGACCACACAAGTACACCTACCGTTCCTGGGGTTTATATGCTTTGACTACAATGTGATGCATAGAATGGTGTTTACAATTTGAATTTTGCCTAGGAAAACTAATTCATGATGGTAGCCCAGAGAACAGAATCACGCTGTCAGGAATTCTGTTTAAAAATATAACCCAGAACTTCCTGACACAGCTAATTTGCTGTTGAAACACAATACAGGAGATATGCCCACAAGCACACACAGGAGGACTATTGGTGTAGGTATTTATTAAGAGTAGTGGGAGTTTCTCCAACCCAGTGTGCCACCCATCTGTCAGATCACTTAAAGCGATTATAGGAATATGGAAAATATATATAAGAACTTTTGTTTTTCTTGTAGGGATACCCAAATCTGCTACTGAACCACAAAAAAACCCCAAACAATATTGTCAGCTTCCTACTCACAGCTCAGCCAGCAGACTCCACCTCCATCCCCAGCAGCCTGCCCTCAACCAGCTGCCCCACTCTTTTATAACACTCATCCTCACTGGACAGGCAAGGCTGTTTCCACTCTTTGGTAATTAGCACAACTGGGACTCATCAGAGGCAGGGTTGCTTACAGTCCATTCTCCTAAAAACAACATTTCTGACACAGGTGAAGAAGACAAAAGCCCTGGATATGCTGAGAGCTGCCCCTTAAACAGAAGTGAACCAGAACAAATAGCTATGACTTGCAAAAAATCAAAACTGCTTTCAAACAACTCTTAATGTGACACGGCCTTCTTCAAGGGACTGAGGAGACCCTAAATATTTTTTATCCATTTAGTTTTAAATATTATTTTTGTGTGTACATGCACACGAAAGTATACTTATATTTAAATGACATTTCTTATTATGAAGAAAAAATTCACTTTGGAACCAAATGTTAATAGAGTAGTTTTTTTAAGACTGAAAGGTCTGAAAAAATGCCTTCGAGCTTTCCACACTTTCTTAATGCAGGAAAGTCTTAAGAACTTAATGAGAACAATTAAAACATCAATATTGTCAATAATTGTACTTCAGAGCATTTACACAGAGACCTCTGACTACTGAGGCTGTCGGCAGACTGAAAGAATGACAAATTCTAGAGTGAGAAGAGCAGAAAATGCTATCTAGAAAAGCCTGCTGGGACAACATAAGCTTTGCTGAATACGCATTTGAAATTCAGACAATTCAACCACTGAAACCTCTACTTTAAAGAAATTAAAGGAAGGGGCACCTTTTCCAACCTCCAAAATCCCCTTGTCAGAGCCAGCTGTCTTTAGGCTCTAGCCAGCTGTCAGAGGCTCTAGCTACTGATTTTCAGCTTTTATCTATCTTTTTGGAAACAAACAACTCCCCAGTTCTCTGTGGAGTACTCTAATTAATGAAAGCTCATGCATTTATTCTGCATAGTATATAAACCTACTCACAAAACAAAGCAGAACAAGGTTCATCACATCACTCAGTCTGAATTTTCCACCACTGGAAAGCAGGAAAGGTAAGATCAATTGACAGATTCAGGGCACGGGACTGACAGTTGAGGAGGGGAATGGGGGCCCAAAGAGCTCGTGCAGTTTCTCTCCTTGGAGGTTTTCAAGACCCCACAATAAAAATCCCTGAGCTGCCTGGCTGAAGCTTGACCTTTCTCAGCAGGAAGATGGACAGCATGTGAGTTTCTGAGCTCTTTGAACATGATCCTGCCTACCATCCTTTCACCTTTTGTCTCCATGTTCAAACTGGTTTTAAAACAGGAACTACCAATACAACAAATAATAATTAAGATGACTGATAGGTAGACTCAGTTATCAAGGTTTAATACAACTCAAATGTTGCCCGAATACCCTCTTGAACAGCTTTGATCACACTCCTATTTCTATGAGTCTCTTCACTTTATGATTATAAAGTCCATCAAGATGAAATGCACTCTGTGAATGCCATGTATATTCATTTTTCCTGTGTTTTAACCTAGTTGATGGATCAACAAAGACACAGTTTACTTTCATGACAGATACCTGCTAATTTTGCTCTTCCTCATGGAAACATGCAGCTAATCTGAATGCACTGCAGTGATTTATTTTCTTGTTTTATCTGTCCTATTAATTCAGGACATCAAAATCTATCTCATTATGCAAGAGATTCAGAAATACTCCACTACTTATTTTATGTGTAAATCTACGATTTGAGGATAAACCAAACAACCAGAGCACAAAGATTCTATGATGCAGAATTGGTATGCAGAAATAATCAAGTTTGTAACCAGGGTTATGACCAGAGATTATAAGGATCTTTTAAAAAAAATGTAAAGCTATAGAATTTTCTCCAATGAGTCTTACATAAGTACTAATGCAATTTCATTTATTTTAAGTTTATGCTATAATTTTCCTTTTAGTTTATGAAGAAGAAAGTATTTGAGAATATGAATGATCTTCTCTTCCAGTGTTTATTTGATTTATTAGTATATTAGATTTATCAGCATCAGTTATTCTAACTTAGGGAACTATTTGAGGCATTACATAATGAATGCAACAATGAGATTGCTGTTTAAAAAGTGAAAAATTTCCCTACTGAAAATATGCCCCATTCCCATTCACAAACTGTATCTAAACTTGGATATCCCATCAAAAAATCCTAAATTTATAAAGGCAGTGAAATAGTTTTCCCTCCACTTCCTTCACTACCACTGTATAGAAGATGAAAGGAAGGGATTGAGGTCTGTAACAGCACAAGACTACATGTAATAGAAACAAAACCAAAAACTATGCTGTGCATGTTGGAATTTGAAGAACATACTGGCTTAACATAGCTTTAGCAGTGAAAAGTTCAGGTATTCTGAAACTTGCTGACTGCATCTGTTGAGAATCCCAGTTCTTACACTGCCCAAACCTCTGCACCCTGGAGGCAAGACAAACATCTTAGAGAAACTTTCTCTCCTCTTTATTCATGTAAAATTACACTTTGCAGCCTAGCTGAAGTGGAAGGGTAACAGAGGGAGAAAAAGGAGAAGGTTGCCTACATGTAAACTGACTATTTTCTCTCAAGATCCTTGCAGTAACAGAAATAATTGCTTAGTTTTGTGAAGTTCAGGAACTCCTCCAAGTAACCGTTTATCCCTGGCCTCAAAGCAATGCTTGGGAAGCACAGGTGGAGGCTGAGCCACCTCCCTTGTAAGTTCATCTCCTGATGCTACAGCCCCCAATCTCATACACAGCTTCAAATGAAATTCTCTTTAACCAAACACCAAACTGACCCACAGTTACACTGAACATGAGATGTTCAGGCCAGCATGGAAAGTCTGCAGAGTTACTCAGATATGCTCCCTACATTTCTTGTTTCTGAACGAGGCTTTCTGACACCCAATCCAAAACTGAAACCTGTTGTACAGAGGGTGAAGTTCCAGTTAAAAGATGCAAATAGGAATTTTCTGTTTAAAATTGCCTCAACTGTGACACGTGAGATGAGATTCAAGAAGCAGGTTCAGTTTTTTACTAATTAAATTAGATAACAATTTTCCAGCTTGTGTGGTACAGTCAGACTATGAATTATTACCTCTGGGTAGCTAACTAGGCTTGAACTAGACAACATATTTGGAAAAAAGAAAAGCTTTAGGAAGAATATTTGTTTGATAATTTTGACCTTAATGAAAACACATATATACATCAATAGACACAGACTGTCTTGTGTACAAAAAATGTACTTTCAATGTATTGTATATAACATATGGATGACATTTTTCCCTTTCATCTCACAAGAATTAGAGAGACTTAGCTACTTAAAATCATGTTGCCCTTGTATAGAGAGTGATCCAATTGAAACTGGGATACTGATGGCATCAGTTCCTGTTGCAGGTCACATCAAAATACATTTCTTGGAAAGAGTTCCTCCAGGCCTTTCATTTTAAGCACTCATATGACATTGACACAAGAGCAGAAAAGATACCAGCGGGCAACAAAGTCAGGTACAAGATGATCAGCCTGGAAATATGGACTCTAAAATTTTCTAAACCAGAGTTGTGCCCAAGTTTTCTCCAGGAGTACACCAGGAGAGTTGTTCTGTAGACTCGAGGATGTCAAGGATGTGAGCAGTGGAATGAATGTGGCCTTGAGCACAGGCTCAAACTTGGTCCTCCATCACTCTGAAAATTGTAGCTTGTGAATGTGTTCCTGTGAAAATATTTTGCCATCCAAGTACAGACTTACTACTGATGTTCTTGGGACTCATAGGAAGAACAAAGCCTGTGTCCCTTAGAATTGACAATCTCTAAAGGAAAAATAAGGTTTAACTAGGAACGTATCTGTTTCTGACAAGGGAATGATGGATGGAGTCCCTTTATTCACTATGACAGAAATATCTTTGTTGACGAGCCTTGTGTTTTGCAAAAGGGAAGGAATGGTGAGTACCTAGCTTTATATACATGAGGTGAAATATTGCAGTTTAGACTGGAATGTATAATTTCATATATTATGAGTTTTGTTTAATGACTGACTGCAAAACTGATATTTCAGCGTTTAGCACTTCAATGATTTATGGGCTTGTCAGCAAAGTTTTAATATGCTCTATGTGCACAGATGTTTCTGCAGTTGTGACATGCTATAAAAATACACAATGGTCAATTGCCCTCCAGTGCTTTTCATGACAAGTCTTTGGCAGAAAAGTCAAGGGATTGTGTAGTGGAGCTGCAATGACTTGCAGGGGTAGTTTAGTCATTAACTTGTGATTTCTTATTGTTACCAATGCTTGGAGCCCTCTGTGTTTCCAATGGTGTTGAGAACAAAAAGATTATTTGAAATAAAAAAAGACAGAAAATTCAACTGAAAGCATTGCAACAATAGCATGTATTAGATATCAGAAAGTCAGGTCCATACATACCTTTTGTATTTACGGACTTGACTTCCTGATACGTAATTTTGGGCTTAATTGCTCCAGTAGCTAACTAGAAGCAACCTTAGAAACAAATTCCCCTCATATCTCTTCAAAATTATTTCCTCCTACTGGGAAAAAACAGACTCCTCAAAAAACCCAAGCAGGATTGGTCAGAATAAGTGGATTTTGTTATTCATGAAGTATGGCACTTACAGTAAGGTGTTGCTTTCCAACTGGTTTGGGGTTCATCAGGGTGGGGAAGAACCAGCACCTACAGCAGTGCTGCTTAATACAGGAGTATCTGTATAATCTTTTGACACACATTTCCATAAGACCTGAATAAATTTAAACTTCAAAGCACCCTCTGTTCTCAGAAGCAGCACTCACTAGATCCCAAGACTCCTGACAGCTAAAGATCTGGTCCTTAGTTTCTGTTTGTTTTAATGTTTATTTTTATCCTTCTGTTCCATTCATATGAGTTTCAAAGTTTTGTTCACTACCTATAATTTTATAACTTTGGTGTGCTTGGCATACTTTTGTCTCATCCTAGGCCTGTGAAAGAACAGAGAATAGCGATACTACATTGTTATGTGGCAGATCAGGGGTAATGTTGTAAGTTTGGTACGTCATTGGGAATTTACATCATTTATTCTGCCTTCCTTCCTTCAAAGTGTTTCTCAGTCAGTCACTGGTTTCATGTTTTGTTTGACAGACTTATTTTCAGTCTGACTGAGGTCATTGAATTGCAAAGGAAATTAATGAGTCTGAGCACTACAACACTCCCACACCGACAGGCTCTTCCAACTGGGTGCCTACGTGACACACAGAGCCCTCACACAACTCGACCAGATTTGTTGAACAACAGTGATATATCAGAACAATACATTGCTGAAAAAAAACCCTCTTCTTTCATATACATGTAAGAAAGAATATAAGTAAACAAAACTAAATTGCAAAAGTTGAGATTTATTCTTAGAGAACACTTGGCAAATGAAGTCAATGTACATCTAAAATTGGTGTGTCTGCTACAGGTTGTTGTTAGGTAGCTCCTACGAAGCAACCAAAATAAACCAAGAATTGATAAGTTTTCCCTACTGCTGAATAGACTGATTTATCCAATGGAGTAATACTAAAAGGATATTCGTACACATAAACAAAGGAGAGAAAGAAAAAAAAAAAGACAGAAAAAAAGCTGAGTTTCACAATGATCCTAGTATATACTGCTTCTTCCACAGCATCGAGCCATCAGCAAGTCTGGCTGTTGCGTTGCTGTAAATACCCTTCAAGCCTTCCACGTTTCTCCATGGACCCTGGATGCCTCTCCATAAAGCTCAGACAGGCTGAAGGACACATGAGAAATCAGCTATTTCAAGATTGTGAAATTCAATGACTGTGGGATATTTAAGCCTGGATATCTCTGGCCATTCCAGTTTTATCATTAGCTGCCTACATTAGCAGTGGCTTTCAGTACCACTACTGCTACTACTGCTAATCAGTCTGGCTTAAGAAACAGTTTTAGGAACCTATTATTTAAGAACTTCTTTAGAGAGAAACAAAACCACAAAGTAACTAACTTTTGTGATGTTTACTGTCCTAAACAGTCAACATCTGACTTCATAATTTATCTTTTATAAAAAGAAAATCAACAAATTTGGCTTAAATTTAGCTGTGAAAAATAGACAAGCCCTAAAAAAAATTACTATGAGTAGGCAAACACATGGCAACAGATTTTAGCTCAACTAGAATATGAACAAACTCCCATATGGTTGCATGAGCAATCATGACCAAAACAAGACTATATATCTTGTAAAAGGAATAACAAACAACTATGTTTTGACAAAAAAACCCTTCACTGCTTTATTTGCATGAAAAAATAACTGTTTTTCTGAAAGTTTAACTACAGGAATTGCTGGATTACTAAACACAAAATGTCTTTTACCAAGCTGATTCCAGAAGTAACAGATGCTCATAAACAGCATATATTCTTATTTTCTGTAGAGAAATGTCATTAAAACTGCATAACAAAAAATATTTTTATGTATTTCACTCTGTGCAGATACAAAAATATTCCAAAGTCAGAATTCAGAGAAAATAAACTGGACAGTAGGTGAAACAGGGCATAAATCAACACAGATCCAGACATTCTCAGAGAAAAAGTGTATTCAATATTCCCATGGAAGTCCAGACAGTGAATGATATATGCAGGCCCTACTTGCAGGGTAACTTTCTGGGTCCTCTGCAGTAGCACTGCAGGGCTGGGAAGTTCAGAGCTCCAGAGCAATAAACTCAGAGCAGAATATCTGCTTCCCTGCCAAAGGTTTCATTTGCTGTACAGCCCTAGAGGCCATATCTTCATATTTTGTCCACAAAAAGGGATAGGATGGCTCACTGGCCATTAGAGAAAAGTTCTTTTACCTAGGAGCTCTTTACAGATTTCAGTATAATTGTACTCAGGCTCTAACATTAAGCTTATTGCACTGCAAATTATGGGAAAAAGATATTTTTTTCCTTTTGAAATGAGTGTTAACTCTTCTTATTTAAACATTATAGCAAATAAACGCTACTATAATACTAAATAAATGAAAAAGGAGTGCTTTTAGATTCTGTGTGATACCCTGTCCTCATTCTCTGGAAACAGAATTCTCTGCAATTTTGATGTATTTTTCTGACAAACTTCACCATTTGCCAGGTGGCACGTCTGACTTCAAAATCTCTTTCCAAACAGTCTGCTGTTGCTAATGCAGTAGAAATTCAAATAATTTGTACTAGAGAAACAGGTTGAATCAACATGCAGACAAAGTGCAACCCCTATATTTGTTCAATATTAATTGTACTTCTGTCTAGTTGAGTATTGGACATCTGTCTCAAAGCCATCAAGAGGATGTCAGCTGTAAGGAATAAAACAATGCTGACTAAAGATGTGTTTAAACCAACAGCCTCAGCCACTGTGTCAACCTCTTACCTCTCACAAACATCATATATCATCCATCTCCCTCCATAGCATAAGGTGAGTTCGCAGTACAACAAAAAATGTTAAATTGATTAAAAATTATCTCACAATATGTTCATACATTCATTGAGATGTTAACAATAGCTACCTCCATGCTTTTAATATACTGTGTTATTCTTATATTGCAGGAGACACCATAGAGAATTTTTACAGTAAATAGAATATAATTTTTTTAAATTGCAGTGGAATTTGCTAAATATTTGGGAATTCAGCATCAGGAACTTCATCCTCTCACTGTATAATGGTACCAACATGGTAAAAACTAGCCAATATTTGGAGGTTTACATTTCCAAATTTCAAAGGACTTTACAAGAGATAAGTATCAATATCCCAGCCAAGGCACGAAGTGCCTTGAGACCTGGTGCAATATTGTGTCCATTACCTTCCATGGATACCACTGAGGAATAACTGGGTAAGAGACTACAAAACTTGTCTTCCAAGGAGACAGATATTGTGGATTGTGTGTACTGGAAAGAACAGCTTTGATAAAGCCGGAGACCTCTTAAGGCAAGTGATGTTCCCACCAGAGCTCTGGTCAGAGCTGCTGAGGCGGGGCAGGATCCGAGTCCTCTCCAACAGGCAGTGCTCTTCCAAAGGAGAGCTTTTGCTGACACTGTCACAGCACGGTTATGCCAGGAAAAGAATCAAAACACACTCAGATTTTGCCCAAACTCACTCTTCATCCTACAAACTCCATTTAAACTCTTGGAAATGATTATTAAGGTGAAGAACTTATCCACACTGAGAATTTGTGCAAACCATGAAGGACATGTCAAAAAGTGGCTTCAGAATCTCCACAGAAGCCCCTCCTTTAATCTGTGTGGCCAGTACTTTTTAGAGTTGAAAACAGGAAGCTTATATGCAACAGCTTTTTAATTTGTAACTAATTGCTCACTATCAAGTTATGTTTTCCTCTCCCATCCGTTTTAAATAATATTAATGTCATTTACAAAACCAGTTTTAATTATATAGAGAATACCATGGGAGACTTGCAAGATATATTTTTTTCTTTACACCTGCCAAAAACTGCTGTATATTAAATGTGATTTAGACAAATTGGGCTATTTGCCAGTAATGAGCTGAAAAGAACATCTGGACACGTGTAACACATGCAAACTCACCTCCAGCAAATCAGTCTGATGCTGGTGAATCTTTGTTTCTAGCTAGTTTTTGATTAGTGGCCAATCACTCTTGACCTCTAAAAAGGGCCAAACACATTTCTAGACTTGTAACTTTTTAGAAATACACTTCTTGTTTACTCTGTAATATCAGATTTTGATGTAGGCTTTCACAGTAGATAAAATGCACAGATAGTTCCAGTAGTTTCATGGAGATCTACGGATAGACATTAAGGATTTACAATGTAAACATGTATAAGATGTTTGCAAATCAGTAGAGATATTTAATTTTAGAAACTTTTCTAATAGAAGACTTATTTCTCTGGAGCTCTTTGCTCCCTTTGGAAATCACAAAGGGTCTTACAAAGTGGACAGATTCATCCTCACATTAGCTGTCCTGAGGTCAGTGGTGTCAAACTGAAGTTTGCATTAAAGTATGAAGTTGCTCCAGGCTAACTCCATTGGGATTTCACATTAGAGTAATATCAGAGACTTCGATCAAGCTTAGAATTTGTTATTGCCTTTAAGAAATATCATTTGTGGGATTCCCCACACAGAGCACTATGCTTGAAAGGATTGGGCAACAGTTCTCCGGATCATTTCAATTTCTTTAAAAAAAAGAGAAGTTTCTCATTGCCAGAGACCTGACATGCCTGACTTCTGCTCTGAGTGATGCCCTCCTGGAACGCCCTGCGTTTCAATAACTCTAAAAGCAGATACTAAAAATAATTTACATATCAACATGGATATGCGTTTTGCTGTGTTTACACAATCCTCCAGGCTAAATAATTAATTTGAAGTTTCATTGTTTTAAATGGGCTATGCATTTATAAGTTTGGGCAATTCTACACCCTAGTAGGATAAGAATACCTAAAACAATGTGAAAATCTTGAGTGTGTCCAGGTTTCTCCATTATAAATTTAATTCTGCCTGAAACACACAAGATTCTTATACTGTTACAGATATACCTTGTTCTACCTTGAAATTCCAACAACTCACCAGACAGCGAGTTTTACTCAGTGTTCACTACTTTCATTTGTTTTAAAACACTTTCTAACTAGTGAGAAATGAGGCATGTGCCTTCCACGTGGCTAACACAGACCAGGAAGAGGTGACCATTTCCTAGTAGAATTTTCAACATGACTGCAAATTTTCCAGGTCAAAACTGGAAAAATTGCTTTTCTGTTAAACCAGAACAAAAACAAGTTTGCCCTTCTCTGTAAAACAGCAGGGCAAAGCAGCAAATTTATAACATGCTAAAAATTAAGAGCAATTGTTATACCAGTAGTATTTCCCTCAGAATAGTAATATAAAGAGTGGGAAATTGACCACAATAGTAACAAAAATTTTTTTTAGGGCATGGCGATTGTGACAGAAACAATTACTGTCTGATGTTGGAAAAGTTCAGATCTGTTTTTGTGTTCCTTATCTTAGGGCTAAACAGTCAAATAAAACTGGATTTTAAAAATTTTTTTTAGGGCATGGCGATTGTGGAAACAAAAATAGTTTGGCTAGTTTATATAAGCATCTTTGAAAATGCAAATTTTCTGCCTTACATAATATAAGTAACTAGACAGAAGAAATGAGAAGTTAGCAAAAGAAAGAAGCTTTGGAAGGCTTCTCACGGCATGCAATAGTCTGCAAAAGTGTATTCTTGATATCAGTAATGTGTATCAGTTGGAGGTATTTTTTTTCTCCTGTTCATTTTCTTTCTACTTCCCAAGAGAATATTTCAGAGATTACTGTATAATTATAATCAACAGTTATTTTATGAGGCCAACAAGACCTCCCTGAACTAAATGACTTTTCCCTTTTAGTCACAAGACTTTCTATAGCACTAGTAATTTCTTTAAGTGGTCAATCATACAAATTCAAAAAATGAATAGCAATCGTTATTAATACTGGGTTCAGCTGCTTTATCCAGTGATGAATATATCTTACGCTATACATTTTTTTGTGCAGTTACTTCTATTTTGGTAATTTTTCTATCTGAAGTGAGAAGTTTGATAGTAAGAGAATTTGACTAGGATTGTAGCTGTATCAAAAAGAAAATATAAAGCATTGGTATCTTTTGTTGCTTCTGTGATCATTGTATCTTCCTTTTCATTATTTCCTTATAAAATTTGAAGGCTGATGTGCAATTCGCTACTATGGAATGGCCAAATGGAAGTAATATTTTCAAAGTCATTTATACTTAGAACAAATCAGAGTAGTTAAAAGAAGCACTAACAAGGGAGGACTCCACTCACAGCCTGAATTTCCTTTTACAATAGTTCACATTTTTCTGCTTTGAACCTCTGAGAGAATATAATAAGGAAAGACTAAAATAAAGTAGAAGAATGATACTTTGAGTGTTGCAAAGATGTAATTCATAATGGTAAATCACAAGTGTATGTTATATCCTATTGTATATACTTGCTTTTTTTACATGATTTACAAGTTCCACTGATAGTGATTAAGCTCTATAAACAACACAAGAAGTTAGTAATACCCAACAGGAAAATTTTTATTCCCACTTGGGGGAAGAATCTCTGCTCTGAATATGAGACAAAACATACCAAACAGTCAGAGGAAAAATGAGACCAAAAAAGTAGGTGATGGGTGTAGAACACCTGGAGCAAAGCCCTGACAAGTGTTTTTGGAACAGCACAGAGGAGAGCACTGTGGGGCTGAGGCAGAACAGCAACGTGTCTGGGCAGACATTTGCAGACAAAGGCAGCACCAAGCCAGGCACAGGGCTGGGCAAAAGTTGACATTTTTGTAGCTGATTAAGAGAGGGGATAGAAAAGAAGATAAGGTTTTAAATCTGATGAGGAAGATCCAAAACAACAGGACATGTGTTGAGGAGTGATACAGTCAGAACCAGGGAGGGGCTGGGATGATGAATGAGCTCAGCAACAGAGTCGTGGATAAACTGCAATTCTGTCATGGTTAAACAAGAATGGCCCAGGTGAAAGAAGGAAAATCAGATGCCATTCCTGAACATGTTATTTGCAGCAGCAGTTGTTCTACTGTTAAGTAGAAGGTGAATGGAGAAACAAAATGCTCTCTGGGCAGTTATAGAGCGGACTTCCATCAGAGCAAATGAAGAAAAAACTGTATCCCAGCTCTCAGAGCAACCCAGGACTAAAACTCAGCTCTTCCTCACTGATGCCCCTATCTTTGTGGGAATTCTGAGGCAAGGATAAATTATTCCCAGCAGCACAGCTCTTGCTGCCTTTTTTTTTTTGCTTTAAATAAATACGTGCGGGCATGCTTTACATTTGCAGTCTCCTCATGAGGGGACAGCTTCTTCAATTTGACATAATTAAGAATCCCTGAATCTGACTTCCTTAATAACATAGATATAAAAAAAAATAAATTAGAAGGTTTGAAAAAGGTAGTTAGAAGTCACTAGGAAAAGTCAATGAGCTAAGTAAGAGCAGGGTGTTACTTACAGCCCTTTCTCTACACAAGCACAGTAGAGCTGCTGAGATTTGCTCATACAGTGAGAATTCCTGCCAAGCTTCTACCATTATCTCTAATTAAGAAACATTCCTTTTTAAATTAAAAGATTCCCATGGTCACATTGTTCATCTTCTTTAGTTTGTTCTGTGCACAAAAAAGCTGCTGGACTGGAAACATCATTTACTTAAATAAAAAAAAGCAAAACTCACTAGGTATGTGTTAAAGTGAGATAACACATGCCCCACTGGCCTTAAAATGATCCATAAAAGGACTATCTTACAATACTACACTCTTGGAAATGTCTTATTGTGATAAAGAAATGGCACAGAAGTTCATTTTGGTATAGAAAAGCCGTGTTCATCCACATACTATGAATATTTTTATGGAATTTCAAGCAAACCCAACCAAATACTCAACCTTCCTGTTATTCTGAGGTAGAGCAAAGAAATACACGGAATTATTTAATGTATTAATTCTGTAATGTAACAATATGTGGTAGCTATCAGATACCTTCTTTATCGATAGGTTTACCAACACCAGAAGGTTGTAGGGGCCTAGAAAGAGATTCATTGCTCTGTAAGTCTCCAGTGAATTCTGGTTAGGAGACTGCCATTCCTTCTGTATCAATAATACTGTTAATACTGTGGAAGGGAGAAACTAAATCAGAATTTATTATTTAAACATCCATTCCTCCTCCCCAGATTATATATTTCTGCCATTATTACTGAGTTATTTCTAGTCAAAAATTACCAACATTAGAGATACTAAACATTCTTATCATGTGTAGTGCTCTGTAATTAACGCTTACAGACAACCAAAATATATTTGCTGCCTGGACAGTCGTAACTAAGACACTTGGAAAGCAATGAATTGCTGCCAGACAGGAAGAAGGGATGACATTTATGATCCTGCAGATTTTCAGCCACAATCAGAGTACATATCAAGGGCACCTGTCCTCACAGCAATGCTGGAGCCTGTGGTTAAGGGCTTGACTCCTCCCATTTCTCCTGGCAGAAGGGCACTATTTAAACACAGAAACAGAATCAAAAGGCCTATCACATTATTCTCCTTTTCCATCCTGCTCTAGCTGGTGGATAAAACAGAGACCAACTCTCCAGTCTAATTCTGTCACTGCTGCCACAGATTACTTCCTAAATCTTTGTTTCAGCTCCACAATGAACTAGGAAAAAGTATTATTTTTACTTTGGTAAAATATTCCTATCAATTAATGGTAGAAATAAAAAATTTTAAATTGTTCTACCTAGAGAGCAAACATTTTAAAGCTACTTTAAACATTCTAAAAAGCCATCTACAGCTTCCACCTTCAAAAAGCAAAAAGACCGATAAGAAAACCAGAAAAATATGTCAGAAGAAAAAAATATTTCTGAGCCTATGTTAGTGTGATATTTGAAATTGGAGTAAGAAATAGTGAATAATGGCCAGGAATTTTCTTTTTGAAGTTGTTTTGTCTCCTCACTGTCTTTGTATATGACATAGATAGTCATCAGGGATAATGTTAGTTCTTTATTTTAACAGTGACTATTAAGATAATGGAAGAAATTGGCTAGTCAGTTGTGAAATATTATAGCAATAAAAGTCTTTGGTGGAAGATGAATCTTCTTCAAAATAGTACGTGGGTGTCAATAAATGAAGAGTAATGTGAAGATCCCGTATATTTATTGAGACTGCAGCATTTATCAAAGTCATCAAGATTTAATTGAAGTTAATATACATGCTAGCTTTTTATCTCTTCCCTACTAGTTTGTTCATATATTTAAGGATAAAGTGCTAAACTTACTGGCTTTTAACTTTTTTTATCTTTTATCTTAATTCATTTTGGCTTTTATCTTCTATCTTTAAATAAATGTGCATTTGGATTACACCTGTAGCATTCCTTTGGTGTACAGCTGGGCTGCTCTTTAAATGCATTAGTACTTCCAACAGTGGACCTGCCTGTTAACAAACCCCCTTTGACATCTTAGAAGTATTATAAGTAAAAGTCTAGGAATTTTGGCATTTGAAGTCAGTAAAAATACCTTTTCTGCATGTTTCTGAATCATTGCCTTATGCTTATGAAATAATTATATGATAACCATATTAGAGAAGTGGCTTGAGAGGTGATTTCATTCATGATTGGAATGGAATGGATCCAGGTGTGAATCTGAAGGTTGTTTGAAGTTGGAAATAAATCTAAATATCTTGGCTATCCCAAGCATTGCACTTACTGATGTCTCAGGACCTGTGACAGAAAGGAGAGCAGCAGGACCTGAAACCATCTCACACATGAGGCCCCCTTTTCTTTCAGGGAAAGAAGTAGCTATTAGAAAAACAGGAGCTCACACATTTGCAATCGTTGGCATTTATCTTTAAGCGTCATGCTGAGCTGCCACTGTAGGTTCCAGCTGTATCCAGTGGGCAGCAGACACCTGCTCACCCTCTTTTCCTCAAGGCTCCCAGGAGCCAGGCAACCAAGGGCAGCTGCAGCAGCCCTGGGCCATCTCGCTGCTTTTCCTGTGGCTGACATTATGTGCCGTGACAAGGACACATCCAGCTCTGTCAGGGTGAGGGATGGAGGAAATAAGGCCCACCCAGGAAATTTGGGAAGAGCACTCTGAGGTCGTTCTGGCTGTGACAGCTATCCTCTTTCCTAGTGCTCCTCTGGCTACTACTGAATTGGGACTGGAAAAATTATTTGTGAGAAGAGATTACAGAAAGATGGCTCAATGATTGTATTTTACGGGAATCCGCAGACCTATTGGGACACTTACATTATTGATTTTTCCCATTGATAGATTCCTCTTCCGAATGTAAAAGAGCAATCCTGCATTAATGTATGAATGCAGATTTCATGAGACTCCCTAACCAGCTGCTCATGAAATAGTAATGTCATTCTTGAGTAAGGGAAATGGTGAATCTAGCGGTCGTTTTAACTGCTGTCTAATGGCTCAACAAAAGGTATCTGCACGATACAACGAAGACAATTTTTTACTGCACTTCATATTTCAAAACTGAATTTGTAGTAGTTGGAGCATGATTCCTACAAAATCCTCAGATGCACAGTAAGTTGTAAATTCCTACTACACTGTAAACAGGATGTGTTGTTTACAGCTTTAGATTCAGTAAATATTTGTGGATTTGCTTCCTCAGCTATAGCAGGAACTTACTGGTGATAACTCCCTGCCTCGTTCAATAACTTCCAGTAATTATCATGAAGAAAATGCAATAAATTAATGTAATAGACTGCCCCTTTGCTATAATATACAATGAGAAGCAATCAATGCTCCTTACAATGAGGAGAAGAAATACAACTGTGTTTTATTTTATAGCTTTAGAAATGCAGCTTTGGAAACCACCAGAGGGAGTAGAGGGAAACTCCAGTGGTCAAATTCCAGCCCTGTGAAAGACAGCCCAGGGCTGGCATTTTACAAAGCAGCAACACAACAGGGCACTGCACACTTCTTAGTAGACTATTTTATTTGTTCACCCATCCAGCAAATGCAGTATCCCCAGGAACTGATGCTCTTATTTCACATGCTTACAAAGAGAGAAGAAACATGAATCTTGTAAATAAACCTCAAACTTAGCCTTTGGCAAAATAATTGTAAAAAAGACAATGCCGGAAGAGGATAGCAAAATATCTACTTTTGCTGTTAACAACAATAATCTTGGAAAACAAGATAGCTATGTTTAATGATCATGGGTTTAATATATAGTTTTACTGTAACTTAAATGAAATGGCATTTCTGAGACCATCCTTGTTATGCTTTAAGTGTAATTACACGCTATATATCTTGGAAAGTAAATGAAAGCCTTTTCCTGGTGATTTGTTATACATTTCTTTTTTGCCTCTGGCTAAGTGAAGGCCAGACCTCTGAAGAGTTTCAAGTATAATGCACAGTGAATATAAAACAGTCCATTAATTGGGATAATAGGTCCTGGCATGTAATTGCATTGCTAAGGTACTATGGATAGCTGCTGAGCGAAATGGTATTTATTCAAGGTTGTTAGTCATCCGTGGATAACTTTATTCGTCCACTGATGCTTAAATAAATGCATCATCCATCAGTAAGAATACTTATGAAAAAATTTATTGCAAAAATCATTATAATGTCTCAAATTATAAAAGGAAACAGTATACAAAAATTGCTGAGCAGTGGTACAATAAAGCCATGCCATGATGCGTTTTGCTTGTTTTCCTGCCAGTGGACAGTAAAATATGATTGAAAAATCAAGGCTAAATATCAAGTTTACATGCTTACAATATTTACCCTTGCCACTGAATATACTTGCTGTCTTAAAAAAAATAAATCTAAATTCATTCTTAAAGTGTTATAAAAATTATCCCTATCTAAATAGGAGAAANTTTTTTGCAGTTGGTGCTGTGTTCATTATTGAATGCGTTTCTCCTATTTAGATAGGGATAATTTTTATAACACTTTAAGAATTAATTTAGATTTTTTTTTTTAAGCTACACATTGAGATATAGCAGCAGCTTTTGTTCTCAACATTGTTTTACTGATACTCTGCAGTGATCAGGAATCACTGAGAAAACAGTGAAGAACAGATTACAGACGCAATAGTAAGACACAAGAATTGCTTGATTATGGAAAGTTTTAAATAAAGCTTAAATAAGAAAGGAAAGACCTACAAAGAATTCCCATTGTTAGTGACAACAGCTCAGTTCAAAACGCCTTTGTATCTCATGTGGATAAAGAAATTATTACGAATCTGGTTTTCAGATATGTGTGCAGCCACATCCTCTTTTATCTTTAGCTACATATGCAAATACTCTATTTTGACAATCCTACCTTCAAGATCTTATCTCGTCATATGTTCCTGCCATATACAACTGCATAATATATAACATACAGGGGATATGGGCATGCAAAAATGTCTAAAAGGAAATATATACATTATATATATAGGACTAATGGTGCCTACAGCTGCAGCAAATGTCATTTGTATTTGTAATTTCTTAGTAATTGTCAGCATTATTTGGCTGACATCATGATGCTCTGCATGCTGGGTTTACAATCCTTTTCAAAGGGTCTAACACCCAGGTTTTTAGATAGATGTAAAGACAAAAAACTCTTTTGAGTTCAAAAGTTGCTTGCCATTCCCAGCAATAAATCACAGGCCAACTTTGGCCAGGGTCGATTTCCACACTTCGCACCATGGTGGCCAGTGGCCACCTCCACACCTGCATGGGAGGCCAGACCAGCATCTCAGTCAAAGTGTGTTTTTCAAGTGTGAAAATCTGTCAAAGCCAGCCTTCTCATAGGATACAAAGGCTGGCAAATGGAATAGACTGATGAGAAAGACACCCACTTTAAAAAAGAGTCTACATTTTTATCAGCACATGAAACGATGGTCACAGAGCAGCAACTCCGGACTTCCTAACGCACATCAAATTTCACAGGAGACAGGGAGAATTCCACCCAACTGACAGAAGAGGTTATTAGCTATATCTAAGTATAAAGCTGATCAGTGAAGCCTGATCCTGCAAACACATATGTATGCTATTAACTTAAGATATACAGGGTGTTGCAGCAATCTTAGTGAGGTAACTCATGTGTTAAATTAACCACATCTATATTATGGGGATTAGAAATAACAGCAATGTCTTTTCCTTGGGATTCGCTTCTGAAGACTTCTAGAAGAAGCCAAAGACTCAGTATCAAGCTTTGAAACGTCAAATAACATAATATGACTGAAGGGTAAGTAGGCAAAAACCCTCCAGTCCTGCCTCAAAGACTCTCTAGTGTCAAAGCAGGATTTATAGTTTTTCCTCCAAGTTCAATGCTGTTAACAGGGGCTCTCAACGTCCCTGCATATTCTTTTATTTCTACCTCTCTAGACCATATATTCCCAGATTTATCAATGTTACTGAATATGCTTCTTTTATTTCTTGATAATTCTGTGTTTACACGTTAATGACCATAATAGGGAAATTCAGCTTGACGGTTATTCTTTATGAACTGGTTTATAAAGCAAGATCAATTTTGTATAACAAGTCCATTTGGATGCATTAGCCTATATTGCTGCTACACAATGAAGTAAGCAGTTAACACTGAATCTGTCAATAGCATGCATTGAACATTTTTTCCTGATTATTACCTAATTCAATATCAAGTTCAACTACACTTAGCTTTTGCAATACACCAACCCAGCAGCATCACTTAACTCTCAAATCTATTGCATTTAATTTTCCACCGCCTGGTTTGTCTGTCCATTCAATTTATCAGAAATTATCCTGTAAAGCAACTGCAACCATCTGCCATTTAAACCATTTTTTACTTTAGTACCACCTGAAATATTTATTACATGTTTTAAAACAAATCAATAATTAAATTATTGAAGAGAAATGATTTCAAAGAAAGCAAAAGAATTCTACTCTTCAACAATCCACCAATATGCACTTGCCATTCCCTTCTACTCTGGTTATTTATCAGTATTAAAAATCTTTAGCATCCAATCCCTATTCAGATAGCCTATACAAAAACCTGTTGCATAAAACTTTGGTAAAAAGAAAAAAGATTTTTTTTGACACGGAGAAATACAAAATATTGCATTTTCTCTTCTGCCATTCACTTATAAGACGGTAATCTTGTTTGTTTAACATGACTCACCTTTCAGAAACCCTCGCTTACTCATGTCCTTTAAGTTACAATTTTCTATATGTGTACTTTTGGCAACCATGAATTAGAATTCTCTGCCAACAGACAGAAAATATTTTGCTTAACAGGACTCTAATTTTCAACCTTTCATGTATGCTGTCATTTTAAAAACTAGCAGTATTCACATCTTTCAGTCTCCTGAAGACTTTTGTATTAAATATGCATTAAAATAATAATGGCATCAACAATTTATTTTCACTGCCACATATTAAGATATCCACAGTACCTTTTTGTACTCAAGTCATTTTCGCTTGCCCTAACACTTACTTACTAGCTCTTCTTCAAATATTTGATGGAGTATTTTCTATATTTGTGAGGTCTAAAAACAAATTAAAATCCCCCCCAAAACCCTCCCTGCAACTTTCCCCATGACATAAGAGAGCAGGGTAAAGACATTTATTAAGACAAGTATCATTATTAAAATTTGGGTCACTCTCTGTAACATGACACTTCCCTGGCATGGGCTGCACCAGACTAGAGGGACCCTGGCTGTGCCTCCTGCCTGGAAATAAGGGGAAGAACTGAGAACACCTGTAGCAGGTTTTATTTTTCAATATCAGAGTACTCTTCCAGCATCTAAAAAATGCTGCTGAAGGACTTCTGACACATCCAGTTTGCATTCATTCATGCCAGGTTTTAAGCACTTTGCCAAACCCTGGCAATAACTTCGTCTCCCTTCCTTGTATTTAACCCTTGGTTTTATTTATCAAGATGAATCTTGTGCTTCTGTCCTCATTTTACCAGGCTAAATAAGTAGGTCCTATTATATAACACACTTTATTTCTTCTCATATGATAGATTCACTGTTCGCTTAATCATCATAATTGCACCTCTTTCCATCTGTTTTCATTTAAGTTCATTTTTCTTGAGCAAGGATGACCAGATTGTACCTACCTCTCAAAATAAGATTAATGCCTTCAGTGATTCTCATTCTTCATTATTTCTTCAGAAGATCTTAATGCATATTACTTTTTTTTAAAAGTGTAAAGTGTATCGCATGGATTACAGAATAACCTGAGTAATTCACCATAAATAACTGAAGATCTCCCAATACTCTAATATAAAGTTCTACTCCTAAAAATTGCTACTTGGATTTTGAAGTGAGTACAAGATGTCTTTGATATAATCACAAATCAGTGTTACACTTGGCATCAGGTAACAGCTGAATTTCAAATCTCATGTGTTACACAATTTACAATGCTCCGCAAAACTTCTCGTTTCACATTGTTTCATTGTCACCATCAAATATCCTCTGTTGGAAGGGACCCACAAGCCTCATTGAGTCTACTTTTAAAACCGTGAAGTCTGAAATCTACCATGAAAGATCAGGAAAAAAAATGGCCTTCATAGCTGAATTTGTGATCATTCTCTGTCTCTGTCCCCTCCATTCTCATTAATTTTCTCCACTTTTTCCCCGATATCCTGAAGCAGTACACTCAGAAAACTAAAAAGTGATAGGTCTCTGTTACTGCTCCTGCACTCAGAGAACTTTCATCAAGTCAGACACCAAGTCAAAGGTAGTTAAATATGCTTTTTTCTCTCCCTTATTATGACTGTTTTCAAACTAATTAGTAACACTACCAATACCATCAACGTGGTAGTGAGGAGCTCACATTAGAAAACTGTTGATATTTAGAAAATGATATGTACATAGGAGAAAGAAAAATACCCATTAAAATCTTTATTTCCTTGGTTAAAAGAGCAACTTACTACAAATTTTCAGGAGAAAATTATTGAAAAGCCAAGCCCAGATGCGAGGCCTTAAAATAGTGAAACTATAAAATAAAATCATAATTATGAGAGCCAACTCTATTTTAGAGAGGGGGTAAAAGACCTATTCTAAGCACCACTTCATACATTATGTTTTTTAAAGAATCTTCAGAAGTTAATCCATATGTTAAAAAGAATTAAAATTCTCTATAGGATATTACACCCACATCTTAAAATCTCAGCACTTTTAATTATTTGCCATTTACATTTATAGTAAGAAAATATTGGAAGATCACAAACTCATATCAGGCCCTATTGTGTGGAAGTGCAGCTCATTATGGTCCTCTCCTGAAGACTTTCCTATTTAGCCTAAGATATGGCAAAATAATTGAAAATAGTAGGGCTGTTAAAAGCCACAAGTATACTGGTCTATCATACCACAAAGGCACTCAACTTGCCCATTTCTGGAATGGAAAAATATAAAGCAATTCATATTATTTTTTCTCCCTATTTTTAGGGCAAGATGAACATAGTGAACACACATTACTAAACCTGTAATATTTTTTCATGTTATAAGGAAAATTTATTAAAAAATATTAAAGAGTGTCTAATCAAAAAACATCCCTCTGAAAACGCTCATCGCATCTGCTCAGGAAAGCCTGGCTCCAGCTTTGGGGCTGCAGAATCTCCTGGCTCTTCTGTAATTTACATAAACACAAACCACATAAAACTCTTCCAAGTACTTTTGCAAGAACTTTTCCAAGAAAAATGCTTGAACAATCAGTAATTTCAAAAGTAGAAAGGGCTAAAGTAAAAGCCAGTGATATGTTCAATCAGGAAGAGAAATTTCATTCATTTTCATTCATAATTTTCACACTTACTGTTCTACAACAGAGATTGGAAAACTAAAAAAGTGATTTTTCACTATCCAAAGGTGAAGCCTGACTAGGAAAGAACTCAAATGGAACCTTTTCCTCTATCATTTCATTAATAAATGCAGTCCTTGAATTTGAATATGTGACAATGCCCCCATATCCTGATTTTCAAATTTGCTAATTTTGACCATTTTCCATATCCACACAGGCAAACAAATAGCTCAGAATCTCTAGATTCCCCATGAGACATTAAAATTCAGCTAAAGAATGCAATAAAAACTAATCTTACACTTTACAGTAATCTCTTAAAGATGTTATTGCCTTTCCTACTTCCACCCTGCTCTTGCACATTACAGCTTTTTAAGTATAATGTGAATAATTCAACTTAAAATTTCCTAGTATAAAGTGGGAGTCTAGCTATTAGTAAAGAAAACCACCTGCAGAACACACTAAAAGTACCTAATTCTGAATGTAGAAATCACAGCTTTGTGAAGCTTCTCAAGCAAACTTGGTTTTACTCACAGGGAATGAGGACCAGATTCTCCTCGTTCTGCTGCTCCATGGAGCCAGCAAGAGTGTTCCGGTATGCAGAACATGGAGCTGCTTCTCCTACAGTGAATACAGAGAAACGGAAAGGAACCTCAACGGACTTTGCTCAGGCACTTCTCCTCACTTAATGATGATGTGCAGTCATTCAGCATAGCTGATCTCTCCAGGAAGTCTGGCAGCTCTGCCACAGAACTCTTCCCCAAACACAAAATAATACTGGTGAGCCTGGGATTGACTTCTATCATGTGGTAGTATTTTTTTTCCTATGAGTTTGTTGGATGCGTAAGCTATAATGGACTTAGATTGTTTGGGTAGATGTGGAATACTAAGAGGCAGGATCTCTCATTTCAAACAGAATTTCCTCTATTTGACAAGACAGCAAAATAATTTCACTGAAAAAATTCTAGTGAACGGAACTATTTTAGTTTAATAAATCCATCACACATCAATAGAATTAGCATACACACATCATCCTGGATAAAAATCACTATCAACAGATGTAATATGTGACACATTACAGACTTCTAAACACATTTTTTGGGTTGAACATCAGGGTGGCTGAGTGCCAGTTTACAGCTTTGGATGTATCTGTACATGCATGAACCATGAGCACGCAACACCCCCTCCTTATTGTGGCATGTCTGCAGTGGATATAAACTGCCTCTGGGATTAATGTTATCTCAGACCTTTTCTTGGCCATGACTAGAATATGAGAGGGCAGAACTGAAGTGCCTCTGACTCAGACTATGCTCACTGGCAGCCAACAGTTCCGACAGGAGCCTTTTGGCTAGAAGGTAAAATTTACAGCCCACCTAATTCAACCAAGGTTGGCTAAAACCCCAAGGAATAAATGCTTGCCTTGTATTTCTCTCTGTATTCCCTGTATCTGATAACACAGTTGGTTCCAGTTGCCCACTCAGTCACTCTATCCCTCCCTTTCCCACTGGGACAGGGAAGAGAATAAGATGGAGAAGGACCAGCAGGGTGAGATCAGGCAGTTTGATACAGCAAAAGGAAAGAATAAAGTCGAGATCTGCGCATGCAAGAGCCAAAGAGGAAAAAGCTCAGCCTCCACTTCCCATCAGCAGCGATGCTGGGACACTTCCTGGGGAGCTGGGCTTCAGCACAACTAAGGATTCCTCCAGAAGGCAAACATTGAAGACACACAAATGTCCTCCCTTCCTTCTCTCTCCCTTATTTATCTCAGCTGTCATACAGCATGGAATATCCCCTTGGCTAAGCTGGCCTGGTTGTGTCCCCTCCCAGCACCCTGCCCACTCCCATCCCCTTTGGTGGGGAAGGAATGTCAGAGGGACAGAGCTGCTGGGCAGTAACCAACACTCTGCTCCGTTATCAGCACCCCTGCAGCTACCGATGCAAACACAGCGCTGTAAGGGCTGGGAACTTCACCTCAGTCACACACAACACACTTGACCTAAGCAGAAAACTGTATCACAGTATCAGAATGCCACGTTGAAAGGGACCTCAAGGATGGTCTGTTCCATCCTTTCTTGGCAAAAGCATGGCCTAGGCAAGGTGGCCCAGCACCCCATCCAGTAAATCACAAAAGTGTCCAATAGCAGGGAAAGGCAAGAAAAGAGACGTCATGAAAAGTAATGTATCAGACAGAGAGAACTTGTCCCTTAGATTTATTATTGGACTTTGGCAGGGGGGGTTGGTGTGTAGTGTATTATTAACACTGATTTCTACGTTTTGATGCTGCAAAGATGCCTGTTTTCTCAGGATACATAATTATAATAGCATTAAAATAATAATAAAGAGTGTACTCTAACCTGCCTTAAACATCAGGAAAAAGCCTAGTTTATACAGAGCAGGAGCCTGTAAAGAAATTTAGTGTTAAGCTTATTTTTAGTAGCAATATTAGCCATATTTGAGAAGTTTTTCTCTGATTTTAACAGTTAACCAAACCTCATAAGCATTCCAAAAACCAATACCAAAGTTTATTCAATTAAACTCCACACATAAGGAAATTTCCATCATCTGTTGCCAGCATGAGTTTAGATTGGCAGCAGAATAAATGCAGATGCTGACAGTCAGTTCTTTGTACACATGAGGGCAAGCAGCACACCAAAAAGTATTTTAGGTTTAACTACTAGATTTGAGTGAAAGCTAAGTAGCTGAAGGAATCTGTTACACATGATTGGGCCCATTGCAGCTCAGGAGAAGTCAGTGACAGGTGCACTCCTCAGTCTCTGGAGCAGCAACTGTGATGAGGACAGATAACAGGAAGATTTGTTTTCTACAGGAAGCAGAAATAACATTGTCCTGCCCTTTCATATAAGGCGAGAGAAGCTCACAATAGGTTATCAGTTTAAAGGAATAATAATAAAAAAGTTGGTTTGTTTCTATGAACTTTCGGATCACTTTAAAAAAAATGACATGAGATCATGGCAAGTTTGAGGCTTAAAATCAGACTCTGGAATGTGAACTATGAAGTCCCACTAACTCAAAGTACATGGTGTATTTTTATAAGATCTCATAATTAGGTCTGTGAACTTACATGTGAGGTCCTTCCACTGAGTTATGCCTCCCTGGCCCCGGGCTCTGACATTTCACAATGTGAAATGATGCTTGACACTGGTGCTGTCTTGGCTTGACAGGTGTAATAGCAGAGCTGAGCAAACCATAAACCCACGGTGTGGAAGCCTCTCCTGTGCTCTTGCAGCTGGGGGCTGTTATCCACTCCACTAAAGCACAGCATGTTCGCACCAGCATCGGTGATAATTCACCAGCAACTTCGTTCTTCCCTTCCATGTCAGCAGACACTTGTAGCAATCTCAGCTCAGTGGTATAATCACTGTATTTTTCTTTACCATGATATATTCTGTGCTCTTTTCACAGTAGAACTAGAATTTGCACTTAAACAAGTTGAATGTAAAACCTGTATCAGTTTCATTGCAGAATGTCTTTCACATGATTATGGAAGGGTTGATTCATTGTTTTATTATCCAAAGATTTTTGTGAGAATATAAATATATCTAAGGTATTTAATCTCATAGTAGTCCAGCAAGTAACAGGGAATTATCAAAATTGCTTGGAAAGTAAGCCAAACTAACACTAATTTGGGTCCAGATTCCCACAGAAAACCATCAGCATGGTAGTGACCTAAACTCAGTCCTGCCAAGCCTAAGGCACTGACCATAGTTTCACCTGGACAGCAGAATAATGAAAAGGCGTTAGAAAAATAGCAACATAAAATGACTTGGTTTCACCAAACCAACACCACCAAAGACAGATGGGAGCTGCCTTTCTCTGCCTTTCTCTGCCTTGCTGAGCAGCTGCCAGGAAAGCACAGCCAGTTCAGCATCCAGCTGCACTTGGGAGCAGCAGCTCAGAGACAAGGAGCAGCCAATGGCCACAGGAGCTGACCGTGTAGGGCACCAGAAGTTGCCTGTGACAGCACAAAGAAAAGCTTCTGAGCAACATGTTTCCTATCCACACTTAGCAAATCTCTTCAAAGCATGTGCAGAAGCTTTTCAAGAACTATCCCACCAAGTACGGATGGATTTTCACATAAATGCCAAATCATGTATTTCTGACACAAAATTCATTCCTCTTGCCTAATTTGAGGTCTTTGCTTTGTTAAAATACAAATCAAAGTGGAGTCAACTCTTCAATTTCAAAATCTATTTGAATTTGGCTTGACAGTTTTCTACTCTTTAACAAAATAAAAATGAGCCATTTAAGAACTCCTGACTGACAAAACAAGTTTGTTTTGGTTATTGCTCTTCTTAAGGTAGCAGATGTTTTTTTTATTAATGATAATGTTTTTTTTGGAGGAGAACATGTAGATAGAGCAAAAAAGAAATCTTTCCACAACATTTATGGTAGGCTGCCTTCACAATACATTTTTGAGCAAATTTAGAGCAAAACCTTTAAGAAAAACCCTTTCATTTATGGAAAGGCATATTTATGAAAGTGCAAACACTAAGATGATTACATCAAGTGTACATTCATTAAGGATAGAGAAAATCTGCCTATAAATACATTAAGAAATTAATTAAGAAGGCAAGAGAAAGTGACAGGATGCAATGTCTGCTTGCCTTTGAAATCAAATATTTATCATGTGATTGAAATGGAAAAGAGATGCAGGGAAAAAGTATTTAAGAAAAATTAGCAAGCCTATAAATAGATACTAGGTAACTGAACAGATATAGATACTGGAACATCTCCTGGGATGGGACAAAAATTGAAGACAAAAGACATTTTTTTAATTTGGGATAGAATTCTCAATGGTTTTGTTTTGTATCAGTATTAACTCATGTAATTAAAAAATTTTAAAGTAATTCAATATTTTTATTTTAGGGGTGAGTCCACCAGTTTTCTCCTGGCCTTTAATGCAAATGTGCAATAGAGGTATTTGCAAAGACATTTTCTACTAGACATCAACATGAGACTGTTGGGTCTCACTCCCTCTGCTCTGTATCAACCTTCAGTATAAATCTCATGTATCTCCCTTCAGCATGAAACTCAACCTCCTCACTCTTCTGTCTTTTCTTCCCTTCGCCTCTCTTCCATTTAAAGCTCAGGATTGATAACTGAAAACACCATGTATTCATTTTCCTATTCTTTCCATAACAACATATTATCATATAACCCATCTACACTCTGTTTTCTTCCATCATCATCATTGCATTCTTTTATCCTGCAATACTTAAGTACATTTGAGGCTAATCTAGGTCCTATTACACTTAATGGATGCCTTGCCATTAACTTTGATGGAGGGTGAATTAGCCTCTAACCTCTACTCTGTTTAGTTCTTTCAAGAAAGAATTCAATTCTTAACTCTCTATTCCTTATTTATATAGCTATTACATACATATGCTGTATTCCCCCCATTTTATTTCCAAATGTTCTCCTAGTTTCTCAATATTATAATTTTTTTCTAATTTATTTATTTTTATATTTCCAAATGTGTATTGAAAATACCTAAACATGTTCATGCCACAGCTGTTCATTCCTCTGTGGGCATATATGGACAGAGAAACTTCTCTACTAATGCAAGACAGCTCTATTTACTTCTAGGGAATTGCACAGGTACAACCAAGGGCAAAATTTTAGGCTTTAATAGACCTGGAAAACACAGTAGAGTAGTTTACAGTAAATAAAGCATAATAAGATACAACATTGCAGTACAGCTACCCTATCTCTCATTGTCTGTATCCCTAGCAATTAATATCAGAGCTGTCAGATGGAATTGACCTGGATAAATGATTTCCCCCAGTCAATAATCACAGTAGCACATTTGTGCTGCTTCTCTCTGCCAGTGCATCTTACAGACACAAACTTCTTTTACCAGGTCCTTTAGGGAAAGCTTTAGGAATGTGCCAAAGGCACCAGGGCTCATGGTGCTGATGTGCAGCACTGGCTACAGTGGGCTGAACTCTCACCAGTAGAGTCACTGCAGTGCCTGTGTGGAAGATCTGGAGCTGAAGGCATTTTCGACACACTAGCAGAGTAAAACAAAACTCTCAACATTAAAAAAAGAAGATACTACAATAGGGTCTGACAAGAATTTGAATATATTTTTCAGTTGTAGAGGAGCAGTGCTGACCACTGAGTAAAACCAGATGCCATCAAGTCATGTTAAGGATATCCAAAAAATGCACCAAAGTCAGATGGAACATTTTAGTGTTGCTTTCTTAGTGCACTACTGGCATTTCAGAGAATTTACAAAATAGTTTTTCATTATACTGAACATCTTACATGTGATGTAACATCTCTATGGAGATTGACATTAAAGAGTTAAACCAAGAGTGAGCTGCTGGGTGAGCTGGTGAACTAAACAAGGTGAAGAACGAAGGAAGCCTAGCTTTACCTCCTTGATCAGCCAGTACTTCTGCACATGCACAGCTCAAGGAGCCAAGGCACAAAAACTTGAGCATCACAAACAAGTCCAACTAATCCACTAGGAAAGGTAGCTAGACCTCTGTAATACTGCTTAAAGTGATCTGCAGATGGCCCTCTGCAGCTGGAAGTCTTTGCTTTCAGTCTTCAACTACATATCATTTCCTTGGAAAATTAGTAGCTGTAGAACCATCCATCTCTTTCTGTTGAACAGGTCTATTTATAATTACAAATTCATGGCCTTTTCTGGATGAAATATTCATGTAAACTCAACTGCCAAACTGCACTTATGGCATAGTAAACTGCAAAACATTATCATATTAAAAGCAATTCAGCAACGTGCTTCATGCCAACATAATAAAAATGTCATTTTAAATATTGTTTAGGAGCACTAGTTTATTTTCCAATGTAGAATCCCAAAATGCATTCAGGACACAGTATATCTCGAGAAAATGAAATCAAAGTATGAGACAAAGTATTGAACACCAGCAATTTCCAGGTACTGGCAAATTGTTTTATTTAGTGAAGAGTGTCAATTCTTCCCAATGCTTTGCTAAGACCTGCTATATATGTCCTACACTTTTGGGTATTAGGCAAACTTCTAACTAGTCCTTAAAAATATGAAATAAATAAAGATAACTGAAGAATCTTTAGATAGAACTTGAAAAAAAACATGGTAATATTTGCAAGTGTATGTGTATGTATACTGATGTCAGAGATTCGTGAAGACTGTAGAAGTCTTAGGTCTGGTGATTAAACAAACTGAGAAATCATTGAGCATTTTTAATTGAAGTAGTAATATGTAAAATTAAAGAAATCTGTGTGTAACAGAAAAGAAATCTATACCCTTGGAAAAAGTCCCTTTGTAGCCCTTTAAGGTACTGGAAGGTGCTCTAAGGAGCCTTTCTCCTCTCCAGGTTAAACAATTCCAATTCTCTTGGTTTTTTGTCCTTGGAAAGGGGACTGAAATGACAAAGCTCAGAAGGAACATATTCTATATTTTCCTATTCTCAGCTGGACTACTAATTGTTAATGATAATAACCTGAAATCAGCAATTCTGAAAACAAGGATTGAACTGGCAGACTGGATAGTTGAAAAAATAGGCTCTAACTCAGAGATAATAAAGGGTTTTCCCGTTGTTATGAAGACTGGGGAATTTTGAACCAAATCAAGATGATTTTTCCTCCCACTAAAATTAAAAAAAAAAACAGATTAAACGAAATATTTCTGACTCTGTTTAACAAAAGTAAAGCCAGTTCAAATAAATGCAAATCACAATTTACAATATGAAAATAAAAATGGTCACCCTGGGACTTACTTTACTTAGTAGCTACTGGATATGGTCCCAGTCTCTGCTTTATTAAATATTTAAATACCGTGTACAACATAGAACAGTAGAAACAGTGGAGAATGAAAGCAACTTGATGTAAATCACTGTGTATTCTCAAGGAACAGTCTATATTCAGATGCTCCTAAGAGGTTGCTGCTGCAAACTTGAATAATCTTGGTTAAGAAAAGGAAATGGAATCAGCCTTTCACCTCCAGGCTCAGCAAATCCTGAGCTGTGCTGCAGAACATGCTGCTTCTGTCAATACTCCCTGTGTTCACACCACACAGCCCACCTAAATAACCCTGTCAGCCACATACACTGTGCTATTGACTTTTCTTTTCTTTGTCATTCTAATTTGTTGTTTAATGTTTCCTGCCAAAAAACAAATTACGTATTTTTTTGTCACTGAAGCATAAGTGACATCCTTGGAGCTTGCACAGATTCATGCAGATACTAACAAAACTGAAGATAATCTTTGTCTGTCTTCCTAAACTGTTCTCTTCAACAGAAAGAAAAATCTACTGGATAGTTGAAGAAAGAGGAAAAGAAGAAAACTATTGTCTTTTCTCAATTATTAAAATTTTTTTTCTGATAGGAATGTGAACTAAGTGGTGTCTAGGGGAAATAAACCCTAGAAAGTAGAGGAAACAACAAAATTACTGATTATGTCCAAGAAACTTATTACAATTCTGGTTATAGACTCCAGTGGTTCTGAACCTATTTTTAAAAATAATTTTTCTTTTAAAGCTGGCAAGAGCCCTGCTTGCTGCTTTTTTGGTAGTAGGGCAAATCTTTGTCCGCAGGAAAGTCTTTCCTGCCCAGAGGGGTGGAAATGGCCTGCAATCTGAAATTTACAATATTCTAATGTTAGTTTTTATAATTGCTCTGTTCCAACAGGTTTTATGTGTAGGAATTTTGTTTTTAAATGTTTAAGTTATTCATCTCTAGCAGATAATTTTTGTATGGGAAACATGGATGACAGAAAATCCTCCTTTTTAATAGTTAGCACACCTTCCTAATTTATGACAAAATAATAAATCCATCTTCTCCTTTCATCTTAAAAATATATACTAATTGCTGGAGTAAGACTTTGCTACTGAAATTTTACTGTATAAAAATAGTATTTTCCACACTAATTTTTTGTAAAGAAACCACTTTATAGTTTAATTACTTTAAATTATTTACTGGCCTTGTAGCATTCAGTAACACACAAAACTTTCTCTGCAGCAACCACTGAAACTACTGTAGAGAGCTTCCTTGACAGCAGAAAGGGCTTATCCCAGTTCTGAAATAACTCCAAGGGTTTTAGGTACTGCGGAGTGCTGCAGAATTTTTTGAGGCAAATGCAGTGACAGATGTAGATGCTTCTGTAGGTACTGAGTGAATGCCTTTCCAGGTACTCCAACAACACGACTGTGCTTAATCAATAGAGAGAGTTTATATTGGCCATAAAACCACAGAGCATGGTCTTCTAACTAGAGCCACATGATATGTTTACTACCAAACCTGAAAACTATATTTATTCTCCGTACTCCACATTATGGAGAGGAGGAATGACTCACAATTACTATTAGACATCTGAGCCATTTCATTTTAACTGTGGAATATACTCACTAGGTAGCAGTGTCAGTGAATAAAGGAAGGAGGGGATATAATCAGGCTGGGGCAATGCATATTGCAAAGCATATACGTGTGTGTGCGTGCACTTGTAAATATTACTGAACAAAGCTTTGTTTAAAGCCATGAATCCATGGAGATTCAAAATTGGCAAAACATTTTTCACTCTAAACTCATAACAGCAGTTTGTCTATAAAAATCTCAGACCAGATAACAGAAATTAAACTATGAGTCAGATGACAAGCAAAGTAACAAATGTTTGAGATCTGATTGAAATTTATCAATTTTTTTGCATGTTGTCTTGCACATTCATAGAAATTGTTGCTTGCTTTGTCAGGTTTTCAACCAGGTCTCAATTTTTTCTTACATCACATCCCATTAAATAAATCTCCAATAAAACGCCATTATTAAAAGTACAGCCTCTCAAATAAATGGATCAAATAATTTCCTTTTTCCTAATCAATACTGGTCATTTTGGAAAGGGTAGTAATATTTTCTTTGAGTTTACTAACATTAGTATGAATCCAAAGAGCTGAATATGCTTTAAAATTCACTACAGCTTCTTGGTGACTGTGTTAATAAGAAATGTTAGTAACAAAATTTGGAAACAAACTCATGTGCTTGCAGACATGACCAAAATAAAATACATACAACTGTTGAAACTTCTGGCTAGTAAATACATAACTTCTAAACTGCTTTCTGAAAAAATCCATTTTATTGTGAAAAACCACCACATCTCCTGTCACTAAATTTGGCCTCAAAAGGTAGAAATGCACACAAATCCCCACAGGGTGCCGTGCTGCAGTGCCAATGAAGGCAAAGCCAGTGGCTGGTGTCTTCCAGGGACTTTAACATAAATGCTATTTCTTTCCTTGTTTTCTTGGGTCTTTGGTTGAGAGTTATTTTTTTGACTTTACAAAAACAAATACTGCAGCTCTAGATGCCTATTCACCAGAGTATTTTGGCAAATAAGCCTTTGAAACTCATCAGGCTCCTGACTTCCCCCCAGAGAGCTCCCATTTACCTGGGCCCGGGCTGCATGATGCAGACTCAATCTAACATAATGATAAGAATAAATCTCAATAGCACCTTCCAAACCACCAGACCTTCGGGAAATTCACACTCACACTTGTGTGAAAAAGCCAACAGACTCATTTGATAAAATGCTGCTTTACTGATAATACCAGCAGGTTGAGTTCTCTTTCCAGACATGACTCACAGGAGAAAGTCACTTTTCTATGTACAGATTGAATATCAAACTCTCATCTGTTGCAACTGCTTTAATGTAATAGAGTCATAACAGCAAATAACTTTTATCTTTCTGCTCCAAGTCCATGTGCTTCTAATTCTAGGGTTTTGGTTAACATTTTTTTTTTTTCTTTTTCCATAACTGAGAAGAAAATCTGATGCCAGAGTTGATGTTGAAGTTGCTATAACACCTAGTTAGGACTTATAGGACTTGCATGTCCACGTCATCACCCAGTAAAATTGCTCTCTAAAGTTTTAAAAATTTTGCTTCTTTAAAAGATGATAGAAAGAGCTGAAATGGTGAGGAGCAGAGATATTTAAGAGCAGATGAAATGATTATGGGTCCCACAAGGACACAACCTGCACAAATTACTAAAGTGCCAGAAATGGGCGCACAAAATTAAGAAACAGCATGATTCAGATAGTCTACTTTCACCTACCCTATCCAGATCATGGTCTTCATGTGATAAAAGCCCACATTATTTCTGAAAAAAACTACCATTAATCAGTGCATGAGATGCAAATAAATCACTTGCTGACACTTATTCAATATTGTCACTTTTATCCCCACTGTTTACTGTATGGTACAATGCTTTGTTTATTGTGCACTATTTAAACCCCTGACTGGACAAAATGATGAATTTCTTCAGAGCCTTTCTATGACATTCATCAGTGCAGTATTTAATACCTTCACTACACATTCATAACAACTATCTAAGATAAGTGCATATTGATATTCCCATTCCAGAGATAGCAGAAACAATGCCAGAAATCCAAAATCTGTTTCTCTAGTATATTGTACTTCATATATCCAAGGCAGAAGAATTGACTCCATTTCAGCTGCGACGTCTCAGCATTGGTGTACATTGCGTTCCCAAGTCACACATCCAGGATATTCACAGCTCAGGTAAACCCTTATCAAGTGTGGGTTTAGTAACCAGCATAGAATTACTGTGTGTCAGGAGCATGCAGAAAACCAATTCTCCAGGTCACTGAGCATGAGGACATCTTTTTTCTTCCTGCAACATCCTGCCTCATTCACTCAATCCCATCCAGAAATAAATGAGATGGGATTGAAAGATTTTTGTCTCTACAGAAGTTGCAAGGCCAATGACTGCTGGAGCCCTGGCAAGTTTTGAATGGCCATTCTCCTGTCCTAAGCATCTCCTGTAGGTAGATACATGTCACAGAGTACTGGGACTGATCAGCGCTTTCTGCTTTAACCCAGAATGTATTTTCTCTTCTTCCCTTCCAATAAAAAAAACCTCTTAAATTCTTCCATTATGCACCATCTTCTTTAATGCCAAATACTTCCTTACAAGTGCTGTGTGGGTGGAAGGGCTGTAAACACCCTCGTGGACCAGTTCTGAAAAAAGGATTCAGAACTTCCACCATGGGTTTCAGATATTTACTGACAACTGAAGAATAGGAGAATTCAGTTATTTCCTCTACTTTGCTTGGGGGCTGTGGGGGATACAGGAGGGTGAGTTTCCCTGCCCATGTGCTCTAACTCTCTCCTGGCAAAACGTACACAATCAAAAGTTTCAGAAGCAGGAAAAGTCTTGTTTAGCTCCGGGGCTGAATCATACCCACTGTGAATAAAACTTGACAAAATTTCCTGCACAAATGAAATCTGAGAAAATCAAGCTTAGCAGACAGTTTAAAAGTGGATTTAATTTTCAGAGTTTCATGTTAATAGTCAAAAACAATATTCTGGCTATAACAGCTGCCCTTCCTCCTACCTACATCTAGGAATATCTGTGAATTGTATTTTGAGGTGTCAGATCATCTTGTTGAGCACATCAATATATTTTCTTCTTGTTTCATTCATCATGTTACAAAAAATACACTAAAGTGGATATTTAAATTCAGACTTATCAAAAAATAAATGGCTTAATGGAGACTTAAACTAAAAATATTTAAGTCTAACTTGAAAATTCAGTTTAAGAAAAACACTGAAATACCTAAAAAACCTAAACAGTGACAAAACCTGACTTCACAAAGTGCTGAATATGTCACTATTCTGATATCCTCCACACAATATTGATGTGCGTGATATCATAACATCACAGGAGGATGGGTATACATAAAAAGCATGTGAACTTGACTTCCTAAGCAGCTGGTAAACTAAGAGCAAAGAGGGAAGGCTACATTTCAGGTTAGTTTGTTAAAAAAACCAATGTAACCTATCTCTTCCCCTACACAAACATTTAAATACATATATAATTGAGTTAATAGAAGTTTTTTATTATTATTTCGGGGTTTGGTTGTTTCTTTTAAACAGAGCTTAAAAGTTAAGCAAATATTATTCAGGGAAAATTTTTTTTTATTGGTCTCGAGCTAAGGGAATGAACTGGCAGATCTCCTGAGCCTGCTGCCAGGTCTGATCTCCTGAGATGAGTAGCCATGGTCAGCTGTAACTTGATGCATCTTATCAATCATAAAATAAAATTCTGCGCAGACTGCAGAGCGAGCGCTGCTTCTCGGCACAGTCGTTCTGGTACTGGTAAGGTATTTAATTGCAATGTGATCCTCACTATTAAAGATGCATGAACTTTTTAAATGAAATTGCAGGGAAGTCTGAGAATCTCTTACTCCTCAAACCTATTGCTTATAATATTGCTGGTATTCCCACTGCAGGAACCACCATCATGACACAAAGCACTAAGTGTTTGAAGAACTGAGGTTTCGATCAGTCTCCATATGCCCAAATAAACAGTAGATGAAAAGCATAAGAAGATATATTCTAAGTCTCGAAACAAGCAGTAAACAACAGATTTCATACAAAGACTACTGTGCTGAAGAGGAAACTCATTCATTCCTTTTTATAATTCCATGCATTTCCTCACACATTTCACATTTCTTGTTGACACAAAGCATAGTATTGTTTTATCCCCTTGTCTACCCATTCTGTTATGATATAAAGCCTTCCCTACCTCAGTAATATCAGCTCAATCTATCACTCCAGCCTAATGTTCTCATCAAAGCCAGGCAGCCTCGCTCCATTTCTCGTCTACAATGTGCCACCGATGCACACAGGGGTGCCTGCAGTGGGGAGGATTCCAGCCCTGCAGTCTGTTCACACGGGAGGGATGCACGCTGTGCAGGAGCCACTGACCTCACCAGACCTGCCCTGCTCACCTCCCCCTCACATTCCTTTACTGACTTCCTGGGATTGTCTCAATCCTGTCATCTATTTCTTACTCTGCTTCCATAACTCAATTAATTAAGGCAAGCCCAGCTTTAAGTACATATACCCAGAACAAACACAAGCTATGTGTAAAGTCTGAAGACATTCAAGTACATATTTCAATTTATTGCTGTGGTTTACCCTATGAATTCATAATGATAGCAAATGCTTACTCATGTATTTCCACTTTTGGGAAACTGAAACGAATTTGCATGTACACATAGATTGCAGAGCAAGAAAATGTGTGTCTAATTAACATCAATGAACGGCTAATTACGAACAATAAACATTGGATGAAGACAATAAGTCTGCAAAAGAGGAGTGGAGGATGCCAATTTGATCATACAAATCCTTGATCAAATATTTCAGGCAGCTAATACAGGAGCAAATTAACTATTGGCTGCAAGGTCTTGTCAGGTCTGTAGTTATTTCTTTCTGACAGGAGCATCTCATCCCAGCCCTGCATCGCACAGTGCAAGCAGACATAGAAAAAAAAAATGGTTGGTCATTTAGGAGGAAAGGTTCTGTTTGAGTCAAAATATCCATATGACACCCCCCACCAAAAACTGGAAAAAGCTGAACACATCTGAAGTTTAGAACCTAATATTGTTACAGGTCTTGTGCTGAGGTCTCTCCAAATATTGTCTTTATATCCAAGCAAAAACCTTCTGAAAATACTTGGGGTTTTTGTTTGCTTGTAGTTGGTCCTGCTATTTTTCTGTTTTATTTTTTTTTAACTTCAGTGTTTCTCTGTATTTCTAAAACACTCCAGAGGTATTCTCCGTATTACCTATTTTCATGATATCCAAAAACTCTCTCTTTTCCTTTAAGGCAGTTGTGAAAGCATATACTTTAAATCTTATGCAAATGTTTTGGAAGACTGAGCAGATGACAACGCAAGTTTCATTTCCAATTTCTCTTTGTCCATTAAGGGATTCCTAAGAAGGTAAGCAGCATGTAGCCAAATTTAAGGGGTGTTTCTAATTAAATTCAATTTTTTTAATCACTTTTTATTCCTTGTTGGAAATGTCCTGTCTAACATCTAAAAGTTAGAATCCCAGACCTAACAGATAAAGAAATTGGTTTACTCAATAACACAATCCTTGAGCCAAAATGCTCTTGAATACAATATTTTCTAATAATGACTATGTGTTATTCCACAATTCCTATACTTTTACTGTCAGATAAATACTTCTTATCTGTAGCTATGTTATCTAATGTGCTTATTTGAAACATTAAAATACTTTGATTACTTGAAAGAGACAACCCCAATTTTTCATGGGTAAATATGTGATGAAAATCAGACAATGAAAACCTGATTATTTATAATGCATTCGGAGCCTGGACATCTACAGTGTGCAAATGCTGGTGTTATTTACAGACTATACAACCCTAGGGGTGATGCCTGCAGCAATTCAGGTATTTATATAAAAAATACACACCAGCTTGGCTCTTTACCTTCCCCCCACTGGGTGCAACTTAATGGAGGTCGGCACTTTGCAATTGTGTTTTCTGTGGCCCACAGATTCCTCTATTCTCCTCATAAATATTATGCCATATATTGTACAGCTCATGTTAAAAATGCTTTATAATGTGTTCATAAATTATTAATACAATTCTAATCTTCTTTACTGTCCTGTGCTTCTGTATGCACACCTCCACAGAAGAAAAAAAAAAGAACAATTTAAAATTAGAAGCATCTGTGTTTCATCTTGGATAGTTTTTCCATCTCGTTGAGGGGCTCTGTTCTTTAACATCATGTTTTCTTCCAAATCAATATGTATGTTTTACCAGGATCAAAAACTGTTGGAATGCTGACTTTTATTGCTAGAATAAATATATTCATTATTCTCAACTGAACAGCAGTATCTAAGATACCTTCCACCATTTAGATATCAGGAATTATCAGTGGCAAGACTGCAGCATGAGATTAATGTGAACTTCTAATGAGCTTCTACAATTAAAAAAGGAAAAAAAATTGCAGTCAAAAATTCTGGTTACAAAGTATAACGAATCCTCATCTCTATCCCTGGTTTTTCTTACACAAATATTTCTTAGCTCACATGATCTCACTGCCTGACAGGAGTACGATGTACACGCACTTTTTCTTTTTTATGAGGATTTGAAAATTTTGTGGCACATATATCTTAGCTGCACATAGCAATTTTTAAACGTGCAGCATTTACTAAAAGGTGAATACAATTGCTTAGAGTTGCTCAGGAGGAGATGAATTGTTTGGTGGGTTGAATTTAAGACTCTTTCAACTGCACAGTAAGAGGAGTTTATCAGGAGGATGCCAATACTTGTGAAAAGAGAAAAATTTTGAAAGCGAAAACTTCTATTTTATATACACTATTAGCTTTTGGTGGTACCCTGTTCCCAGGGCCTCCATCCATCCTGCTGCATTTGAGCCATAAACAGAGCTTACTGCAAAGACAAACCAGATGGAATTTACATGCCTAGTGTCACCATTTAGAATTTGACTAAAATACTGAAATATAACTATGAAGATAATATCAGGAATAATTTTTCTCTAGTTTTTGTCTCCTTATGGCTACCTAAGTACGTGGGTAAATACACAAAAGGTGCACAGAAAGTTCATCTATTAATATCAGACTTCTCATGCATTAATTATAGGTGTATGTTCAATCCCTTCTTGTTAAAAAAGAAATTTGACAAGAAGCACCAGAATGTTTCAGAGTGTCCCAGATGTGCTAGACTGTCTGGTGGCAGCATATTGCAGAAGCCGCTGTATTCACCTCGCAGAAATTAAAATAAATACTTCCAGTACTCTAAGGCAACCACCGACCGGTTTCAGAGATCTGTACAAGTCTTGCCCTTATGCTACTGATACATCCCATCCTTGTTGCTAATTCTTAAATTGTTTTAATAAGGTTGCAGGAAAGAATTGGCACATGGTCTCAAAGGTGTGTGGATGAAAGGTTCCCCAGCAAACATGGCACAGGAGCCAAAATTCAGAGGTCAAAATCATAAACTATTTCTTGAAAAATAAGTATTCTTTTAGTCCTACTGAATATCCTTGAGGGCCAAATTAAACAAAGTAGAGCAAAGAGTATTTCAGCCCAGAATACAAAAACGTTGCTGTTCTCCCTTGTTCATGTTCTTACTTAACATTAAGTTAGGCTTAAACTGCTGCCACTAGAGCATTACTGCTTCTTACATGCAGTATTTAGTGGAAAACTAAAAAAATCACCTTTGGCAGCAGCCACTAGCAATCTATGTTAAGTAACATTAAATTGCATAGCCCTCTGACTAGGTTTTAAATGGAGACAGACTGAAATGAACTTTCTGCTGGTCCTAGAAAGTATTTCACAGCAATTCCTGAGCAAGCACAGAGAACTCGAGCCACACAATACATTGAGCAGAGCTTTTCCCTCCCTAAGCAGCAAATGTATATGCAGCCTGTGTCTCTCCAAGGAATTCTCATCTGCAATTTAATGCTCTAAGTACCCTGGGATCCTGTATGTTATTAGACAGTAGTTACTACAATGTTTAAATTAATTCATATAACAGCACAAGTTCCTGGGAGTGTAATTACATGCACGTGGATGGTGTTTGGATGAGTGACTCCCATACCTGTCCACACCACTGCTGCAAAGATCAAGATTATTAAAAGGCAAACATCTTACCTGCTCCCAACAACACACCACAACAGCATTTTCCCTTCCCTCTCCTCCACTCCAGCTGATGCTCTCAAAGACAGCTCCTGGCAGTTACCAGACACAAACAAGCTCTGAAGGCTCTGCTGGGGTCTTAACAACAAGCCCTAATCCTGCCTGGCATCCTGTGATAAGTTGCTAGAAGCTGCTAGAAGTTGGATCTACGCAAAGAAACATCACCCCAACGAAATATGCACAGAAATTTTGCAAAGCAGGAAGATGCTGAGAGAGAAATGGCATTGTTAGAGTGTTAACAGCATCCAAGCAGCTGTGCCTGGTCCTTGGCAATCCCAGTGCAATGTCAATAGAGTTACTCCAAATGTTTCAAAGTCTCTTAGCACTGCAAAAATAACTATGAATACTACCATCTAAAAATACTGCTGTAATTCATCCTCATTCCCCCTCCCAACACCCACTCTGGGCTGTTGCATTTACACTCTGTTTGCATTTTACCATTTAGGGCACCAGCTGTACATCTGCAATGAGATGTTAACAACTCTGTGTTCACAGGATACTTGTCTGTCTTGGCATCATCAATTGTACAGCTCAATTGCTTAAAAGAATGAAAGTTTGGGGCTCCTATTTGTACTATAGTGCACACTGTAAGTAGGAATCTTACAGATTTCTTCCTCTGTGCGATCCCTGAATCATATCACAAAGCACAAGTGACACATAGTTATCTTGGATTTGCTGGATTTGTACTGGGTGGCAGTGGACCAAAAACCCTAAAGATTAAGGCAAATATTCACTTAGAACAACTGTGAACTGAAAAACAATTGAAATAAGAAAAAGCCATGGTCAAGGGATTGCATAAATGAACTAAAGATTGAATGGTATGAAATATCACCAAGACTTTTTTTTCCCTCCTGGCTTCTGAGTTTGGCCAAGAAAGAAAATAGCTGAAGAAAACAAAAGTAAAATGTGAGATCCAATTTTTTTTCATTAAAATATGAATATTTTTAAGACCTCATGCACTTTTTTTATTAATATGGATTTCAAAATCCATCCACTTTCAGTTCTTTGCTTTATAACTGGAACATTTTAAAGAACTCTGATTTACACTAAGAATGTTCTGCTCAGCCCTAACCAGAATACTCATGAGTTCTCTTCTGTGACAGCTACTCCCTCTACAGCTTTTGGCAAGTGGCTAAGGATGAAACTTGGTCTAGTAAAGTCAGAGGGTATTTGAGTGCTGTTTTAAATGAGGTCAATGTTTCATAATCCGATCATTCCCATCTACAGTAAGGCAATCAGGCATGCCTGAAGACTAAGAACTTGTAATACCACTTATAATTGACATATAAAATCATATTCTAAAACGAAACATTTTTCAGTCCTAAACTCTATTTGCTCTAGCAAATAGATACTTCATGATCAGAGATCACCAGTATTGTTTTTCTTAATTACATTTGCAAGTAATTAATGCCATTGCTGCCTTCATGGATTTGAAGTATTCCCTAAATGTTCCTATACTGAGCAAAAGGGGAATACAGTGGTAACATAATCTAATTGCAAAGTCAAATTGTAAAGATTTTTTAATAGCAACCACTCTATAGCACTTTTAATTTTCTGACTGCTTCATGAGCATTAAATAATTATTTCTCACATTGCCCACGTGAGTGGGTTGCAGCACTCCTGTCTGTGGGCTGGGTAGTGTACGCTCTCCCACTGCTGTGATGCTGAACACTTGATGCTTGAGAGGCGTTTCAGACACAGCCTGACACCAGTGCTGCAGTTGTTGTATGGCATCTCTCTAGCAGCACCCATGGAAATGTGGTACATGGTCTGGCTGCTGGGCTGAATCACATTTGTGTGTGCAGAGAAACTCTGAATGAAGAGCTTCTCAAATCAGCAGCTGAAACCTTAGGAAATCATGAGATGCCATCTGCTTTACTCCACATTTTAGCACCTCATATTCTAAATACCTGCTTTCAAATGCATGTTTTAGAATATTATCTGTAGGAGCTAAATTATGGTCAAAGTTGAAGCCAGAAGAAGAAAGCGTAAGGATATAGTTGAAACATTTGTCACTGGATGCAGAAGGAGAAGCCTTGCACGTTACTTGTAGGAACATTTTTGCAGACTAAGTGAGAAGGAAAAATCTTTTATCTTTGACAAGGCAATAGCAATTTTATTAGCAGAAGGATCTCTGTGAGACCACTCACTTCCTCTTGGAGCAAAAAGCTTCCTCAACTGCATACTGCCATGAGGACTGCAGAATAATTTGCTCTGCTGAGGGCAGCTGCACAGACTGCCACTGCTGTCCTGAATCCTAACAGAAATATGGCTCCAGCAGTTCTGCTTGTGTGTGAGAAGGTGAGGGACTCAAAGAATGATCCCCAGGAAGTCAGAAGTTTTTTCCGCACAACTCAAATTTTGCTGAGAAGATAGGTCTACAAACTATTCCATAAATAGCTTATAACTTACATTGGTAAAATCCAGATCAAGAGTGGGGAGATGGTTAATGGAATAGAAGAAAGTGAAAAACTTTAAGTTATTAGGTTTTTCTTTGAGATGTTACACTGTTTAAATCATCTACTTTAAAGCCATTTAAAATGTTACAGACAGTCTAACATTTACTTCAGAGTACTCTTTTTCTGTTCATTAAAGGAAATTTTGTTTATGTCACTGGGACAGAAGCCTAGGGAGGTGGAACTTTAAATTTTTTTCTGTCTTTTGGATAATCACCCCAGTCATCTTTCAATGGAACCTGCCCTATAAGGTTCAGACAACAATAAATTAATCATGTAAATAAAAACCTCAAAATGAAATAAGATTCACTGTGTGTTCTAGTCCTATCAAAGAGAGGCTTGGAATAAAGAGTTTGAGAAACTCGTTATTGAGAGGTTAATATGTCTGTCAGACTCCTAATTCATATTGCCAGTAGACTCAATGAAATGACAAATTAACTCTAAAGAAACACGCAAGAATAATTCTTAAAACTAAGTATTGAAGAACCAGTTTTCATCAGTTTCTTCAGTATCTTTGTAGACTTCAATGACTCCAACACAACGAAATTAGGCACAGTAACCTTATTGCTGAAAACTGTTCGACAAAGTAACAAAATTGGGTCACACACTTCGATATATCTGAAATCTTTTGAGCTCATTCAGGCCACCTGTACAACACCATCTCTTCCCTCACTTTTGCCCAATAAGAAATAAAAATCTCTTGTAAAACAAACCCCTTCTAATCTCCTATTCAACTTCTATCAGAATTACACTGACCACTGCCCTCCACTTGTCCTTCTACTCTGGGACCTCTCACATGCTGGAATTCTGTCCTTCTGTACTTTTTTTTCCTGCTCCCAGTTCTGTTCCTTTTTTCTGTGTTTTTCTCCTTACTGTTGTTGAGTCCTCTCTGATTCCACAAGGTTTTGCTAATTAACAGGCACAGAATTCCTATGAGGCTGAATAACAATGCCTGATAGACAGGTAAAATTAAAGAGAGAAAGCCTAATTAGTCTGATCAGGCCACTGCAGGATTCAAAATCCAAGGTGCTATTAGGGCATAAGTATCCCTTAGCAGTGTTCCTCATTCCAAAAGTAGAACAGGCAGGTAAGGCTGTGTCAGCCGTGCCAGCTGTGGCTCTGGGACTGGCAGCGTTGGTGGCAGTTTGATAAACATCTCCTCCCAAGCTACCAGAGCCCTGTGCTTTTTTCCACAAAGCTGTAGTCTGGGCAATTTATGATTTCTACCAAAAAAAAAATCAATATGAGGACATTCTTATATTCATTGTTTATATTGCATGATCACATTCCATATTTATGACTTGTCAATAGAAGGACTGGTACAGTACTTGTAAACACGGATTTTCAATGCCAAGCCCAAAGTACTAAAAATCACAGTAAGGATGTTAAGGGTGACACAGACATTCACTGTGTGAAGGGCAGTTTCTTGGAATAAAGTTATCAAGAACCTCTACTTGCATGGAAATATCCTGGTATTGATATAGAAGAGCAATGGAGGAGCCAAGCATGGCTCATTTCCTCAAGGAAAGGGAAGAGCCAGAGCATATCCAGCGCTACCTCCAAACGAGTTCACCCATAACAACACTTCTGCTGCTTTGCCACTGCTCCCTGCCCGCAGGGAGGCCTGATGTTAAACTGAACAGCACCCACCTCAGCAAGCCCAGAAGATTCTGGGATGGAGCAAAACACTCCTTATAGCATGCTAAAGGTTAAATTTTATAACTGCTGAGCATACATTAAAAAAACAAAACTCAAAACCATTACTAATTTTTACCTGCAGCATAATGTTATTCAAGTTATGGTCCTTAATAGTAATTTCCCTCATATTTACAGGGCACAGAGAAACAAGACACACTAAATATATCAATCTCAAGAGTATGAGAAACAAGATGGCCATTGCTTGCACCTTCATTTCAAATGTTCCATTAAATGGCTGATTTGGGAGCAAAACTCATAATTTCATAAGGGTAATTGGATACACTTTCTTCTGTTGCAAGCAAATTACCCTGGCACAAGAATTTCAAAATCTTTGGCAGCAGACCTCCTGAAACCCATCTGTGTTGGAAATTACATTTTTGCTTTTGGGTATACTATATTTACATATTTTGTTTTATTTCTCAATATTTAATTTAGAGAGAAAAGAGACTCTTTGAACTAACACTGAAACCTCTCAACAGGTTTAAAAAAATGTAGGTGTCCAGAAGAAACTAGCCATAATAATATAGCAACATGTCAAAGTGGAACCAAATTGACTTCTGTTAGACAGTCAAATATTCATTTTAAGCACCTATTTTTAAACGTCTCTTAATTTATACCAAGAGTAAGAATTTGCTACAAACAGAAATTGATTACCTTGTCCAATCTTCATAACCTTCCTAAACTTTCCTTAGGTGAAGTCCACCATGCTGGATTTCCAGCAGTACAGAATCCTAGTTTTCACATATTCTGTTTATTTAATAGGAATAATTTATGAAATACTTTGACAACCAAATCTCTGGACATGTGAGCACAGAATTATCCTTCTCAATGTAAAACTACGATGCTCCAGCCCGCTCCTTAGCAATCACAAGAGATGAAGAGATGGTAAATCCTAAGGTACACCTCTATTAAACTCAGCTGAGTTTAATCAAGTTTCTTGGTTTGCTTCTGGTAATATTCCTATATTCCTCTTGCAAATATGGAGTTGCAATTAAATAGGAAGAGCAAGTGATAATTTCACCCACCAAAAAAGTGACTTTTAAGACTCTAGTAATCATGTAGACTTCTGAAAAAAAAAAAAAAACAAACAAAAGTGCAAATTTTTTGAAAGTAAAAGGGTAGTTTTCTAAATAAATAGCCTAAATGCCAAAAGGATTTTCTACCATGAAATGTCTTAGGCTCTCCATGCTTCTCAACCAGAAAAGTGTCAGTGTAAAGAAAAACTTCCTCATATTGAGTGGTACGCACACAAAAGAAAAACACTCAGTGTAAAAGCTTGCCCTCTCTTGTAGGAAACGATCACTTCTAAGACCCCAACCACTTCGAGAACTAAAAAATGTATTCAAGGTTGTCAAGGATGCAATCTATGAAAAACACAAGCTGTTAAAAAGCCTCAGAAGCTCAAATGTGCAAAGACGATTTACAGAGATACACCACTCTAAAGCTATAAGTGGAAAAAGCAAATGCAACATTTCAAAGGACATGTGTTGCAAAAATGATGAACTTCAGGTCATAAACTTGTTTCCAGGTAAAGTTTGTAACCAATTGTTTTCTGGTGCAGCACCCATCAGTCTACTGCCAAAGAAATGTACCCAGGTAGCTGAGCTACCATTGTGCTTGCAATCTTCTCTATTCTGCATTATTTAGAGGTTATTCCTACATACCCTGCATAAAGTACCCATAGCCAAGAACAAAAGTAAACATCCTTAAGGAATAGATATCATAAATTACTCATTACTACAGATTTAAAAGGACAGATGAATACAAACTGTTATAAAAAAAAAGCCAAAAAAATTCCAGCTGTGAAAAACATGAGAACTGTGAAGCTGGCTATTCCTGCATGCACTCAGTGGCCACAATTCTGCTGCCTAAATGCTGCTCATCAGCCAAAAATTGCATGAGCCTCCCCAGGCATTCACAGACAGATGTACCTGCTAGGATGCACATGGACAGGAGAGAACATTAATAGTTTTGAAGTACATTTTCCACACTGTGACATTACAGAACTATGATAAAATTCCATGCTGAAACTTTGATCAAAAATTGTGAAAGGCACTGAACCAATTGACCCCAAGGAAAGCAGAGGGCAGTGTTTGCAGATGATAAAACAGTCCTGACAAGCTTGACAGCCGGGACACGAGGGTTTGTACCAATACCTCCCTGTGATGGCCAGACTCAGTAAGATGATACAAATGGCTCTTTTTCTTGTCTTTAAACCATTCTTACTCTCCTCATTATTTCCCAGTTATTCTAAAAAATGTGCTTCTTAAAGCATTTGCTTTCAGCTCAGGCATTTTCTTCCACAGTCAACGGGGTGGGAGGAAGAGGGGTGCTGTCACTGGGAGGTGTCAGAGCCAAGAGGAATGTTGGGTGCTGCCTGCAAGGACAGACAGATCTGGGCTTGGAACCTGTGCCAGCCACAAACCTGTGCCCTCAGCAGAGTGTCACAGGGCAGAGCTCCAGGCTGTGAACACCATCAGATGGCAGAATGAGTTTTCCCCACCAATTTATCTAGTTATTTTCATTTGTATATTTTAATTTCCCAGATGCTGGATGGGGTGCCCATACGTCAGTCCCTCATATGTCAAGTCTCTGGCAGTCCTGCTCCAAACTTTAACCCTTTTTATGCCAACAGTGAGCACTGGATCAACTAAAAGCGACACTAACCAGTCATTTCCAGTCTCTCACAAAACACAGAGCAGGCAGGGGGATAAGTCGCTATTACAAGTCACATGTGTGAAACCTATGGGTGTATCTGGAACACCCAGTCAGAGTCACACTGAATGGAGCTATTTTAGCCATTCAAGGTGGAACGACCTCTACAGATGTGCAATGAGAAAATGGAAGCGAACTTCAGAGCTTTTCGGGCTGGATACCTCGGTAGCACCTAAGGACACAACATCATCAAACCCAGAGGGGAGAGAGAATCCTTCCCCTTGTCAAAGCAAAGCACTGGTAGACCAGAAAAGGAAAAACAGTTTCTGTCTGCATCTGGAAAAAAAGCTGGAACCTGATTCAGAGCAGGAAATCCTGTTAAACTCTATAATGCAATCAAATTATCTGCTACAAAATAGGACATCAACTTCACTGAGGGCACATGTGCTCAGATTTGGATAGAGAAGAATAGTTCCTCTTTCAGGATGGGCAGGCAAAGCATTCAAAAGTTTTTCTGGCCAAAGAGATCATTACAATCATCTGCTGGTTTTGCAGAAAACACACCATAGGATTTTGTTGAGTATTTTCCACATGGGCCCTGGGACATGAAAGCTAAACATAAGAGAAATAATACTGATTTAAAAATATCTTTCTAGCTATAAAACTGAAAAAAAAAATCTAGAAAATAAATTAAGAACAAATTAATAGACCTAAAAAGGATTGATTACACAACCAAAAGCCCCAATTCACACAGAATTGACAAGTACAAGTAGTAAATTATATTGAGGAAAATCAAATATTTCATGACATATGATGTAGCATTACTGCACCATGGTAGAATATTTTAACAAAATAAGTGGGCTGGATTTCCTACTTCTCATAGTAAGGGAAGAAGGAAGTAATACAAAATTAAATCCATTTGGAGCCAAAAGAATGAAGTATTCGTAATGCGTTGCCATACTGGTATTATGTTGTGAATATTGGAAGACCACAGGCAAATTCCTATTTTCCAAGAGGAATTTAAAAAGATTCAGAACTGCAGACACTTTTGTTTTATGAATGTGATGTCCAAAATCTAAAGGGTGTCTTATATAAATCTTAAACAAATATATGTACAAGACAATAAACCAGATGGGTGATGAGAAAGGAAAGCAAATTTCTGTCTAAAGGAATAGCTGCATGTTATGCATGTTTTAAATAATCTGGCAATTCATTTGCATTTTCATAGCATTTATACTCACAGCATAAGCCCCAAAAATAATATGGAAGGAAATTACGCTACCTGCAGTTTTTTACAACGTTTGCTCATGAAAAAGATTAGGCTTTTACTAATTCTACGGCAATTTAACAGTCCCATCATCCTGCTTTTTTCAAACAGAAGGATCCCATTTGTTTGGTTTCGCTGTATTATTTTTAAAGAGGGGCAGTGTACAGTCTATCAGTAATAAAATTATTAGATAATATTCTTGAATTTTAAATTTATGTAAAAAAACATTGAGGTTTCGGCTAATCTTCAGTGAAAAAGAGATAGGACAGCTTTTGTGAAGTAAACCACTTAATCAGATTAGCTTTAGAACCCTGATTACTGTACTTCACATTCAAATAAATGCCAAAAAATAATTTATTTGATGTAGTTGTTCAGCTAAAAATGCAGAATCAACAGAATATTGAAGTTCTTTGATCTTTTGTAGGTATTCAATGTACTCTCAATGCTGCTTGATGAGCAACAACAATTCATAGTGTTTTAAAAATAAACCTCTATGCACAGGGGGCTTTTTTAGCTTTAAAATTCTGCTTTTATTGTATAACTGGTACTTTGAAGATATTTTTTCTTCTTATTAAACAACACCTTTTATTCTTATCTTTGAATGCAGAATTAGGAGTTAAAATAGGTTTGTGAAGGGGGACAAAGTTGACTCAGATGCTTTTTCAAGAAGATGTTAAAAATATAGTCAGCAAGGTAAGTTTCTCATTTACTTTCATTTTCAAAGCTGATAAAAAGTGACAAGAGTCAATTTGAGTTCATTCTTGTAGTATCTAGGTATATTTTTCTGAATGTCATGTTCAGACAGGCCTGCCTTCAAATTTATCTTCCATTTCCTATTTCTTCTGTCAGGGTAGAAAAAAAATTGTGAAACAGGAAGGGATATTACAAATTGGGAATAAGCCTCTCTGCCATTTCCCACCACCACCGCTGCTTCCTCTTGACATCATCTAACAACCAGACAGAATTTTCTAAGAAATACAAATAGTCCAGAATAAAGACTGACAGGAGGATTTACTCTCTCTCAGAAAATTTTAACAAAGCAGCAACTTTTTTATTTTTCTAGCTGGAAGAATTTTTAACTTTCAGCCAAGCTTCTCCTATCACTTTCTGCTGGTACTGGATCAAGCTGCCCAGTTTGTTTCTTTAAATTGCAAAACCGTGATTCATCCCATTGGCAACTTCTGGGCTGCAGCTGACAAAAGGGTTGGTTATTGCAGGTTTCCCTCCCAGCACTTCAGGGACTGGAAGCAGGAAGCTCCAGTCAGTACAAAACTGGCCTCGGCTCACCAAAGTCTGCATCAGGACAATTCCTGCAGAGCAACAAGGCTGACAAGATAACGGGAGCAAAGCATTCAGCCAAGCTAAAACTCCACTTGCAAGCACCTATTGAGGTTGGTAGGATAATGGAGAGAGGTTGTACATCACAATCTGTTCTTGATTCATTCATGCTTCAAATTTTCCCCCTTAGGAGTTTTAGATATGAAACAATTCTGTTGGTGCTGCACAGCTGAAATACTGTCACCAATTGAAGTAGAACAGAAGGGACTGGGACATGCACTTCCAACAAGACTAAAGGAAACAGATTTTAGTGAAAAGCCTTGAATGTCTTTCAGGGAACTCATTTTCAGAAGACATTTTTTTTTGCCTTTATTTATATATTTAATAATGCTGTTTCACCCCCCCCAAAGAGTCCAACAACAACTTTAAAAGTTGAGCTTCTAGTTATTTCTAGAGAGAAAACAGTAAAAAAAACCAGCAAACCACATGCACTATGTAATTCACATGCATGTAATTATAATTCTTGCAACATTTAAGATCACAATACAACCTTGCTATTTAAGAATTATTTGGTGCATCGCTATTATATCTTTAAATTTCTGGGATGTTAGAACTTAAAAATTTAACACAGTTTCATTACAGGTCTGTTTGGATTTTTTAATCAATACTGCCAGTGGCTTTAACAAGTCAATTTCTGCTGGGTAAATACTTAGGCAGCAAGAGATCAGGATTGTAGCACATCAGATTGCTAATTGGGGGCAGAGAGGGAAGCAATTCCAAGACTTTTATTGCTTTTAAGTTTGCATGACTTTATTCGATTTTTCCAAGGGAAAGAGGTAAGAGATAACGAAGATGGGATTTGCTCAAAAAAATACACCCTGAACAGCAAATAATTCTGCTACCAGTTGTACTAATTAACCTCCCATCCCTTTTCCCAGCACACACCTCTCAGCTGAGCAGATGTTCACTCAGCTCCTCTTTCATTTGCCCCCACTACCTCACCCCCAGGCATTTCTGCCTCTTCCTTGCTCTCCTCTAACAGGTCACCACCCCCCCTCCCCACCATCCCCTCCAGCCAGAGGGAATTCCCATTGTGGTATTTTCTTTCAGCCCCTCAAATCCCTTCTTCCCAACTGTAAGATGCCCTCAGGATGAGAGCTAACACAGGTGCATGTCATGATTGCCCACCCACAGCCATGAGTTACAGGTCACAGCATGCGTCACAGTCAAGAGGGACACAGCACTTTTCAGAGAACTAAACTTTGTTCAAGGAGCTTCACTCAGCCTTTTGTTTTCTTCTAGACACAGCACCACACAGCCTCCTGGTGACTAAACCTTACCCAAGCAGCATCACACAGCCTTCAATTTGTTCTTCCCACATGACCAGCTAACTTCTTTCTGTTCCTCTCCCAGCCCCCATCCCTGTCTGTTCCTCATTCAACATCTTACCTTGTCTGTTCCTCTCCCAGCCGCCTATCCCTGTCTCCTCTTAGCACAGCCAGCAGACTCCAAAACTCTGGCACATCTTCCCAGCCCAGCAAGCAGATCCCCATTGACTCAGGGCCGCCAACCTCCTCTTTATTAGGGCTTGTCCTTATTGGTTCCACCTGTGGCCAATCAAGGGTTCCACCTGTGGCCAATCAAGGGTTCCACCTGTGGCCAATCAAGGGTCAGACTGCTTCTAACCCTCTTGTAATTAGCACTGCTGGCCACAGGTGTGAGCACATCCCTGGGTAACAGAGACACAAGGGCTGTCCTAACAAACCCAGTCAATATTTTGCTTTGGTCATCTCTTTAGGATGTAAAGATCTCAGGAGTGTTTCTCCCAAAAATCACAATCCAAATCGTCAGATCCTGGTTCCTGCATGTTCTGAAACTCATTTCATCATGACTTATGTTGAAATACCATTTTCATAGACTCCCTCAACCGCTCTATGAAGGGACGTATTTTTAAAAATTCCTAATGCAATGTCATGTCATTTTAAGTCAGCATGACTATTTTCTGCTCATACAATTTTTGTATTTTTCATATTTTTTTGGGTTTTGGCCTTATTGTAATTTTTGTGCCAGAGCACCAAAATAACTTTTGGTTTCAGGTTCATGCTGGGACAAAAACCTCAGCCTTCGGTAAACTGCAAGAGGGGCACTGGTGGCTATAAAGACTTAGTTGCGTGTTTCTGCTCAAATATTAGCAACAGAAACAATCTCTCTCCATGATTAAGTGTTCTCACATGACCTTGTAAGTTGATCTTATGAGGGATTTGTGAAAAACTGTGGTCTTGAGCATGCCACAGTGACTAAATTGCTCACAAATCACGTACGATTTACATAACAGAGTGTCTCGGCTCTCACACAGTCAGCACTAGACCTACTTACTAACACATGAAAAATGCATTCTCAGACTTGGCACATGGCTTCTGCAGCTGCCAAATCCACCCCCTGTGAGACAGGAGCAGGCTGGTGAGGAGGAGATCATTTCCAGCACTGCTAGCGACAGGAAGAAGAATGAGAATACTGTTTATCTTGTTAGAGATTTTCTGATCATATTAGTGATTTCATTATGCTGTTCCTAGAGACCAAACCTTTAAAAATGGCACAGAGCTCAAAAAAGCCCTGTGAAAATTGCTGCTATAAATCAGACTCACACCATATTAACAGCGCAGGAATTATACAAGGCCATGGAAATACAAACATTCCTTGCAGCTGGTGACTGAATGCCCTTTTGCGCTGCTATCTGCACAGGTGAAGCTGTCTCCATCCCATAATTTATCCCAGTGCCTGATTTCTGACATCGACAGAGATTTCACCACAGGGTATGGGCACATTTACTTTTGTGCTTTCAGGCAAGGCCTGAAAAACAAGATGCTGGAGTTACTGAAGGGAAGAACTTCAGAGCAGTAAGTGTAGCTCAGTCATGATCAGAAATGGCCCAAATTCTTTTAAATGTGCAAAAGGTTTCCAGCTGGATAAAATAATTTAAAAAAGAAAATTTCATGAATTCTGGTGGAATAGGAAAATCTGCTGGATGCTATTTTACTCTTTAGACCCAAACAATAACTCCTGATCCACCAATCCTCACCAGGTGTCATGCTAACAATCTGCATATAGTTCCAGGACTTGCTATTTTTTCTGTGCATGTGTCCATAATCAGTTTCTTTATTCAGATTAATTCAACTTCTCCTCTTTCCCCCCTCTTTAAAATAATAAAAAGTCCTTCTCTACCTGCACATAATCTCTCTGCATAGATTCATGTGCCAGATGATCTCATCTCCTTTTTATCAAACACAACAGAAATAAAAAAATAACAAAAAGATCACTTTCTGGAGCCCTCCCAAACCACTTCTCATTAAAAGAGTTTCTCTCACAACATTCTCTCACATCAGAACTACTGTGACTTTCCTAATCCTTTGTGCAATCATAAATCCAAACTATGTAACATAAATGACTGCAGAAAACTGTACTGTTAGTAAAACTACGTATAGTTCAAGAAGTGACCATACATCTAGGTAAGGGTATGCATAAATTCTTTCAAAAAGACTTTTAGTGTGAAGATGTGAGCTTAGAGCAGCATAATAATTAATAAAAAAATCTTTGTCACTATCTATTGCAGAGTAATCCACTATCTGGGGTAGCATTATGATCAATAAAGTTGTATGATATAAATGTATTTGTATCACTCAATGTGTCATTCATACATAGGAATCAAATTTTCCATGAAAGGTAGAACAATAAAAAAATAGTAAGGTTTAGAACACAAGTAAACACAATATATATTTAGTATATATGTAGCATACAAGTATACACAGACACAAGAATTTGGGGGAAGTGTGAGTCTGAGTAGTTTCCTTTTGTCTTTAAAGGAAAATTTAAAGGAAATTTTGTCTCAAGACAAAAATCCAGGGACTTCAGTCTACATTAAGGGACTGTGAAGAGAAATTGTATCAGACCTCTGTGAAGTGAAACAGAAACTCTTCATTGATGTCTTTCAGACTCCAGTGGTTTGGCCCAATCACAAAGAAAAACTGAGCTTATAATATACATAGTTAAGATATGTTATTTTCTCAAAAATTTGAGAACTGCCAGAATATCCTGGAAATCTCATTCATCAATTCTAACTTACAAACTTTAGGAAGGTCCCATTCTGGACTTTGTATTAGCTATCCAAATAACATCTAATTTCATAAAGGGAGAATAAAGAGATTTATTTTTTGAGGTAGTGAAAATTCTTTTGCAGCACAAGAGGAGTACAGACAGAAACAGATATTTGGCTTAATTTCTCCTGTATTTTGACAATCTACAAAAAATAGTGGCAGACAGGAGTTAGCCAGAATACAAAATCCTCTCATCCCGGACAGATCAGAAGTATCACTCTACTGGGATTTTCTGACAAATTCTGGGTTTCTGGATGCTATTAAAGGGAATATCTACATCAGGAGGGTAGGGATTAACAACAGCATTGAACACGGGAAGGGAAAATCAAGACTATCTGATAGTAAAGAACAGCGGTGCACAGGAAACATTAATTGGATGTGTTTTGGTACACAGGACCTGCTCTGTAGTCTTCCCTCTTTGAATTAATGACAGCATTAGTGGGACAGCATTACTCACTTACAAATCAGTCCCCAGCCTCTTTAATAAAAGTAATTATATCAAGTCCCCCAGACTGAAGATTCTGGCATTACACATCAGTAAGACGCATTTAAATGTGTCTCAGTTGGCATGCCCAGATGAATCAAGGCAAATTTCCCACAAAATACATGAAAGTGTATCAAAGATTAAAGTAATTTTATAGATGAAGCCAACAAAGAATTTCCCATCTCAGTAGTCTTACTGAGTCAGTGTTCCTACTCAAACTTATCTGTTCATTTTGTCTTCACTTTTTGCCAACTCTTGGATGTTGGAAAAGTCAACTAGCTGAGGACTGTAAGTGTACTGTAACTGTACTTCAAAATACTTTTAGAAGCATCTGAGCCAACAACTCTTCTGTCATACTTTATTTCACTCACAGTAACTCCAATAAGGATGAATCCCAGGCTCATTTTCCATTATCTTATTTTGCTTCATCAATGTCAAAGTTTCTGCTGCTTCTCTGACATCTCTTTCTATGATAAGCACTGGTGTAATTTTTCATGTTGTGGCCTCATTTTATTTTTCTCTTGTTCTTTAAAATTATGAATATTAGGGATTCTATCAGGGTATTGGTGCTTTGGTCTTGTTCTCAGACATTTTCTCACAAGCCTGGCATTCTGTGTCTGCTGTGCTGTGCCTTAACCTTCCTGACAGCAACACATTTCTCATGACAATGTTATATCACAACCAGCAAACTCCTGATTCTGGTATGATGCACATCACTCTTCTCCTGTCTGAGCAATTAATGTCCCATGATACTGCCAAATCATCCAGGAACTCAACTTTGCATCTGAAGCTGCAAACAGAAGTAGACTGTCTGAGGTGCTCTTGGTTCAAAAAAAGTCCAAGATAAATGAAACACAATAGCAATAGAGGTGAAAGAAAAACAAATAAGTGATTTCACAGATGTTCTGATGTCATGAATGACTGTGGTGCTTTGGAAATATTATTCATCCTAATACATGTACAAAATACGTTGTGGCTAAAATAACTGAATGGTAGTGGTGATGAGGATGATGATGGGCATGCTTCCCTGTTACATGGTTTATCTCCCACCCCTGAAGGATTCTACAGTTCTGCAAATATCCAAACTCTGGGTGAAAATATACAGAGGACTATTTAATCCAACTATTTAATAGATAAACCCCAGGTTACTGAAGTGAAACTTTATGAAAACAGTAGAAAAACCTCTTAGAGGTTTTTGATAGGCTAAGCTATTGAAGACTCTCAATAAACATCTCAAAAATAATAGCTATACAATTGCCAGCTTGTGAGAATAAAATGCATCCCAAGAGAGCTGTATCACTGGTGATGCAACCCATTAAAATAAATATATTTAATTGTACAAAACAGGTAAATAACTATTTCTTAAGCAATGAATGTAGGACAAGATCTTGGCAATTTATATTATATAATTTACAGAACAGATTTTCTTCTGTGTTACATTTCTGTCCTCAATTGCTCAACATGAAAATTGTTACCTTCCAGGCAATAAAAATTCAACAGGATTTTTCAGAAAAAATCCATCCTTGGCACTCTTCAAAAAGGTGCTTTGTTTTTACAGGCAGAATTACATATTCCTTTTTTTTCAGTTACTAAAGGAGATATCACTATGACTTGTTTTTTTTCATACGGGTGACTTTAGTTGTCAGATGGATGCACTGCCCTCATGTTTATAATTTAACTGTGTATATACCTGATTTTAGAGAGCATACAGAAGAGCCAAATAACTATTTATGAATATGCAAATATACTTTATAGTGGTGTTATACCAACTCAAAGATACATATGGTCATGAAAGTAACAACAATTACTTGACATACAAGAAGAAGTTAAAATAGGGACACCATATGTCCATGTGATATTCAGTACATCAGGCAGTACTGAAACTACCTAAATATCAGAATACAATAATATCCGAGAGTGCAAAACGAGAAACAGAAATGCCAACTGCTGAGCTGGAGAATGGGTTTGAAAACCTGGATTTGTAAATGTATTTGGCCATCAGCCTCCTTTTACAGAAAGAGCACTGGGTCTCTCAGCATCGCAAATTCCCTCCTTCCACACAGTGCAAACCTGACTGACACTCCTCTGGCTATTTAGAGTTCAGAAACCTGTGGGAAATCTTCATTATCTCCTTTCAATGACACCTTAGCAATCGGAAGCAGTGGAGAGAGAGTCGAATGCTTCAGCTTGAATAGTAAACCAGATTTATGTCATGTTTTGTTTTTGCACCTTGCAAAAAGAAAATAGAAAAATTGTGTAGCCAATCATTAAAAGCTCCTTAATTTTATTACAGAGACCTTGTTAAAGATAATTCCTTGCTAATGCAATGATGGTGTTGCAGGATCCTATAGAGTCTCCTTTTTCACCTTTAGACATTTTAAAAAAGATTTTCTTGATTTCATTATGACTATTTTTTCTATTTTTCCTTTATTTCATGGACAGGAAGCAAATATAATAATCTTGGGGGAAAAAAAGCCTGGTATAAAATTGGGCATTCTTTATATAATTTTAGGAGGAAAACAGTTAACATTTTATCCTCATGACTTGCAAATGAAAGAAAATAATAATGCCTCGCAAAAGACATTAGAAGAACACATTTACCATGAATCATACTGCCCTTGAAGGTGCAGCTTAAAAAAGCAGAGAAATAGATTTGACACCACTTGGACTTGCAGCTCGGACATGCTGCATTAAACTGTTCAAAATTAATTTAATCTGAGCGTGGAGAATAATAGCCTCTCAGTTCAAGGCTTCTGATAGCAGTAATTTGCACTCGAAAGTACTTCCAAAGGGAAAGAATAAATGAAGGGCGACTCTCCAAAACTGAGTGAGCAAATGTATTCACTAAACGAAAGCCTCTTGATCACACTGTGAAAGAGCATTCAGGAGAGCGACACATTCTATATCATTTTGTGGCTTAGGAATTTTTTCTTCAACTGCTTGCTGCTATAATGAGAGCTTCCTGGACTGATGATGGGTAAGGAGCTATTTACTTAGTGCTCTTGCATTTTAGCTCAAAAGCTGTGAGATCCTCTTGCCTTAGAACCAGGGAACTTAGACTTATGTAGTGAAAAATCCTCTGGTCACACTTGCAAAGGCAATTGTAGACTAATTGCATATAGGGTATTGGCAACTCCCCTTGCTTTATCAGCACAGGACTAATATCTAACTGTAATAAAGTGTTAACGCTCCGGCCATTAAAAAGTACCTTATCAACTCAAACCACTTTTGTATTTCATGAAAGTCATATACTCTTCACTTACACATCCATAACTTTCAATTCCATTTGCCATACCTGCAGCAAAAATCTTTTGACAGCAGTTTCCTTTCTTGCCTAGCTCCTAGGAGGCTGTGTGATCTCTCTGAGAGGGCCCTGGGACACAGGGCAGCACACTGGTTCTCTGCTTTAGCTTCAAACATGTAGTTGGTGTTTTACAGCAGCATCAACTCAACAAAACCTGCTCAGGTTGCAACACACTGGACGCCTGAATGGAGACACCTCACTGCCCTCAAAAATCCCACGTGGGCAGACACACCCAAGACAGAGAGTGCAAGGCTGTGCTCCACTGTACAGTCTGGCCTTTATTGTGACTCCTGCAGCCCAAACCGAGTCTTGATGTATCCTTCAAGAATGAGGCAAAGCCTGACCAGTTTCAAGTCTAGAGAAGACTGTGGGGAGAATCACAGCAGTCAAGAGTTGATCATCCATTTTGTGAAGGTTAATGCTGTATCCAGAATGGGGTGATAGAAAAGAAAAGGGACTGGTGTTGCTGAAAAGTCTGGATTTGGTAAAAGTAGTTTATAATGTCTGGAAGACTTGCTTTAGTTTGTAATGGAAAGGTGGGAGGTACAGGGAAGAACTGGAAAACAATCTTCACCTTCTCATTCAATATTCTGACTCTTTCTGAATGATGTTCTTAACCTTACATAGTAATAACAATAATAATGAGAGTAATAAACAAGAGTACCCATGATCTCCTTTATTTGTAAAGCAGACAAGCCAAATATCCCAAGCACAGCTAATGAAGGAGCTCTAGGATCGAATGGTGACAGCCCTGTGAGCCCCTCGGCAGGCCTGGGAGCAGGCAGCACTGAGGAGATGGCTCCAAGCCCAGGGCACAAACTGAGCTCTGGGGCTCTCTCCTCTGGGGTCTTGGGCAGTAACTCAGGTTTTACTTTTTTAGCTACACTTCTAAAGGGAAAAGCCAAAAATATGTTTGGGGCTGTGTGTACATTTCCTAATGTGTATGCCCCCACACAGACACCTCTGTTAGGAGCTGAATTCTCTGGATGTGCAGCACAAGGCAAACTGTCTGCTTAAGTAAATAGTAATTATTAATATACTTTCTAGGCAGTGAAGTGTGGAGAATGATTTACACTACAATGCACTGACAGAATGAAAGAACAATATATTAAATGAAAAATAAAATTGTAAACCAAAATAAGCTCTTGACTTTACACCTTTTTGATTTAAATATTTTATCTCATTTTCCCCTCTCTCTTTTGTTTTTTAAAAATTAAAAAATCTCTACTTTTTTGAATGAACTTATTGGCTGTGAGAAAGTCTTAGGAAGAGATACAAAGAAAAAGTTTCATCAGACAGCAGAAGAGTAAATAATGTATTACTATTCAAATTTCATTTCTAATCCTACAGTTGCATTACTTTGCAAATTTACAACAAAGAAAGCCAAAAGGTCTTTTTGAATTCTCTGGTACTACTTAACTTCTGAATAATTTACCTGCCACTAACTGTTTGTTCTATAATAATTCAAAGAAAACTGGTTATGCCAAAATTCTAAAAAAAAAAAAAAAAA
>VXBU01014119.1:450360-537758 GCA_013400315.1 Bombycilla garrulus
AAAAAAAAAAAAAAAAAGAAAATGCCTTTAGAATGAAATAAAAAGTTAAAATGAGTTGAAAGCCTTCAGGATATTGTAACACATACGCACCTGATATAAACAGCATTGCCAAATACTGAAACTTAAAAGACCAGAACTACTGTAGACATGACACTTCTGGTACCTGTCACCAGATCAAAACAGGAGGATAAACTGTGAATTTACATTGTCTCTATGCAAATTAATCTTTGAAGAAAATGTAGGTTGCAAGTGTTTGAGGCTCATCCTTTTATATCCAACAGCTTTCTTAAAACATTTGATTTTCTAATGTGCATGACGAAAAAAAGGGAAGGATCTCTCAGCTTGCTCTTTCCAGCATACAGCCATTTAGTTGCTAAGTCAATTTATCTAATTTCATTTGGAGTACGCTGGTATTTAACCCTTGACTTGGCAGGTGAATTAGCATAGCAATATTGAGCGACTTATGGGAAAACGACCTTGCAAGTTAGCAAGTAATTGATGTTAGAAAACATAATAAAGTACATTATCCCACATTTTAGTTCCTTAAGCACATTAGCAACAGAGAATTACATTGAGAAAATAGTGACTGGTCAACATTTCAGCTCATTTATGTCTTTCAAAACTCCAGCACTGCATCCACTGTTTTTCAAAAGAGTGCTGTTTTTGGCTTCACAGCAGCTGGTATGGGGCTGTGGTTTGGATTTTTCATGAAAAATGTGTTGATAATTCAGAGGTGCTCTGTTACTGCTGAGCAGGGCTTACCCAGAGCCAAGGCCTTTTCTGCTCGTCATCCCACCAGCGAGAGGCTGGGGATGAATGAGGAGCTGGGAGGGGACACAGCCAGGACAGCTGATCCCAGCTGACCCAAAGAATATCCCAGACCATATGGCCTCATGCTCAGCAATAAAGCCAGAGGAGAAGGAGGAAGGGGGGCATTTGGAGTGATGGTGTTTGTCTCGCCAAGATGTGAGGTGGAGCCTTGCTGTCCTGGGGATGCAGAGCCTGCTGGCCCTGGGGAAGTGGGGAACTAATTCCTAGCTTTGCTTTGCTTGCATGACTTTTGCTTTACTTGTTAAACTGCCTTTATCTGAACAAATGCATTTCCTCACTTTTACCCTCCAATTCTTTCACTCATTCCACCAGTGGGCAGTGAGTGAGGGCTGAGTGGCCAGCTGGCGTTAAACCATGGCAGCCAGGGAGGAGCATTTAATCACCTTTGCTTCAAATCACTTTTCAAGAGTAAAACTGGATGCCTATCATAAGAATTACTTCATAATGGAACTCAATTTAGATCAGGAATATACCTTTCAAGGGAAGAACGATGCAACAGCAGCAACCTTCACTCTTAAATCAAATTTAGCAACATATCAGATATAACAAATGAAATGGCAAATGATACCAACCTTATTTTTATTTTGAAATTAGGAATGAGTTTTTAGAGGTTGGAGTATCTCTAGATATAAGAAAAAGTTAAAGCTTTTGGTTTTATAATATTTGATAATTTACATAGATTTCAAATGTTTACAGTTCTCAGAGATAATAATAAACAAGACAATTACTAGATGAGACACTTTAATTTTGTTAGGCCATAAAGTTTCATGAACCAAGTGCATTTGAAAGCTAAAAGCTCTATCACCTTTGTCAAGAATTAAATGGTATAAAAGTGTTTTGCCTAAACATTATATCTTTGCTTTAAAAGATAAGTACAGGCAATTAACCTGTTCAATGACTTCTGACTGCACATCTAGCTAAGGAGCCTCCTCATGGCCTGATATCACTGTATCACCTTTTTTAAAGTAACCTGGACCCACAGTTCAAACAAAGGTTATGCAATCAGGAGATTAATGATGTTTCTTACTGTAAAGTCTTTCTCTATATTAAAGTCTTTCCCTGGGAAAGTGAGATTACATCTAAAACTTGTGTATATTTGTTTTGGAGTCCTCAGCTTTGTTCTAAACCATGGTGCAAGGGCTGTGTAGCTTCTCTGAGCCACAGCAGAAGGAGATGAGTTGTGGCCCTTGGTCCCTGTATGTCTCTCCCATGGCAGAGGCACAGCCAAGAGCATTGGGGAATGAATCCCTGGCCCTGGGCTCCTGAAAGGCTTCTTATTGCATAACAGAGAGGGGCCAAATATTTCCATAAAATAAAATTTGAAGCTTCAGATTTATAAATCCTTAACAAAATAATTTTCCTAAAATGAAGAAATACTGACTGAATTTCACCATCAGATAGGGAACTATCACACATGCAGAAAATTAAAAAAAAGCCGAGTTGTCATCCCTAATAATTTTTGTGTTCTTTTAGTTTGCTTCTTTGTATAGGGGAAAAGTATTCCAATGGCTGAAAACGTTTATAGATATTTATGTTCTAAGGACAACATGGAAAAAAATGAAGATACCCACAAAAGTGATAATTCTGAACAGGAAACCAACTTTGTGAGCTACTACCTCTAGTATGGCATATAAAGCTTATTGTGTTCACGAGCTCACTAACAAGATAATTCATAGAAATTTAAAAAGTTTATGATCCGTTACGAGGAAGCATCTGTGCACAGTGAATGCTGGCTGCAGGAACTTGCATGGGAAACTTGCAGTTATATCTCTCTTTTGGGAGAAAACATGAGATCACAAAGTAACTATTCAACCACAACCAGGCAGAACTACTTTAATTTCTGGCGATTCCACCTGATCTACAGAGCGCTGAACATTTGCACGTCGAGCAGGGATAACCAGGGATAATCACAGATGTGCTATCCAAGCCAAGAGATGAGTGTGTGTAAGAGAGAGCAGAGAAGCTGAGGTGAGAATGAAAAATCACTTTTGGCATAGCATTATACAGAAATGTAGACAACCCCAAACCACTGAAGCCCAGTCAGGCTTATAGTCATGCACACTTATTTCTAACTAATGCCACAATTTTCCTAGCTGACAGAGGATAGATTAGTTGGGATTTTTCCTGGAAGTATTTATCCTTTTTGAAATGTTAGTTATCATGAATTAAAAATACAGAAATAACTGAAAAAAATAAAAAGTACCACTAATAAGCAGCAATCTATTGTTCTTCAGCTGGGCAAAATTAATGGTTGGACAAAATGATCCAACCTTAATGATTCTGTGGTTGTTGTTTTATGGAAAACCAATCGACAACTTCTCAACACCACCCCAATACCACTGGAGACCCTGTAATTTGAAAAAAAAAAAAATTTGTTGCAGTTGCAGTGGCTATGTGAGACCTCCAGGTCATTTCTGACCATGTGTGGATGCATTCTGTGCATCAGTACAGAGGCTGTGAGTCACCCAGGGGTTCCTTTTCAAAACCTCTGTGGGTACTGAGAGAATGTGGTGATGGGACAATGTAAGGGGGGTTGTTACAGAGACGAAATGATTTTAAAGGGATAGAGAAACTAGGAGGTCATTTTTGCATCTCAGAATTACCAGTAACAAGACAAGGAACAGTGTAAGATTAGAAAACCTTGTGATACCATCACATAACCCATAGCTAGCGTAAGTTTTGTTAAAATCTGCAGAATAGATACCATGCAAACATAGTACATTTTTAGACTTGCAAAAAAGTGTCTGGCCCTTCCATGTAAAAAAATGAATTTTGCCTTTTGAAAAGACACAGCAGATACAACTTGCTTTGCTAGACCAACAGTTACAGCAACAGTGCTGTGGACTACTTAAGAAACTAAACTCACAGGTAGGGAAAAAATAACTCTCTCATAATATCAAAGCAAGAGAATAATGCCACTTTTACAGAATGTCTCAGTTTAAAGGATAACCGAACAGAACCAAAAACATGAACTATGAAAAATATTCAACAAGCAGATGGTGTGAGAATAATTTGAGAAGCTGATATCCAGTTAAAAACACTGCCTAATGACTGACAGCGTTAGGAATTGGTGGCATTTATTATGCAAGTGGCTACACTGTGTGTGGTGCTGAAGACCAGCTGCAATGTGGAATTACAGAAGAGAAGTGAAATGAAAAGAAGCAGAAGCAATTATTGCAAAGACGAATTAGAGCAGAAAAGTGGAAACATGGAATTGAAATGAAAGTATGGCAATCAAGCAAAAGTAGTAGGGAAAGTGAAATGAAAATATTTTGTTTCCAAACAATTAATTAGAAAACTAATTTAGGATCTTTATCAACCATATCTGAAGTCTACTGGATATGGATCACAAACTCATATTGCTATTATTATTGTGTTAGTCACCATCCTTTTATTAACTCGATTACTTTATATTACACTTTGTTCACACACTTACCTATAATTAAGCACCTCTCTTATGCTTCATCTTTTTAACAGTCCAAATCACCTTGAAAATGCTGCAGGGTGGAATACTGACATGCCTCTCAGCACAGATATCAGAAACAATTTAAGAACATCAAATTAACTGTGACTGATTTTAAGAAGGCTCCTTCAAGAGCACATCTGCACTTGACATCATTCCGAGCCTGGTTAAGTTCTGACAGCGTCTTTTTACCTTGCAGCATATCTGGCAAACCTTGTTAATCTTTCTAGGGGCATGTATGTCACCAGATTGGTGATAACACATGAACTGCATTTTAAGAAGCCAAATGTCATCTCTCTAGAGGCCTCTTAGCACTTTTGAAAATGCTGATGGACAATCTAGTCCTTTCACGATGCCCTGTCTTGCCCTCTCAAAGTGATTAGCTCCTAGAAAGCTCAGAGAACTAAATCTCACAAAATATCTATCCAGAAACTCCCAAATGACCAAATATTCATTGGTCCTTTGTCATAATATTCAACAAGGCTTCTGCAGAAAAATCTTTTGCTTTCCCATTTTCACCAAGAAAATACACTATAAAACATTGCCACGGTAAGAACCAGTAATTACTTGTATAAAACATCAGGTTTCACTGGAGCTATCCTCCACCTTTTTGGGTTTATTTCTGTCTTGATTTAGCAAACATTTACATAGTAAATATCTTCATGGACATTCAGATTTATTATTGTTATAACATTTTTCCTTGCAACTATAATGAAGATTGATTTAATCTCTACAGCATTAGCCTCTTGCCAACTGAATACTGTCTTGCTCTCATAAATCAGCAACAAAATTCTTTATGATGATGCTGTTTACCATTTGACTTTCTAAAATATTGAGTTTCATAAAACACAATTTATTAATTTATAGTTAAATGATCTCTTACACTAAAGAATCAAAGATAATGACGGAAAGACCACAAATATGTTCATCGCTTCTTAGCAAGCTGAGAGCATCTGTGTCAACAACTCTAAGGGGTTAAATATTTTATCTTCTGAGGTGCAGGTGAATTAAATATCACTTTCCTCATTCTCATGTAGTAACAATTTCACCAACACCTGAGCGTGCACTCAGCTGTATGGTGCTAACACTGCAATCCTTGCCCGCTCTCCCAAAGCACCACACACAGGAGCAGCGGCTCCCTTGCACACATGGCGTGTGCCTGTCACACCTCAGCTGCCCCTGCAGGCCCCTCCGTCCTTCTCTTTTTCTCTCCTGTCCATGAAGACACACACATGGGTCTGCAAAGGTATTTAAGGAGAGAGTCGACTTTTTTGTTTCAAAAGTGTTTCTCCCTGCAGGGATCATTAAATGTTTGAATTCATTGCTAAAATGGAAGGATATCAAGTTTCCCTTCTGGACTTAGATCATCATTAAAACACTTTTCAACTGTTTTAATTACTCTTTCCCAGCTGAACTTTAACCACATGAAAAAAGCCCCATCTACTTCAGTCTATTCTACTTTTTCAGGGCTTGGAGAATAAAGGCTGACCAGTGTACTCTTATTTGACAGAACAGACTGAATACAGCACATCCTAAGATAAAATATTAGACATAATAATGCAACTGTTTGGCTTGAATCCAAATGTTCCCAAACTACCTTTAGAACTCCACTGAAATTCACTGCTAAGAGTTCAGTAATTCTACAAAGCTGGCATATGATTTATGGCATATGCATGATATGGCATATGCAAAATACTATCATATGCAAGAATCTGCATATGGCAGTATTTTGAGATCACTAACTTAAAAAAAGATTGGAAAGCACAGGGAAAGAAAAAGAATGCAAGCAACATGGTTATTACTGTAGCATATTAATTAGACTGTGATGACTTCTCAAACCATTAAATGAAAAGCTGATTATGTTGTCGTACTGTGTCTTTAATGAAAGACCTAATTGTAAAATTGCCTGGTATTTATTTTTATTTTATATAACTGACATTTTAAAACCACAGTGTATAATTATGTATTGGGCAGAGGTTTATACCTTAGCAAAAATATAAAGCAGTGTTGTACTGCTGTCATGTGATTCATGGCAGATCTATTCAGTTAAAATAGTTAAATAAAAATAAGGTAAAAAAACCTATTGAATAATTTTACAAGGAATGCATCTGTCACAGAATATGACAAAAAGGCTTTTTTAGTCTAGAATTCTCTATAGAAGCTCCTCTTTATCTCAGGTTCTTTTTGCTGCATGCATTGTTTCTATGCTGTTCTTTAAAGACACAATATATTGCAATAAATACTGGCATAATGTACATTGGCATCTATCAATACAACTATCAGACAAAAAGGGTTCCTTTTTCTCAAAGAGCAGAGAGGACAAATCCCACATGGGAAATAGTTTCTGTGCCTTCTAGAACGGACAGGTCCTAAAATGGGCCAGACAAAGTAGTTAAAAATTGACTAAAAATAGAAATTAATCTGGGTCCAAGTTTAAATCTTGTAAGTTTCCCTGATATTCTAATTACCTTAAATTTCAAGTCAGAAGACCCTCCTGTATCTCCATATAATTTTTAAAGATAGAAATTAAAGTATTTCTCAGCTTGGTTCCTTGTATTTCTGAAGCTTTTCTAAATCTATCCTTTCACAGATCAACACAACTACCTGTAAAAATATTCCAGATTCAAATATATCCTGCCTGTGACATATGGTCTCTACCTGAGGAAGATCAAAAGCTACACAGTGAAAGTGAAACATGAAAGCTTAACTTTAAAGAATAATTTTTCATTTGCTAGCTTGAGATTATGTTAAGTTCTTGGTATGATTCCAATACTTTCAGGGTACTTGTCAACAGCATAGACATATGCAAGTGAGATTAGATAACAGGAGCTGTGAAGATGCAGCAAGAGCAGCCCTGATCATAACAGGAACCTCAAGTGAGAACTGAAGCAGCCTGGGGCTGATGTTCATACTGCCACGTTTTCATTGTGACCAAAACAAGAGTACAGCTTAGTACCGTAAACTTAGTCATGCAGAAAGCAGAACTTTGAATAGGGATGGGAGCTTAACCAGGGTGTTTCAAAATGTTAAGAGTATTTTTTTCTATTCTATATATTTTGTTATTCCACTATCAATTGATAAGTGCTGCTGTTGGCTGAATCTGACTCGTGTGTGGAGCAAGTGTTGTGTGATAATGTGGAATTGCAGCCTTTGCTGGCACAGGAGTTGTCTCTGGGTGGGGTGAGGTGAGGTCCAACTCCCAGCTGGATTCTGTGACAGGGGACCCCTGCATCAGCCCTGCGTGGCACAAGGTGCTCTGTTTGGGGCAGGGCAGCGCCTGCTCTGCTGTGCACATCTGCCCCTCACTGCACTGCTTACACACAGCTGACCTCTAACCCACACCAGGAGAAGAATTCTGCTATTGCAATGCCTGTGTTTGGCAGGAGGGCTGTGAAGCACTGTTATGCTGATAGGTACACAGTGGATACCTTTCTTGGTAAACTCAAAGCATTCATCACAAGAAATATATTTTTAATTCTTCTGTCGCAGCTGTGACCTGGCATATACACACTAACCCAGCTTTGAACAGCTGGATGCAGAACAGATCCAGCATCCTGGATCTCTGGATTTTTCTACCCCATGACATAATGGCAAGGGGAAACAACATCTGCTATTAACAACGATGCATATGGATGCAGAATCATACTCAGATGAAAACTTAGCTTCTATTCACTACACTCAGCATATTTTACCAGCATATATTCTGATATTTATGATGAAATGCTGATGTTTAGTATGCACACTGAGTAATACATTTATTTACAGCCCAAAGCCAGGAACAAAACACTTAGATATTTATAATCATATATTGAAACAATGCCAGTGGAGGGGGTTGACCTTGGCTGGACGCCCGGTGCCCAGCAAAGCCACTCTGTTGCTCTCCTCCTCAGCTGGAAATTTTAAACATCTAACTTGTCTTCTCAAAGGAGACATTTCTCTGATCTCTAGGATGGTACTAAATTACTTGGTCTGATTTGAAGCAATTGTTATTTCACATCTGTAGTAATTTTTGCAGGCTATCTCAAACTTAGTATAAATTGTCATTTTCTCTCAAATCTTTTTTGATCTTTGCAGTGTAAAGAACAACATTGGTAGTTAGGTCAAAACTTTGGAAACAGAATCATTTCAAAAACCAAAATAACCTGATGCAATTACCAGCTATTGTCTCCTCTAAACAGTCAGCTGGGTCCACACTGAAGTCAATAACATCTGGCATTTGAGAAAAGCATGGAGCAAAGTGTTCTGCATAAGGCAGAGGTGTGCCCCTTGCAATGTTACTGTAGTCCAATTCAAACTCTGCCAGTCAGCCATGTTCATTTGTCTTCAGTCAAACATTGACTTTCCCTCTTTCAAACCAGAATTAATTTTCAACTGCCCTGTCATTTTTTACACAATTTTTGAACCTGTTAATATTTTATACGTGTACTTTTCCAACTCTAACCAGTTATTTACATAATATATATTTTTTTATCATTTTGCATTTATGCCTCTATTAAATGTGTGGAACTGTAGAGTGCCTGATCTGAAAAATGATATGCAAGCAGAAGACCTTGCACTCTCTCAGTCAGTAAACAGAATTCATACAGCACAAATATCGTATTACAGTCCATCTAATCATGTTCAGAAATGCACAAATTCAAAACAGTAGATAAAAACCACTGATTTTATCCTGTGTCTTTGTTGTTTAAAAGCTACTGGTAATTCATGCAACATAAAAAAATCCCCCAAATCAAGAAATTTTAATATACTGACCTATGTATATGCATTTAAAATAAGTAATTAAATATATACATTAAAATAATGGAATATATTATGTTTTGCATTTTTTTCTAAATGCATTTAATAATTTGAGGGGCTATATTACTTCATTCAGAGGGTACTCCGATACCTCAGACTGGAACTGTGCCTATGACAGTGCTCAAGTTATTAATTTATTCCTGATCTAACACTATTGATGAAGAACTTTCTGAACATACCTGATGCTTTATGGGCTGTTAAAAACATGCCTGCCCAAGGACAGCAGTTTCAGGGACAGAAACCTTGTTGTCCTTTCCTCATCTTCTCTGCCAAGGGAAGCAAGCTAAGAGCTGCACCAGCACTCAGTGTGGCAGCCCTGGGTCTCACCTGCTGTTTTCTTGTGTGGCTATCTTCTTTACTGTTTGGAAATCTGAAAGAATATGAAAATTGCCAAATACACGGTTTCAGAGGCAGACAGAGGAGAAGGAATAGAATTAGTACACGCTTCAGCTTTACTATAGGAAGCTACTAATGTATTTCCAGTAAAAAAAATCTGCCAAATAAATCCATAACAAAATAGTGGAGCAGAATGCCACTGTCTGTGGAATTAATAAAATTATTTACTGTATTCTTTTCTGATAGAAGCTAAGTATTTTTCAAAACTTTTAAAAATAGTTATTGCATGTTTACAAAGAATAAATTGCACATTAATTTGAACTGCTTAGAGACCAGTTTTGAAAAGTTTGGGTTGTTTTATTTTTTAAAAACTATATTCCCTGACACAATGGAAAAAACAGCTGTCAATCTATGCTATTTAGCATTTTATCTATGTTTTATATCCCAAAGACCTATGTAAAGTTCTTTGGGAAAACAAAGCATGCCCAGATGCCACCTTTAAATTCTATCTACTGGCATGAAAAGTATTTTTAGACACAAAATGAAGCACATTTTTATTCCCAGAAGCATTAGCATCTTCTTGACCATTCTCACTAATTGGACCCAAACTCTGAATCCCAATTTCAGGTATGCACTTTGACTTTTGAACAGGTACATGCTGGTTCCAGCTAAATCGACATAATTATCCCTCAAATTAGTCAATCATTTTGCATTCAGCCAGCCATACTCTATGAAGCCCTGACTATTTAATAAAAAATTAAATGTGCATGTGAATATGAAGTATATTAAAAAATGATGTATAAATGTCAATCTGGAAAGAACAGCTCCAGAAAACATAAATCATGAAGACAGATAGAAGACAAAACAATAGATCATGCCTGCAGCAAATGTCACCTGACTTTCTTCCAGCTGGCATTCAACCCATCGGGCTTTACTGAAACAGCTGAGGAACTGCTCTTTACTTCGTTCATCAGATAATATGTATAATTCTAATACCTTCCATATCTTAATTAAGCACTGTTAGTCATAAACTTCACAATAAATACATATTTTATGACGAACGCATTAAAAATTTAGATACAACTTATAATTGCTGCAGATTTTAGAGAGAAAGCCCTGTTTGGCTGTTGAACTACACTGAGTAAAATAGGATGTTTAGTGCAAAACCGAGGATTAGATAAGAAATCAATGTGAAAAACCCCTGCTTCCATGTAAAGAAATCTAGAAGGTCCCTACTGACTCACTCCTTTCCTGGACAAGATGTATGTCCTCAGTGGAAAAGAGGAAAAGTGTGTATGGGCTGTGGAAAATTCTCTTCCTGAAAGTGAAGAGAAAATGTTCCCATTTACAGGCATCATCTAGATACAGCTCATGGTGGAGAATATCCAGAAAGAGGTCCAGTGAAGAGCGTCTTCACTGTAATTGTGGCCTCCTGTGGCTCTGACTCATGAGCTCAGGTTGTGTTTCAGTGGATTGTTGATCCAGGAAACTTCAAACCATTCCTGGCATTTGTATTTCAAGAGGGATTTCTGAATGCCTGCTTGTGTGGATGGACATTTTCCTTTGCAGTCGTGTTGTCTGTCATTTCTGATGTAGAAATAAACAGAAATAGAGGATCTGTAGGAAGCCTGTGAAGTAATGAAAGGACTTAAAATAACCAGTGAAATAAAGGTTGTACATACAGCCTCACCTTATTTATTGCTGAACTTCTGCCCACATAATTCTTGCAAGGAGCTGTTTCATTGCAATTCTCTCTCAAAATCCCTAATTTCTACTTTCACATTTTAACAAATAGTCTAAAATATACCCACTTGGCAAATATTGTGATATGCAGTTCAAGAGACACTTGACTTTTAATCAGATGGGGGATATGTTATTTTCCTTTAAAGTGCATGTCCAATCTGCTGCGGAATTTGGTATCCTTTTTATTCATGGTATTTATAAATATTTGTTGAACCCAGATAAACTTATCCCTTCTCTCATCCTCATAAAACACACCAAGAAAATCCTAGGTTTTAATGATTTCTTGAGCAGAGTAACAAATAGCCTGTGACTAGGCTTCTGTATACAGAAGTTCTTTTTCAAACTGTGCTGACATGAAGTGAATATAAACTAGAAATAACCAATTTTAAGACCTCCATTGAGGTTTGTTCTTTGACAGTTGAGAGAAAGACAGAAAAATTAGCATTTTGGTAAAACCTTTATTTGTTTAAGTTGCCTCTTAGCCAAAGAGACTGTCTGTACAAAAGGATTAACCTATTGACAATGACTTTCTGAATCCAAACTCATTGAATAACAAGTACTGAATGTGTTTACTTTCCTAATGCACTCACAATTCACAATGAAGCAGGCTTTCTTGAAAAGGTCAAAATGTATGAAGACCTGAATTTCAATAGGAAAACATAAAAAAATTAGAGCTGAATAGAAATTAACTTATTTTATACAAGAATTGGTCAGATTAGGTGTGCATTTTGGCTATCAAAATTAATAAAAATATAAAAATGGATTAGAAAACACTGCCTTTTCAGACCTTTTAGGTTTACCTTGCTGCCCATTCAACTGCCTGTGTCTTAAACACAATATCCAATAATTTCTCAGTTAATCTACTATACATGAGCTTGCTAATCCTGAATCACTCACATGTTCAGCACAGCTGTGTGTCCCCTCTGGGCAGACAGGTTTAAACACATGAAATGAACAATGATAACTTATTTCAGTTTTCTTCTGAGGAACAGTTTCACCATGTGAGGCAACTACACTTGAAGGGTCCTTTTCTGAGCTGATTCTGAGCTGAGTTCTCTACAAAATTGTTTCATTTTTTTGCAAGGAAAATTGAAACAAGTTGATTATTCACCATAAGGCATACTGAAGAGATAATTATTAAGATAGATCACTTGTCATACACTGTAAAATTTTTTTTTCAGATTAGACTGAAAATGAAGCAGTTTAGATTAGGCAAATGTCAGTATTTTGCAGATATCACAATGTGAGTACTATATATATAAAAGGAAGAATTGAAAGGGAGCATCACGTGAAAAATGATAGAATCAAAACAGAACCTTGTGTCTGTAAGAATAAAATCTTCACCACATTACAATAATGCAAGCGTCCATTACGTATTTTGGCTATATTTACTATGGCGCTTAAATTATACACCGAGTTAAAAAATGATGTTTAAAATGTTGGCCAGGGACCCTGCATTCAGGTGCAGATACTGGGAAATCATGTTTTAAACCAATTCTTGAGTACTTAAATCAATTTGAGGCTGTGAAAACCTTTCCTCAAATCTGTATTCCTTTAGGCACCATTTTCTTTTCTCAAAATTGCTAACCTTTCACTTCCTACAGAATACATGTGTCAGGATACTCAGGTATTGACCTGCACCATCACAGCTGGATTCTAAATTCTGAACAACTCAAAATGAACTCAACCCATTCACTATTTTATGAAATAAAATAATGATGGCAACCAGGGATGCCTTAAGCATCCAAAGCTGGGAGGGATAGGATTCCCTAAATGGAAGGAGTTTGGGGGTGAGTCAATCCTGGAAGAATTTAATGACTTGTACTGTTCAAAGAGGCCCCTAGCTGCAGCCCATTTTGTTAATTTGGATGCCCTGATCACAGAATACTGCCAGCATTTCCCAGTGCATGTGAATATGGGTGGCAATTTTGCTCTCTTGCCTTGGTCAGAAGATTCTGTTTCTGATGAATGAAGACATGACCTTGGTCACACAAACTTATTTGTGTGGCAAAGTATAGCGCAAAAATGTTAAGAGCTTTTTGCTATGGGAACCTCCAGATAGCACAGTCTTATTTAAGACAGACTATTGGAAACACAAAATGTTTTTGCTGTACCTTGGGGGTTATTTTTTTTCCTTTTTTGTTTTGTTTATTTGCTGGCTTTGGAGGTTTTTTGTTTGTTCTTTGGGGGGAGGGGTCTAGGGAGGGAAGTTGTTTATTTGTTTTTATTTTTAAAGATTTTAGCATCTACTTCTTCCCTCAAGATCTTACATTAAAGGAATCAAAAAAGCAGCCCATAAGCTTCATCCAGCTGGAAATTATTTTGGGGTGTTATTTGCAGAGTAGGACTTTCTACAGTACAAATAAATTTCACTTGTGTTTTAGAAAGCTTTCTCCAAGGTGCCCTTAACAGACAATGGCCATGACAACCAGTGGTCACAACATCAGTGGAGCCTCATCAGCACCTATTAGAAGCGGAAGGTAAAATTCAGTGATGCTTTGTCCCACGTCCTTATACATGAGCGACCAAAGATGTTTCCACTGCCTGTGCCTCCATTGCTGGTGTTAAGATGATAGAGTAAACATGACAGAAGCACGAATTATTGTGTTACCAACAGTTTGTAAATTTGACAAAGAGAGGTGTTTGAAAAATAACATGGACACAAAAGCATCATTACTGTCTTACTAAACATGTACCATAGTTCCCAAGGAGATAGGAATGCTAATAACAAAAAAGCAAGAATAAAAAACGGTCAAGATTGTTCCACTTATAGGGATACAGTAATGAAATATGATATTGCAGATGACCTCATTAAAATTGAAGTAGTGTTCTGTTGAAATAATAATTCAATATTTTTAGAGAGGCGTTTGAAATGAAGCTTGTGTGTCTCTGCAGGTAACTACACTTATAGAAAACACTTACCTGCTGTAAGTACATAGCTAATCAAAGGCTTGTCCTTCAAGATATGAAACATCAAATAAGTTGGGAAGAAGAGCTCAAATGATAACATTATGTAGAACTCATAGTTTTTTGTTTTGTAGGATACAAACATAGATCTTTATATGTAAAGTGGGTATTGTGGAGAACAAGCTCTGAAATGTAAACTGCTTAAATAATCAGACTGAAGCAGCTTGATCTTCAGAAATGTGATTTGGAAGACAAAAGTTAGAGATTCAGGAAATGACTATTGCAGGGCTAATATATGTGAGCAACAGTAGATCACTGAGAATATTTCAACCAAAGCATGACTTTCCATTAATACCAGCTGAGACAAAGAGAGAAATTTAATATATGGTAACGTCAATAGAAGAAACAGATGCAAAAACCATTCCTAGCCATGAAGCACAGATGACAATGTAATAAACCCATGCAATACGTGTTTGAGAGCACTGCATCAATTTCCTTTACTGTTTTAATGGAGACCCACATCCAATATAGAAATACTTAAGACTCTTCCAAAGTTCTCTATATTAGAAAGGATGACTTTTGTTGGGGGAAACAGTGATTATAATTTCTCACATGTTACCATGCACAGAATAACCTTTTTCTGCTATTCAAAATTTTCTGGAATTGTCAGATACAATATTGATTATTTAAGTCAGTTTTTAGCATTAGTTAGAATTATCAGACAAAAATGGAAATATCCATATAGTTCTTTTAACTGCATACTATTTGACTTCTGCCTAATAGTATATAGCAGGAAAAAAAATCCATAGATGAATTTATTTAGGGACAATTCTGCATTGAATGAAGGCCTGTTTGTATTTGAAAGTCTAGTTCACTAGAAACTGTGCTTAAAACTTATAGTTAAGTTAAAAGTGAAATCTACCTACGTTATAATGCTTTTCTAATATGATAAATTAATTTAAAAATAGTCAATGAACAACAGATTAAAAAAAAAGGTTCAATAATGGAGCTATGGGGGAAAAAATATCTCATTTTTTAAAACTGGTATCTAAAAAATACTTGAGTCTTTGCATTGCAAAAATTCACCATAATGCTAAAACTCCATGACATTTAAAGTCAGTAAACAATCTATGAAAACTAAGCATCTGGATTTCATTTAAATTTTAGACATGAGCTAATTTCACTTAGGATAAAACCTTTTGAAATTAATGAGTGTGTTCATGCACATGTTTAGTTGCCCTCTTGTTGTAACAATGATTGTATATTCAAGGTAGCTTAGTGTTAATTTGGATCCCAGAATTGTTTGTATATTTTGTTGCTACATCAAAATAATAAAAAAATGTTTTCCTTTAGAACCAGTGTAATCAATTAGGAAAATATCTTATCTGCCTGTCAGAGGACACATGGTTTTCAGTAGTTATGGGAACAGAGAGTAGGATCACAACAACATAACAAAACAAAGAAAGCATCCTGTTCTACTGGGTTGGTATTTTCTTCTTTCCCTTGTGTATTTAAAACACTGTAAGTATGACTGTTTTCATATGACTTTGTTTTACTCTTTCTACTTTAAAAAATCTTACTCTGTCAGGATTTTGTTTATTTATGATGAACCAAAAAAGAAACGTGAACATCTAGTTTCTCACCATTGGGAGCTGTAAATGCATGTGCAGCAGAGCTGTTGCGAACAACAGGTCAGTTGGGAAACCGCTGAAAGTGTTCTTTTACCTTGGCTCTCCTGATATGGCTCAATATAATTTCCCCTTGATTTTGCTATTCTATTGTGGAAAGATCAGTTAAAGCAGTTGAAGTGGAGTATCAGTGCTGAAGTTCATACTCGATGTTTACAGTCACATTGCAAATCAGCCATTCACCAGGTGAGGACATATTGTCCTCTGTCACACGTAACCCTCTGTGCTCCCACCCTCATGAAATCCTAAGTGTGATGAGACAAAGAGCAAAGAAAAATATTACAGAATACTTCAGCTGGAAAGACTTTAGTAAACTTCTAAAGTTACACATGTTTAACCTCTATGCTAAAAACACTCCAACCCCCCCCAACAAATTGTGCTTTGTTTTATACAGGGAGGGCTTAAAGAAGTTAATGTACTTTGTGTGTGTGTTTCTACAGAAATGCAGTGAATAACAGAGAAGTGTGATTAGGAATATCAGGTTTTAAATTAGGGCATTAGCACAATAGGCGTGTCAGAAACTCAGAATAAGGCAAATAATGAGCTGAAAACCCTGGTATCAACAAACACTATACAGAAATAAGACAGTAAATCACAGCTGGAGAAGTGTCCTATGTTAAAGAAGGCTTAGCAGATAAGTTATCTGTATCAAGGATTCAAATTCCAAAATTAACAGGAAGAAGATTAGTGTTAGACCTATAATAGTGACAACTTGACCAGGTGCAAAAGGCTGTGAAATGCTGAGGCAGATTAAACTGCAAGGGTAGAAAACAGAGGAGGACTGGGAGATTTCAATTATTTTTAGACAGATGAGGTAAATGTCACAATGTTCTCACATCAAATTTGTTTTTATAAAGGACACAATTTTAGCAGAGAGAAGTATCAGGATTTTCGACATAAAACAGTGCACATGCTCTTGCTGTTCCTCTCATTGTCCCTTTTCCTCACACCTTTGGCTCTTGGAAACAGCTTTTTCAGATTCCCACAACTGAATCCTGCTGCAGAGCAAAGGTACACTGTGCACATTTATGCCCTCCTCTGAAAACTAGCTATACTGTTTTACTTTCATGAGTCTGCTCTAAGTACAGAGAATTTGTTTCAAAGAAGGTGTAAATCATAAGCTGGCTTGGTTTATTTTATGTAATTATTTATACCTATATTACTCACACTGTAAAATTGAGGTATCATTTTCTTTCTCAAACTCTAACTAAATCCTATAGTTATGTAAATAAGCATCTGCTCCTTAAAACACAGCTAGAAAACAACAAACATTTACTACAGGATAACAGGATTAAAAGGTATTGCAACGTTATTTTGCTTTTGCTTTATTTGCTTCAGCAACATCAAGGTCCGAAAACACTGAATTTCACTGTGACTAATGGTGCAACTAATATGGTTCTTCAGATTGTAGGAACGACGGAAAGAACCAAGGTACAACAAATCACAGCTGTTTAAGGCAGCTACTCCCTTTAAAAGAATAACCTCAGTGTGATCTGATTTAAAATATCAGAAACACAAGGACACAAGAAAAAGCATGGCTGAACAAGAGCACTTGACTGCAATCCACCTGCCTAAATCAGGTACGGAGAAACACACTGAAGTGCACATCTGCAGGTGAATGTGCTTTGTGCTCACACTTGTTTATCTTGCTGGAGTTGTTTTCCAGTAGAATGAAATGCTTCCATTTTATGGTTTTATTTTCTGCTAGGAGTTTGCTAAGATGTGGAGCTGGCATTCATCACTTCAGTAATGTCAAGAAAAGAAAGAGCAAAACAGAGAATAAATGGAAAATGTCCAAGTATTTCAGACAGGGTTTCTGAAAGATTAATGAAACTCCACTTAAAAAAATACTATAGAAGTTTCCCAAATTAAATAGGAATAGCTATAAATTTGAAATATTTGACTGACCAATAAATATTTCTTAAATTATATGACTATGGTATAATGGTGTTTGCATCCACTAAAGGGCACAGAAATTTGTACAAGGTCCTAATATGGGTAATGATACTCCAAAGCCAAACTTCCAAACAGGAGCCATAGATAAGCTGGAGGGGCTGCATGAGACCTGATAAGAGAAGCAGTCTTTTAGAGATTATGATGACAGACAGAAATATAAAATTTCCAAGAAAGAAGAAAACACAAATTCGGGCAGATTTTCCTTAATCATGAGCAAAGTACAAACTCCTTTAAGTGATACTTCTGTTTGAATGAAGGTGATTGTAAATCACTGTAAAAATCTAAAGATATGTCTAACAGTTACGTTTCAAAATGCTACAGAAATGGTTGCAAGGCTTCCAAATTCAAGATCAAGAATGATATTATTATAGTTTGAAGGTTCCATGCAACAAGAGAAAACAATGCTGCTTATTCTGTTAAAAACATTTTCTGATACATTTGGCAGAGTGGGGCACATAAAAGAAAAAGAGAAACTGATCATAATTCTCCACATTATCATGCATATGCAGCAAACTAGCTCTTTGGTCTGTTCTTTATTTTCCTTTTCCCTGGACAGAATGCAGAACACGCAGCTTTCCAAACACAGCAATATTGCACAATAGACAGAAAAATAAGTAATTGTTATCTCCTGCTTTGAAGAGATGGGACTTTAACCTAATATGCAAGGGGCTGATTCAACTGAATATGAGATTTTCTTTATTGTATACGGAAAATTCACATACTTATTTTGAGGCTAGGTCAAAATTGTTTCAATTCCTTTGAGGGGCTGGGGATTTTTTTAATGCTCTGTCCAGGAATAAAAATTAAGATAGATCTTGAAGTAATTTTTTTCCCCTCCCTGCATTTCAGATGGTAAGAGTTAGCCGTGCTAAGGCTGAGTATAGACATCTTTTATAAAGGCTTGGTCGATACTAGAGCATACCTTTGACAGAGTGGTTATTTCTGATAAAAAAAAAAAACTGAAATTTTCCTATCTCATGTAAAAGTCAAGAAGGCAGATAAGTAATCAACTTTTAAAATAATATGTAAAGCTGTTCATCTCTCTAAAACAGTTTTCTATGATTTGTCTTGGGCTTTAGTGCATTTTGCACATTTCTTCAAGTATAAGTAGCAGTATCATTCCAGCTGTCTTTCATTTAAAACCTCTAAACACTTAATGAAAAAGGTAGGGTGCTCGTTTATCCAATAGCTGAATTTATAAATTCTGAAAATAGCTCTATTTTTCTTCTTTACCTCTTATGTTATTGACAGCAAGAAACAGAAAGCACTTCACACAGTTTTTCTTACACCAGTTAAGGATATAATTTCACCTTATGGCCTCAAGTCTTGCTGTGATAATTTTGCACTTCTTTGTACACCGAAATATTTGAATTTAAGTGTCAACACTAAGAATACACCATTTTGTAGCAGAAATTCATGGTCTCTTTTGATGTTTTTTCATAGCCATCATCCTTTAACACAGCCTTTACTTCTAAGCTGTATAACGAAAAACCTAGACCACAACATATTAAATTAACGCTATCTACAAGTTGTCTTTAACAGGGACAGGAATGGAAAGATATTTCTTTTTCTCTGAACATGGAAGCATTGCTGTATTTCATTCAGGTTCAACTGACATAAATGCTATGTTTCACAATTATTGAAAGCATTTCTTTGGTGACTAGTAGAAGTACAATATAGTTGTCATGCTCTAAGATCTTGTTCATTTCTTCCATCTCATTTACTCTCAACAGGATTTCAGAGAGCAGAGTATATCTGTTGCATGAGAACAGTTTTGGTCTTACTGAGTGGTATTTTAGAACATAAAATCTACAAAATGAATCCCTCATCACTCTATCTGAGAAGATCCCTCAAAAAAAATCACATTAGAAGACAAAAATGGACAAAGACAAACCTGAAAAGTCCTCATTCCCCACAGTGTAATTATTAACACTAGCCAGTTATTCCAATGATAGTCACCACACTAAAAGTGAACTATAAAAAGATGTTATGCTTTGATACAAATCATGAAATGGAAATTAATTTAAAGAGGATGCTGACAGAAGTGCATGACACTCAGAAAATCATGGTTACTACATCAAATGAAAGAGCAAACAAGCTGCTGTAAGCCATCATTCAATTGTCCCTGGGAACACAATGTCCTGCAGGTCCAGTGACCTTGGTAGGCTGTGGTGAAGGTCATGGTGTAATGCACATCTGGCAATCATGCCTCATATCCTGAACACATCGAACCTACAGATTAAATAGTCATAGTCCTATTGTAGGAAACTGTCTTTTCTCACAAGCTCTTTTGCATGATTTTTGGTGAAATGTGTCTAAATTGGGATGACCTTTTTGCTTTCCAAATTGTTCTTACACACAGCAGAGCACAGCACACCTCCTGTGCTTGCTTTACACACTGTATAAGCCATTCAAGCGTAACCTGAAGGGATTTGCAGCTACTTCACATCCTTTATCTCCATCCACAAACCACTAAGACGACTGTCCAGTCTGACGGAAAACAGGCCACATGATATGAGGGCAGAATATGTCTCAAGTGATTAGAGAAGAATAAAAAATTCTTGAAGCTTATACAACACAACAACAATGCTCCCTTCTCTCTATTTCCTGTCTTCCATGCCAAAACATCAAAATTCCAAACTGAACAAAGATGGGTTTATTGTAAAACTCGCAAAAAATTTCTGCTAGCAGCCATGCACTCAAAATCTAAACATTCAGGGAATAGCTGTTTTCTGCCTAATCCTGACCAATATACCCACATGAGCTTGAAATAGTGATTAATGGACAGAACCTTATTAATTTTCTGAAAATAGCAGATTCTTAAGGGATCTGAGTAGATCTCCCAAATCTGTCACCAGAGCCAATGTTTCAAAGGTCAGAAACCAGCTTGATGGCAGCCACAAAGCCACTCTAGTTCAACAATACTGCTGCTCATCTTTGTTCAAAATGCTGGAACACCAAATGATTTCCCATGTAGAAATTGAAGGGATTTTGGTAGAAAACACAAGAGACAGATGAGTCACAGACACAGGAGATGGGGTAGGATAAAAGAAAGGCTCAGTTTAAAATATTTTTGAGGTAGTTTTAATCATGAGAAATGTATACCAGGTAGTAGATTTTTAAATAGAAGCAGCAAAATCAGGTGAAAGTGCTGCAAATAGAAACACAATGGATCAGGTCCAAATTTTCAAAGAGTAGGATTATAGACGCTTCAGTAAAAGGACTTTCAGCATGGAGATACTCTTTTGATAGGTATAAATTTATTTCATATTTTGTAATGGACAGGGTGGTACTGCACTAGATAACATAGATATTAAATTTTTTTTTTCATATCATTCACTACATTTACCTTATGTTTTTTGTATTTACTACATTTCAGCAGCTTACAGAAAGGCAGAGGAGTAGAAAATACTGCCTGAGCTTTTTCAATGCTTTCCACATAGCTTCCAAATACAATTTAGGCCAAGTATTTCAATCCCTAAAGCATTAAACATCTGTACTCTTTGGACCTTGGTGGCCACATGTTCCCTCATGTTAACACAATTCCTTTCACGTATCAAGCCTTATGCTTAAAGCTGAGATTGCCTAGAGCAGTGTATTTTTGGGAAGGGGTTTTTAACTTTGTTATTTACTTTTCTTTCTCCAAAGGTTGGCTAGAAAGCGTCTCAACTTTTTTCCCAAACCGTAAATCTGGAGGTAAGCATGAAAATAAGCAACCCATAGCAGAATATTGCTTGGGATGCTACAAAGGTTTGATGCTGTTTGGACCCATCCCATCTATTATGCAGGTGTTTATTGTATCCTAAATTTTGTAAATAGGTTACATTTCAAAGCAATGGACTACTTTAATTAATGTTTTAAGTGAAAAAAATTGAAGTCTAAAATGCATTTTTGGTATTTAACACTTGACATGGAGGATTAACAAGTGAGAGACATTAATTTTCAATTCACTCATTTGCAAAAGCATAGCAAGAATTCCAGCTGCTGAGCTATGTAAGTATCGAGAAAAGAGGTCCTGGCCTCCAGGCAGGAGACCTCTGGACACTTCCCAGTTCTCCAAAACACGGTGTTTTTAAAGAATTATTCTTATGAAGACAAGGCCCTTACTGATAATTCCCTTTCACCAATTAAATCAATAGACTCACTTAAAAATACACAAAAGAGATTTCTATAAGAGGTGAATGGGATTTATATTTCACAGCATGAGCAGGAAATCTGAGAAACAATAAAGTGGAACTAGTAGGAATAGGTCATTCATTCACAGCCACAATGTACCAGGCTCAGGAAACTGCAGGAGAATACATAATTTTCTGTAGTTTAAGAGAAAATCAAACAGAATGAAACAGACCCTTACAGCCGTTACTTTTTGGTATGGGCTTCTTGTGAACACAACATTTTTCTGGACTGTGCAATACAGTTTGCATCCCTATCATCATTAGGTTCTAGGTTTCAAAAGCTTTCATGTCAGTTGTTGAAATAAATATTACCTTGAAGAGCAGGACATCAACACAGCACCTTAATTTATAAGACCGAGGATGAAAAGATTAATTGATTTTACAACATGATTTACCACTAAGTGAGATTCTTCTTACACCGATGAGGGTTGCAAAAACTGAAATAAATGGAACTTTGTTTTAAAAGAAGTTGGCATTTCAAACTTGACAAATTATTAGCATGGCCAGAAAAATGAATTATATAATCATTCTGAGTACAGTCTCTTACTTATTATGAAGTTAAAAGATTAAACATAGTAACTTTGAGAAAATATAAACCTGTTCTGACATTCATCTCAACAAAAAAAGGCTTCATTATGGTGGCAGACAAACCATTCTTTCATTTGACAAAAAATTACATTACACAGATTTTTTTATACATGTTCTAACTTCTTTAGCACGGCAATATGATGCCCTATATGCTTTGGCAGAGTATCGTATTATTTATCATGAAATTTGCAAAGGCTCTTATTAAAAAAGGAGTTTAAATTCACAGCTTCTGGTAAACAGAAAATAAACTCAAGATGAAAATTCAGTGAGCTTGTGAATTATGCACAGAGGCTTTCAATGCATTGCTCAGTAATTGTAAAATCCGTGGAAGTGACCATAAATAAGTAAACTCCATAGTTCTCCTTATCCCTTTTCTACAGTGCACAAATAACTACCTCCCTCCTCTCTGTTGAAATAATTTAGGAATCAGAACAATCAGTAGGAGCAGTATTGGTAAAACCATCGTTTTAAAGATTTCCTCCGTTCAGATTTATACCTGCATTTATACCTGTTGCTAGCATAATTTGACTGCAGCCTACTGATAAAAGCTGGCATTCATAAAAAAATTAGCCACAAGAAAGAAAAAATAGCAACATTATCTCACAGTTTTTCATCATCATCATATTTTTATTATAGGCTGGTTAAAACCTCTAATTAAGATCTTGCTTAGCCCAGGCCTGTGATACAGATTGATTATATTAAAGTTTTGTGATGCTTTCATCCAAAAGTTTTGCACAGGACTAAACCAATCGTGCCCAACTTGCTCTCCAAAATCTGAAAATTAATTACACAAGTTACTCTTGTACAAATGCTTCAGGTTTATAGCCTCATGAGATTTCACTCAGACACTGAAAACTTGTGCCATTCACAGACTTCAGCATGTTTTAGGCATAATGGCATGGCAGTCTTGGGGTAGCTCATTATCTGCTTGGCCTGTCCAATCTTCCTTTCTTACAACATTTACCCTAGGAATGACATTCACCTGTGAACTTTTTTGGTCTTTAATGCAAGAATTGCATTAAAAGGGACAGTGGCTGAATTTCCCTGCTAATTCATGCTTTGCTCTATTTTTGCTGCTAGATGAGATACACAGTGATTAGGCAGTGAGTGAGCACAAACAAGTGTGATCTAAGGGAAGCAGTTCTCAGTGCCTGTTGCATTGAAGAATTTTCAGGCTGCAGTGTCCATAGTACAGTAACAGAACGCTTCATTTTGAAACCATGTGGTAGAGGCAATTTCTGCATGAAAAAGATACATGGAGTTTAAAGAATAACTGGAAAGTGGCAACACAGTGATGTAAAATCATGTTTTTTATGTAATCTACAGACTTCAAGTAATTTTTGGTTTGAAATTAAAATAATAATATAGAGTACTGGAAACTTCAGTAGAGAAGTTTTTTTTAACATATCCATGTTAAAAACAGGAAAGCCAGATTTTTATTCAGCGAAAAGTCAATTTTCACAGTGGCTGCTCATTTATAACATGTACAATTAGGATGTATTATCTGGATCTTTCCTCTTGGTCTTTAAGGGGATGAGATGAACAAAATCCATTTTGTCTGGTCTCTTGTAAAGCTATCACATTTATTCAGAGCAAACAAGAAGTGAGATTTGCAAACACTTCCAGGTCTGTGAAGGTACATTTAAAGGTTTTAGGCACCTTGTGGACACTCAGGAATGCAATTTGTGCTCTGAGGAACCTGGAAACTTCAACTTTACAAAAGGTAGAAATATTTCCTGATTTATTTGAGAGATGGAATTACTTTTTGCAATAATCCTAGAACTATTCTTACTGTTGCTTTGTTAGAAAAAAATATTTCAGATAGGAGCAGGAGCACATGAAGCTCTAACTCAAGCCAAACACAGAGCAAGCTGGAAAGCAGAGCTCAGGTCAAAAGCCTAAGAAGAATGGAAGCCATGGTTGAAATGAAGAATGTCCATCAGAAGACTCAGCACTGCTTTTAGGTCCCATGATGGAAAAAGAGAACTCTTATATGGGGCCATCTGGGGGACACTTTAGGAAAAGATTGCATTAAGTCTGATGTGAACAAATCTGTTTCCCTTTAATGCATCAGCTACAGTAATGGTAGAAATGTTTGCAACCTAAAGTACTTTTAGTCCCTTTCAGAATCTACAAAGTGTAACACAGTGGAAAACCAAGTGTGTCTCGGAGTAATCTTGTGCGCTTTCAGGGAGAGCTTTTCAAAGGGGTATATGTGACTTGTTTAAAATGCAGGTATGAAATTGGAAGCAAACCTTAGATCAAAGGAATGGAACATATATTGCACCTTTCTTTGGAAACCTGGGAAGGTTTGCAGCCTGTTTTTTCCACAGAATGTTTATGAGACTAGCAAAGCTGGGGGTTGTTATTACTGGATTGAAAATTCCAGTTCTGGGATCAGAGCAGGCTTTGCTCTGAAATGGCATTAGAACTGTATCTCCTGTGGTTTCTAGCCCATGTAAGCACAAAGTGAAAACACCTAAATCCTACAAAATTTTCCACAATTTACCTGCATTCTCCATGTCCTTGAATAGACTCAAATGTAGTGCGCTTTTCTTATCACCTTAATAATTTGATGGATGACAGAGAAAATATTTTATTATTTTTCTCTCTTTCTTTGGAAAGACATAAGAAAAACCCAGTGTTTTAATCTCTGAAAAGTAATTAAACTGATATGCAAAGAATTCTTCGAATTTATCCTAAATTTTAAGCAACATAATGATTATATGACAATTTACCACTAACATTTATCAGGAACATTTCCAAATGCTTTAGAAAATGCTTACTCTATTTATTACATAGATGTGAGGAAGAAAAGCACCATGTCTTGATTTATGCTCATTTTCTAGCCCAAGGCAAAGTATGGAGTCGGTTAATCTTACCTTTAAGGTAATTTTAGCAATGATTAACAAGAATAACACTCTATATTTTTATGCCAATAATCTCGATATATTTAAATAATGAAATGCCAGGTATATGACAAAAGAAAAGGAAATTTTGACTAAAATACTATCTAGGAGTCAGATTTTTTAAACTGAGATATCTAGATAGATATGGCACAACAGATAAAACTAGTCTAGCATGTGTTTCTACTTTCACTTTAAAACGTATAAGTGAATGGCAAAATGACTAAAAGTAGAAGTTTTAACCAAAAATCTGGATTAAAAATCTGCATTAAAAATATTTTCTTCTAGTTGCTATATTTTGCTATACTTTAAAAAAGTCATGGCATAAATAATCTTTAGTTTATGCTCATGGGAAGCATGTAAATAGATTTACAGATATCCTATCTGCTATTTTTTGAAAACTGAATAGAAGAAGAATTGTACATGGCTCTTACACACAATCCAACCAGTGTTGCCATCCCTTCTAAACAGCAGATTCAAAAACCCCTTCAAAAAACTTTTGTGTCTAAACATACATTGCAAAGCTCTTGCCATTAAAACATGTGACATATTCTCTATTACTGGCAGCATTAGGACAAGCATGCTGTTTGCTGACCTGGATAGAATATTTTTACACAGCTAAACATTTTGCCGTGGCCACCACTCCTTTCTTGTTAAACTCCTACCCGTGTTCCAGCCAGTATGAATTGCTCTCAATGCATCAATGAGCAGTGTTTGTTGGAGGAAACCCCTCAATTTAAACACAAAATTCACATTCTAGTCTATGACTTCATCATGGATTTATAAGAATAGAAGCCTAATATATGCAAGATCCCTTTCTCACAACTGCCATTAAAACTATCAACCTTAGTTGACAGTTCTGAAAGAGGAACTTATAGCTTGAGTAATTGGCAAAGAAATTCACAGAAGTGATTTAGAATACAGTTGAAAATAAGGAACTCACTTTTAGAACATTCTAAATTGATTACAGAACATTCACAAACAAGTCACTTGATAAATTATTTACTATTTTATTGCAAAATATTGAATGAGACTGTATCTATATGTATTGAATAATAAGCTACACGACACTTCTGACATTATTTAATTGATAGAATGAGCACTCAGGAAATGATCAGTCTTTTTATGTCAAAGTGCTCAGAGTAAGTGATGGCAATGATGACAAAGATGACAGATATTTTTCTCCCATTCTAGTATTAGTTTGACAATACCAGCATCCCCTAGATTTATGAAACGTGACATCATTAAAATCTCAATATCTCATCATAAATACTTCAATTTAGAATAGATCCAAAAATTGTTTATGTCTTTCCACTGAGGGACTCAGATATAAATGACACTGAAATTAATACATGAACTTCACCAAAGGTCTCCTAGCAGTGGCAGGCATTCTAACATCAATGGAGCAATGCCTCAAGCATGAAGCTCAAATGCTGCTTAAAAAATCTCCCTTACTCAGCTGCTTGTGGTCCTTGGTATCCTGCACCCATGTTGCTGACCCCTTGAGTCTGGGCTCAGATCATCTGTACTTAGGAAGAATGGAGCTCATAGCAGATCGAATTTTAGAGTAACTCATCATTAGATGAACCCGGTCTAGAGCACATGACCACCTTTTCATTAGCACTATTTCACAGCTTGCAGGGGCTTTCTGAGAGAATACTCAAAGATCTAAGTCTTTTCTTGGTGTGGATGTTTCACCTACAGGTCTGGAATATTTTCTACTGTACTAAGAAAATAACAATAATTAAAAAATAAAAACAAACCCCAAACAAAAACAAACAAAATCACAAACACCCTCCCCCCCCCCCCAAAAAAAAAAAAAAATAATCACATCATCCCCAAGGTAGAAAAAACATGACTCTGTCCTGTAGGTGGGCACTCAAGACAAGGAAACCAGTCTGTAGCATCCATGCCCCAATAAATTAATCCTCTATTTTTCAATTGGCCAATCTAGGCTTAAGGACCTCACCACAAAGCTTCACATATTTCCTCTGTGAAAGTCCCCACTTTGCTCTGAGCAAGGAAATGAGGGGGCCCAGGGTCACAGCGTGCTGTGATTTCCACAGAAGGCTCCTTTGCCCTGAGCTCTGTGCCATGAGCCTGATGTGGCCATAAGCTGGGCCAAAGAATGCTTGTTCCTAAGTCAATTATTTGAAAATAGAACTGGTAATGTGAGAGTTACTGTGATACTGTTAACTTTGTAGAGAATTGAAGTGTTTGTAGCATCTGTAAAACTGATGGATTGTTTCTCATAGAGCCAGCAGTTCCACAGCAAATACGGCTTTTATGGGCAGGAAAGCAGCAAGGTCAAACAGCTGGGAAGGGTGGACTGGAAACACAACTGACTTGCAGGGGAGCAATCCATGCCCTGGAACTTACTAGTTGTTTCTTTGAAATGAGACCAGATGTGGAAATATATAAAACAATCATCTGTTATTTTTCAATAATTTCATGCACCTAAGATAAACAGAACGGTTCACAAAAATATTGCAAAGTTTTGGGTTTGCTTTTAAAGAGGATTCAGCAGAGATAAATTCTTTTCCAATTTGATACTACAACCTAAAACACATGCTGAGGTCTTCTCAAATGCACCAAGAATACCCAGAGTGTCTGTGTTACCACATCTAAATCTCAGATATTACAAAAACCAAAGAGGGAACTGTGTTTATTTGTTTATCTACTCAAGCATGAAATAATTACAATGTAAGAAAAAGCAACACTCCTTTGAATTTTACTTTTAATTCTCATCCCTCTATGTTCTCAGTTCATATTTTTTTGTTGAATTGGCAAGGAAAAAGGCAAATAAACCTCCTCAGAGGATGTATTTCTCTATAGTCTAGAAAGTATCTAAAGTTATTTGAAGTGAAAGTCTGTTGAAAAATTCACTGGCAAAAAAAATGCCTGACAAAATATAACTTTTGATTTTGAAACTACATCAAATAATATTCTATCAGATCTTGTAAAGACCTAAGATATTGTGAAAATCACAAAAGTGTATGATACAGTCCAAGTACAGATACAGTTTAAGACAATCCTTGGTTCTGATTACGGCTTGTCATCAGGGAGGAATCATTAATTGTAGCAGTAAAACACAGATCTCTTGTCAAGCTAGGAAATGTGGCTTGACTTTGGCTATTGCCCAACCAAATAGCCGCAATTGAAGTGCCAGAAAATTGTGTTAAATAAATATAAAACCAGATAATTATTGCAGACCTCTGTTTAATTCCTGGTTTTGTTTGTCTTCCTGTGTGACCTTCAATGAGGCATTAAATCTCTTTCTGCATAAAACTGTAAATAGTTATCTGAGAAGGACTATGGGATACCAGAAGGCATATAAACAGCTAGCAGCAAAAAGTGACATAAATTATGCATCTGTTTTATGAAAAGCTTGCATCCAATTGAGTAAATAGAGCTTTTCAGTCGGAATTATAGTGTGTGCGCAATATTTTCTTTATAATGAATTAGTTCTTTCACTAAATGCATTATGTTACTCAAACACCAGTAGGATGGTGTCAACCATACCTTCCATCATTTATGATGAAATTACAGTCCCTCTTATTAAAATCAGAGCTTTAATACGATTCCTAACATCTTTTTAATACGTCTCTTCAAGGTAGAGTGTTACCAGGCCTCAAACTCTGACCAAAATTCTGCTAAAATGGAGAGAGTTCCAGGTCTACTTAAAACCAAATTTCACATTCGTCTTTTACTTGAATAACCCTTCTTCAGTCAGTCCATACTGGCAGGGCAGTGTGGCCTCATCTCAGACCACTGAAGTGTGAGCTCCTCCCACAGCTCATGCTTCATGAGCACTCAGGACTGCTTGGTGTGGAAGCAGAAATTAAAAACCTGATTATAAACAAACCATGTAGCAAAGGAGTGTGCAGCAATGACAGTAAAGTATTTTCCCCTCATTAAAATGGATATAATTATTTTCAAAATTGCTCATGTCTAATAGGTTGCCTTGCTATTTAAAGAATCTTAACTCTGCCATGATGTCATGAAAATAAATTCACAGAACTTCTTTCCTATCTCATTTAGCAACGAGATGCAAATGTAAATAATGTTTCCCTGAAAATTGAGAAAAATATAAGTACAGTGCCTAATCAACATCAGTAATGTTATGTTGGTAATCACTCACTATTAGTCTGAAATTACTTCAGCAAAATAAACAAGCACCTTTTTCAGCTTGCAATGCAGTTTAAGATAACTTTCAAACTGAGAAGTATTTTAGCTAAGAGGTGATGAAATCCAAATTCAGATTTTACCTTCTTCCCGCACATACTCCCAGGCCAGATCCTTGCATAGGCTTAGTACAAGAAATTTATGAAAGCAGCTTCAGTGACTTAAGTTCCTAAATCAATCCCCCTATATAATCATCATTTTATATATATGTATATGTTTTATTGCTTCTGAATACAAAACAGTTGTAGAAAGTTAATTAGGAGCAGTAGTATTAACAGGCAAAGTTCTATTCTGCTGTAGAATAAGGTATCAACTCCTTCAATGAACATCTCACATGCAACAAAAGTCTCATCGATCAGAGACAAAAATTCCCACTGCTTACATTTCTGTTACAGATAACCTAAATGAAACAATTCTCTACCTGGTAAGAAATTCCGTGTTCCAAGTAAAAAGTAATACTGCATAGCAATAATAATTAGCATATAAAAATGAGCAAAATAAGAAAGCAGATATATAAAATACAATTTATCTCACTGAAAATCTGGTGCTAAACATTAGCAGAACATCCTAATTATCCCTTCACTTTCTCTGAATCTCTTCTAAATAAATATTCATACTGATACTTCTTGATGATGTTTGGCAACACCCCTGTATCCCCCCCAAAATCTCCAAACACCAAAACAACAAATGGGAAGCATGGGAGCTTTTTTGAGGATGTTCTAATATGAAAGTAAATTATTTACATAGCCCTGTGCAGACTGGCCTTGAATATTTCCAGGGATGGGGCATCCACCAGCTCTCTGAGCAACCTGTGCCAGTGTTATTCATTCTTTTATCATATTTCTTGATAGAAAGCTCACAAGCGCCGTGTCTGGGTAACTCACTGGGAACCACTGTAAGGTATTTGCCAGATTTGGTAGTACACTTCTTCCTAAAAGAAGTCAGAGTATATTTCTGGACCAGAAGCCTGAAAGACTCCTCCAACCAACAGGATTCATTTTCATCCAGGCAGTTTCCCTGGATGAACATTAATATGTTCAACTACCATATATTAACATCAGTCATCAACAGTTTAAATTAATTCAGAAGTTTGGTTCCTTGTTTCTATCAGATACAAGTCTGTCTATAATTAAATTTTTCTACAAAGCACAAAACAGTGTGCAAAAATAAGTCATGGCACTCAAAGCAACCTCAAAGAGTTTTGAGGTAACCCAGAAGACCTTTTTTATATGAGATCCTGAAAGGAGGTGGGAATTCAGAACTTCCTGCCACTATCAGAGTCGTTACTAGAAAACTGGAATCACTAAGTCACTTGATTCAAAAAAAACTTTCTGGTGGATATAAAACTCAATGCATTTACGATTTATTTTTCAATAAAAAATAAAAGCTGTGGCGCATAACATTTTTTTCCAATAAACAGAATAATTTAGTACTACTATAGTACATTTTTTTTCTATTGAGATATTAGCGAAAATGCGTTGCTTGCAATGAAACCCTAACTACGGAAAAAACAAATGCTTTAAAGACACAGACAGACAGATCAATGTTTGAAAGAGTCTTGTTACTGTAATATTCCCCGCAAAACTTGAACAGGAAGCTGTTCAAAACTTCATAGCTGCACTTCCTACCTGCCCAAGGTGTTCATACTCGTTTTGCTACAACTTTCATGCCTCTGATTTCACTCAAGTTCATCTTTTGCGCTTGAGTCTTGCCAACTGCTGTGCTCTGGGTTCAAGTCCCAGTCAAAGCATGAATGATCCTAATGTTTGTTAAGGATTTTAAACTTCTCTGTGTCATAGGTAACATATAATTCAGAAACAATACACCAGAACCTGGTTGATTTTATTAAGCCATTTTCGGTAAACTTGCAAGTTTCCTGACTTTTCTGCTCTACTCTATCCAATATACTTCCTTGTCTGATTCTTACTACCCTGATTAATTCGTCAAAGACAATGAGACTTGCAAATGTGCAAAGGCAATGAACTCTGGTACCCTCATATTTCTTTGCAACCCATATTTGCTTAGGTTACTGAATATATGTGAAGCAATAACTCTCAAAAAATTGTTTATCAGGAGTAGTAGAGATCAGTCTGGATTTTAAGCAAGCATAAATTATCTTGAAATAGAGAATTACTACTAAGCTCTTAATATAGGATGGTTTGCATTTTTTGCTCCGATATCTTAGAGACTTTAGCAATGTTAATGAAACAGAGTTCCTACTCTAAAATGATTCACTTATTAACCTATTTCTAGTGTTAAAAACCTTTTTCATTAATTTGAAAACTAATAGAGATTAGAGCTTACTAGTATCAACTTTGCTATCTTTGTATAAGTCAAAACCAATATAAGTTTATACCAAATCTAACTAAAAATCATTATCCAGCCAAGTATCTTTTATTTGTTGTTTTTCCCATGCCCATCAGAAATGCATAGCTGATGTCTTCACAATGGCATAGAGTAGGAGCCTAGCTTGGTTTGGGAATGGTATAAACCCAGCTGCTGGACAGGAGAAGAGAGCAAGAACAGAAGAAAGCAAGGCAGAGGTGAGTGGGAAGAAAAGAGGCAGAGAAAAGGAGAGAGACAGAAGGTGGCTACAGGCAGGAATATATCAATATTTGATGGCTCTCCAGATTTAACACAAACTCCAAAGCTGGAAAATCCATTGAAGTTTCCTAATGCCCAGCTCAATGCAATCAGGCTGTTATTTTAGGTTGACTGAATTGCACCAGTTCAGGCTGCCTAGAAATCACCACGCCTTTGCAATAGGCAATGCAATGGCTCTTTCTGGAAAGAATTTGGACTGTTTCATCTGCCCAGTGACTACTAAGATGAACACCTTTGAGATAGCATTCAGAAAAGAGACCACCAACATGAAACTCCAATAAGCACACTAATGTCTTCACAATTAATACAACACTGGGAAATTCTAACAAACTAAACAGAGGTAGACACCCTAATCTAGACAATGGCCAAGGTGTCTTTCTGCATTTAATGATATCTGGATTATATGACATTTTGGATGCCTGATAACAGAAATCACAAACCTTATCTTGTTTTGAAGCAAGATAGAGATAGGTGGGAAGTTCATAAACAGAGCACTTTCCCTGTGACTTTCTGCCATTTCTTAGTGCTGTGAAGTATAGGAACGCTGAGAAATCTTAAAACAACCAGTGTGTAATGCTTTGTCTCTGGCTGCAAAGGTTTTTGAGTACAGCCTCTCAAAAAGCTTTAAAGACATATCAGAGTTAAAAAAATCAGGAGCATAAATTCTGGTGGAAGTTTTTTCTTGAATAATCAATTTAAGAATCTTGAGACAGTTTGAAGAGTGTTCACTACTAACAGAGAACTGTGTAGTGAGTGACAAATCCTACAAAAATCTTGAAAAAACACACTAATAATACAAAGTAGACTCAGTACCTCCATGTACAGGGTCAGGAAGTCTCCCTGCCTTCATTGAGAGGTTTCTGCTGGCAGCTGAAGAAGCTCCAAATAATTAAGTACTCACAGTATCAGATTTACTTAATTATGGATACACATTAACAGACTACCCATAGTTTGGCTAAAAGTGAAGATTTAATTCTCTGGGTAGAGGAGAGACAGAAAGATCTAATTCAAGTGCTTTTATTTATCAGTTTAATAGAACTGTAACTTTTGAAATAAAAAACATTTGTCATAAAAGTAGCTGCCGTGTTATCTTTGTGACACACCATTTCAGACATACAATGGTAATATCTGTGTCCTTATTCCCTGAATTAGGATCATCAATTCCTTAGCTATTGCCTAGAGCTCTTTTGAAGGTAGAAGGCTTTATTTCCCCATTACAATTTTACACCAATTTTTAGAGGCAGAAAGTACATGTTTTAAATCTGGGATGTTTGTCTCAGATTGCATTTCAGAACTTAGTTTTAAAATGCTCACCAAGTGTCCCATGATAAAGATCACACTTTAAGGTAAATTGGACAGGGGACTCTGAGAAGAGGTCAGTGTTGTGAGGAATGAACGAACATATCTTCTAATATGAAAACAAAACTAAATTAAATAGATTAAATTATGATTCTTTAGAAATTTCAGACTCCTTTGGAAAAAATCAAATCTAGCATCCAGTACAAGGTATTACAAGAGGATGGAAGTGCTTTGTCAACTTCAAAAGGGTAAACACCACAATGATAAAGCATTTACTTATCATATTCAGCTTTTGACTCAGGAATGTGTAAGAAGTGAAGCTAAGATTACTGAAATTCCCAACCAATCTGTTAACCTTCCTAATATATCTGGCTACATCCTAGTGTTTTTTCCCCCTCAGGCTCAGCCTTCTAACTACTTTCACTTCAAGGTTTTTTCAGGGTGTCACTGCAGGATGTATTTGTACCAACCAGAGCTCCCTCACAGACATGCTCAAGCCCTTGTGTTCTGGGGATTATTTTTGTTGCTGTCTTTTTGTTTTGTTTCAGTAGCATATTTCTGACCCATCAGATTCTAAAGAATTGTTATCTTTCACACAGTTAAAAAGGCTGTGTCATGTAAACAACCTCAGCCCTAAGATCATGACAAAAACAAAGTGTTTGGTTTTTTTTTTAAATACATGGAAAAGCCATAGTGCTTTCAGGACCAGGTACCGAATTTTCCCCATTTATCTAATCAGTGGCTGCAGAAGAGATGATATCAAAATATGTGAAGCTGAGGAAAAAATCCAAAGATTTCCAAGAAATCATTGAGATTGTTGAAATATTTTCAAATATAGAAGTGGAAAAAACCCCTGATTTCTAGAATTAAAAATTCTTTGCCTTCTTTAAAGAAAGAAATAAAAAATGAAAGAACCTGAGGTTGCAGCAAAGCAGTGTGTTCTCTGTAGTTAGAGCAATAAAAACGAAATGTACGTAATTTTAGTTTGCATAATCATTATAGCTGACCATTCAAGCATAAAAGTGGATTTTCTGCTGGAGCAACAGTTTTAGTTTCTGGTTTTCATCATAAAACTAATTAAAAGTAGAGACAGGTTTGGGTGTATTTGAATTCTGCCTCAGCCATTAAGGCAGTATATCACCAAATACTATTCACTTTTCTTGAGTTTAAGTTATGCCTCAGAAAAAGCTCCAAAATTTAGCTGAAATAATTTCACAGGCTCATTATTTCCCAAATTATCCCAAAATATGGTTTTTCCTTGACTAAGACTTTCTGAAAAATTTCCTTTTTTCTCCTACTGTTGATGAAAGGCAACATTCCAATGTTGATTTTCGGGGTTGATTCAATTACTGCCAAAGCCATGGAAAGTGTTTGAGATGATTTTATGAAATACGTACAAACCTCCTCTTAAAAGCTTGCTCTGAAATTCAGCTGTGTCACAGCCCCATTTCAGCACACATAAAACTAATGGAGAAATTGCCCAATATAGAAACACAAGCCTGAACTCTGGGTAGCCAAAATGTTTTAAGATTTAATCCACCAAGCTTTCTACTTATTTACTCAGGCATGTGGGTGTAACTTGAAGCATTTTCAGGCAGAAAAATAAATGGAAGAGACAGTTGGTGCAGCAGATAAACCATATCAAAACTCAAGAGAGATTTTAACACGAAGATAATGGATGGCTGTTAAGAACAGTTACCAAAGACTTGATAGAATGCAGACCTGGAGGCCAGAAGATGGGCTAATGGACCATAATTTTGCATTTCACATTTCTAGAACTTCATATCTGAAGAGAAAAATACACAGTACACATGAGAACACACAGATTTAGAATCCTTCCTACTTCAGTGACTACTTGAATGTCCCCAGCATACACAGACACAGAACCATGGGTGTAATTGGTGTATTTAGTACCTGCTGTGCTGCTGCCTCCTGGCACCTGCCCTGCTCCACTGCTGGGACAAGGCTGGCCAAACTCTGACCCCCACATCAGCCCTGCCTGTGTGCTCTGACAGCCCCATCAGCCACGAGCCACAAGTACTTGAAAAGATCTCTTGAAGAGAGTTGAAACAATATTTTCCTGAAAACCTGTGCCATTATTTTCAGGTTGCATACTGGGATCATTGAAAGTTCCAATATTTAGCTTATGGGAAGCAAATGATTTTAATAAAACTTGTCCCTCCTAAATGTTACAGTTTTCCCTTGGAAAGCCAGGAATTCATACTCCTGTCCAATTTCTAATTAAAAGATGTGTCTCAAAAGCTGACATTCTGTTCTGTTTAATTTTTTTTTTTAAATTCCAGATTTGAAAACCATAGGCAATTATTTAGTCACAGCATTCTATGCAAATGTTCCAGAAGTTGGATGTCAATTTGACATTTGTAATATAATATTTCTGGTGCTCAGGTCCCACAGTCAGTTTATAATAATCAGACAAATATTGTTATCTACTATAGGATTAAAAGTTCAAGTACATTTCTCCTAAATGGCTGCATCCTAATAAAATAATTTGAATTCTGAAGAAATACCTATCATAATCTAAATCTAAATCTTAATAATAACTAGTTTTATGACTAAAATTGCTTAAAAAGCAGGATTTAATTTTTCATAAACCTGTCTATAGATACATTTGGTTATATATTCAAAACTTACTGGCATTTTAATAGCTTTATTTGTCATTGTTACAGATTGTTGCTATACACTTACAACAACGACAAATGCTTTTTTTCATAGATCATCAAAAGAAAATTATTTAGATTAAGACAACATAGCAACTACAATTGTAGAAGAAAACAGTAATTTTTTCCACAAAGTGTATTGTTTTAGTTGTGCCAAGGATCATCTACAAACTTAGAGATGCACATTCTAATGAACAATTAGCATATGCCAAGGAGATTAAGAAAAGGATAAAGCACTGATTATAACTGAAAAATAGAAACAAGTGTAGAAATCAAAAGCTAGAATTTTGCAGCTTGGAAGAAGAAAAAAAAGATTCAAGTAATATGGCAAACTGCACATGACTGAGGAGAATCAAATTGATTGCCCTAATTACTTTTGTGCAAAATTATCTTTTCAGTACAGAGTATGCCCATTAATTTTTACTAATGAAATTAAGCTTTCTCAATTATCTGTATTTATACAACCGTTATGCTTGGTGCAGATCAATAATGGTCACACAGCAGTGAACATTATTAAAGTCCTTGAATATCTGGCCAGAGATTTCCTGTAAATCTCCAGTACAGTCCCAGCAGAAAGACAGTAAATGGAAGTATAAACTGAAAGGCAAGAAAAGGAAACATTATTTTTTTGTAACATAACACTAACTCCGGTTTGTTGCGTGGCATTATCTGCAGTGCTTTGAGAAGGCTAAATAGACAGGGAACACTTTTAGCTCTGCAGTGTCAAATAAATGAACAGCTCAGGCTTTAAAATAGATACAGGAGCACTCCTGGCCCGGATGGGATCCTGCAGCAGGATTATTCTTTCACCTTGGTTAGCACAATGGCGTACTTGAGCAGGAGGTGACAGATTAGATACATCCATGCTCGGATTCACTACAGCCAAATTCTCTGCTCTTCCTTAAAGACAGAGCATTCAGAACATGACCATTTTTGTGGGAATGGAAATTTAGAGTTTACTCTGAAATTTTTCAGTTCAGCTATACAGACCAATATATATTAGGAAAAATATATCTGTGGTTTTATTTGTTCAATAGCCATATTTTTCATACTCATGTCAGTCATCCCTTTAGGTACATGCACAACAAAAGTCTGTCCTATATCTCATTAAATAAACAGACATTTGTATCCAGTAATATTTTAAATGGCAGATGAAATTGGAGGCCAGTTTAGAACCTCCAGGCATATAGTCTGCCACTTCAATACAAAAATAACTTTGTTAACTCAAGTTAGAACATAACTAAGATATTATTATATTTCTTCTAGCAGAAATTGAATTTCTCTTGTGGGAGAGTGAAAGCTGAGGCCTTGTGTGGTAAAGACCAGTGCTCATAGACATTACTGGACTTGACAATATTCCATCACTAAAGTAGTGCTGTATGTCAATTTGTAAGAGAAGCATCTCTACTGCATCTAATTATTAAATTGAAGGGACATTTAAACAAATGCTTTACTAGCTAGAAATTGTATTTTTAATTCCTGTAGCAGTGGCTCAATGAAAATGAAAATGCACATTCTAATTTAAGCTCTGATCCAATTTACAAAGTGATTGCTTGATAAATTCTTCTGGTTGTCTAAGCCTATCACATTTGGTACAGAAATAATATTAACAAAATCCTTGTAAACTTTTTTTCTTTTTTTTGATCTTTTTTAGCTTTTAATATATAAATTAAGCTAAAAGCTTGCGGACACCATGTAGTTTATCCCCACTGCCCATAGTAGATACAGTCGGGGAAACTGAAACAATTTCAAGAGTCTAACTAAAGGTCTGCTTACTCTGTAAAACACTTCCATGTGTCACTGCCCATGGACATCACATCATGCTGCTTGGAATTCTCACTGAGCTCCTCCCCTTCACCTTCACCTTCTCTCCCCACTTCCCCTTGGGCTGCAGCACCCAAACCAAAGGTTGATTTAGTGTAAGGACTCAAATGAATGTACTCTACTGTCACTACATGGACAGTTTTGAATGTCCTTTCAGGATCTTTTAGATTGCTTCTGCTTGGACAAGAAACTCGAGTCTGATTTGGGCATCTATAGAGCATGATTAGCACTATATTAGAACACTAATCTGAGGACACTTTCTCTTTGATCCAAACTCCCTGCCTCATTCCAGCTGGCACATCAGCCAAAGTAGTTGCCATGTAGTTTTCAAGGTCATATTGCAACCTCTTGGTTTTGCTGCCAAGCTTTCTTACTACTTATTTCTATATTTAGCTTTTCCTTAGCTCAAAGTCTTTTGTATAAACTTCTTGGTACAACTTTTAACATTCAGATGCCAAAGATTCCTGGTCTATGTTGCTCAACTTTGGCTTCAGTGTAAATATCCCACTGCTCTCCTGGCTGTCGGTAGAGGAGTTCGCTTGACTTTTCAGCCTGAACAAATAACAGCTGTTGGTGTTCAGCAGCTTCACTGAGCTTTCATGGCCCAACTCATACTAATATGTGTGTATATATATGCATAAATATATTCTTTTATAGGGATATATGCACACATATGTATGAATACACATACACATATATGTGTAATCTCTTTTACAGGAAAGATAATTTCCTGTTGGTAAAGATTGGTGGCCAAATCTCCACTGTGCTCAGGTTTCTGAGCACCTAACAATTAACTGCTGTGAAATTATTTCTGAGAAAATCCTGAGCCTGCCTGGTTCCTCTGTGGTTTCAGTAGTGTCAGCCAGCCAGTGCAGAGACAGAATGTCTCCAGACAGCCTGCAAATGCCATCTCCAGAATAAGAACTTTGCCAAGGCAAAAAGAGATGACAGAATCCCATTAGGTTACTAATGACCATTTCTTTCCCCTGCTGAGATTCAGGAGCTTCCTCTCAACCTCCTTGCCCAGGACACAGCTTGGACTGAAGTGCTTTGAGCACAGCTGTCTTCACCTCACAGGTACTGAAGAAATTAGTGTCGTTGTAATAATCATGCATAGTTTGCATCTTTTATGTATCAATTGGTAGTGAAAGATGGGAGACAGAGTTACAAAAGCTAATTAGGAAAGATTATTTCCTATCTATTCTTACCCTGGTAAAAGTTGAAAATCAATTTTCACAACTTTTAGATTCCTTTCTGAATACTCCTGAGGAGGTATTTTACTAGCTTTTGAAAGTAGGATCTGCTACTTTCCCCCTTTTTTAGGTTTGAAGTTGAGATTTCTGTGTTTTTCCAGACTGGACCTTCATGTGCAAGGCCCAGCAGAGCCTTGTCATTAGATATGGCAGTCAACTCCAAGCTCCAGAGCCCATTTCTAGTGAAATACTGCAGAGTGGAGCCGCAATTTCATAGGCACTTATCAACAGTTAGTGACATGAAATATGAATGGGTCTCTTTATGATGACATTTAATGACTGTCAAACTTGTGAAGTGACAACTGCTAAGTCTGTTTCCCTTCCTGTCCCTGTTCTGTAACGAAGAAATAGCTGTGTAAAAAAGGCTCATAAATGTGTGGATGACCAGCAGAAAATAAGTGATAAGAGAGAAGTAAGTATTATTTCCCAGTAAAATATGCATTATGCTGGATATAGTGTTCTCCAAGAAGCTGTTAGTGCTCTAATTGAATGCTGAAAATGAAAAATACACCCTCTGTGTCAGATGAGAAAAAGACCTTTCCTCTTTCATCTCATTGCAAATACCTCTCTCTACAAAGCAAAGCAGGTCCCTCATGAGACAGATGCCCATTAGTATTGCAGGCAAGTCTTATTTCAAAATGTATAAAAGACACAGCAGTTGATAAAATACTCTGTCTTCAAGGAAGAAAGTTAAAAGCTTTTCTGCTATAGCAAAGCATTCAGATTTTAAGAAAACAAATGAGTTACAAAGCACCTCTTTGGAAGCTGGAAGTTCAATCCCTCTCATTTCATTGTTCTTTATTCTTAAAAATAAACTAGAAAAATTTATATACAGCCTGGGAGTGGCAGGAGGAATTATGCTTTTGGTTAAGTCATGGGAAGGTCCATATCTCTCCAGTGAGAACTGAATCAGCCCACACACAAATGATGTGATAACTAAAGTCAAGAAACCACAATCACACTGGAGCTACCTCCTTAGCACCTACTTTATGGAAAAAAGTGAGTGGTTCATTCAGCTTTGTGTTCTTCCTTCTTCCTTCCTCTCTTCCATATATATGTGGGCTTTGCTCCACTCTTTCTGAAGGTCTAGTCTGAGCTGTGTTTAAGTCAACAAGAACATTTCCACAGCCCTCAGATCACCTTGGATGACCCTGCAAAACTCCAGCTGTACATCATGTCAAACAGAGCAAAGCCCAAAATCATCTCTGAAAAACTAGGGAGCTCAGGAAGATCCAATGCAGTAAAAGAGGCTTTGGGATTCCAGCATCACAACTCTTTTTACTGAAAGCCTTTTGGAAATTAGATTAAAGCTGGCAAGCTCTGTGAAAAAGAAGCAGCTAAACCTGGCCAATCTACTAAGTTTAAAGTGAAATAGCAGCACTTTTGCTCCTTCTGTTCCTCCAGAGATTAAGCAATCTTCTCTTGAACTTATTTTTCAGCATTATATTTTACAACATGACCTTCACCAATATTCCAAAAGAAGGACCAAAAAAAAAAAAATCCATTCAGTACCTTTTCAATGAAATAAAGTGTTTTTAGTGTTTCCCAGAAACACTAAAAACCATAGAAACTGAGTTGCACTGAACTCCGTATCTGCAATATCTACTGGACAAGAGAAAAATTCCCATCTCTACAACCCTCACTCACAATGAAATTTATCTTTACATTTAACACCCCTCTGCTTCCTCATTTGAAAATATTTTCATACCACTTTGTCAGCACAATATCTGCTGTGTTTCAGAACCATTATCTGCCACTAGCAATGAGATAAACCACTGCTTCCGAGTTGCAAAGTCCGAGAATATTTTACATATAAAAGAGAAATACTGCTGAAAAACATGGCTGCATTTAAATGTATGTAGCAGGTACAACATCCCAGCTGGAAACTGGATTTGATGGTGAGTACCAGAGATGGACTATTTCCTGTGGGTATCAGTGTAATAGAGCAGCAGTTGAAACAACACTTTCAGTAACACATTATGTGAACTTCATTTATCTATTCAATGAAGAGGAAATCTACTTAAGCCACAGTGCCAAGATATGCTATTTCTTTCGCCTGAAATGCATTTTTCACATTGCCATACTACTAATGGAAAATGTGTCGTAAACAACAAATAATGTATTTTATCTCACAGCACACTTAATTCAGGCAGTCAAGATTTTAACTGAAGTTTCTGTTGGTTTAGGTATGGAGAAGGTTTTCTCTTTCTTTTCCTCATGGCCACATAAAAATGATGTATTCAAGAGGTGTTACAAATACCTACACACGTCACAGTTGTCTGCCAGCAGCACTGTCCTGGTTTGGACTAGGACAGAGTTAATTTTCCTCCTAGTATCTTGTACAATGCAGTGTTTCAGATTCAGTGTCAGTATAATGTTGATGACACACTGATGCTTCAGCTGTTGCTCTGTAGTGCTCACTCTCGGTCAAGGACTTTTCAGTCTTGTGCTCTCGGGTAGTAAATACTTGAGAGACAGGAGTCCACAGCCAGGACAGCTGACCCAAACTGCCCAAAGGATATTCCACACCACAGAAGGCCTGCCCAGTTTCTACACTGGGGGAGTTGTGCAGGAGGGGCTGATCCCTGCTTGAGGATGGGACAGGTATTGCTCAGTAGGTTGTGAGGGGCTGTACTGGACATCACTTTTCTTTCTTGGGTTTTATTTCTCTCTCTTTCCCTTTAAAAAATATTACTATAATTTTTTTAATTATATTTTCAATTACTTCCATTGTTAAACTTCATATATCTTAACACAGGTTTTACCTTTTTTTGAAAATCCTCCTTGCCCACAGCAGGGGGCTTGTGTGAGCAACAGCTGAGCAGGGTTTAGGTGCTGGCTGAGGCTAAATAATGACAAGATACATAAAGGCATATAAAATACAACTGCATTCCATGCAGCACATCTGCCAGCAGCAGTGGTGGCCAGTAGTAGCAGAGGGCTACTTTGAGCATTTCTTCATTTGCACCCTCAGATTTCAGCAGAGGTCAAGAATGCCATTTCTGAATTCACTTGGGAAGAATTCCAATTTGCTGTGACCATAACTGTGGTGAAGCAAACCCTCAGCACATCTGTGCACAGCTTATGCAGCAGCTGACTGCTGAAGAACAGGGTTCTGGGAAAGATCCAAATCACAGCTGTCCACGCTCAGACCACAGCAGGAGGAAGAGCACAACAGGTGTCTTTACCTTACTGGGACCTCAAAGTTCTTGCTAAGTATTATTATGTACAATAGTATTTCTCAAGTTAACAAGAAAAGAGATGGTATTAAAAATTTTATCATGCAAGCTCTTGAATTTTGATGTCAATAGTGTTCCACCCATAAATAACAGAGCTGATCTAGACTCTGACCACCTACAACTGCAGGCACGGCCTCTCAAATGGCATAAAATATAGTATGCAAAAAGGTGTCTAATTTTCTCTGATATAAATAATTAGCAAATTTCATTAATGTAACAAGAATATTGAGTAGAATGAGCCATAATTTTCTAATTTGTAGTCCCTGAGTCGTGTCAGGTCAGATGCATGTTGTGTGATGCAATATATATCATCATCAGATATACTGCTTTATTTTCATGGAAACACAGGCAGATGAATAATATTTGCATTTTCTGAATTTACCAATCTGTTTCCTATACATTCAAAATCAAAGTATAAAAGCTCATGCAAGAAATGTCTTGTATGATAGGAAAGAACCAATGACAAATTGCAAGCTGATGGATATTTATAGAGGGTAAAGCATTCTGAAATCTCCTGTGAGGAAAAGGTGTACTAGAGTACTATATTTATTTCTCATATTTACTACCTACTCAATAGACTCTTAAAAGACACACAGCTATAAAAGGCCACTCTTCTGCTATGAGAGCACTCTAGTTTACACTCACTGATGATTTTCCCAGAACAAGAAAACTTTCCTGGTACTATTATGGTAAGAAAATGATGGAAAATAGCATCATATTTTGGTTTTTAGGTTCATTGTTGTTATCGAGCAATATTGGCAAATCTTTGTGGCCTTCAAAGTTTACTTGTACTTCACATTTCCCTTCTAATCAACAGGTTCAGGTGATCCAAGCATCAGACATAAATTTTCTAAGTGTGAATATTTCAGACATACTGCGCAATTCACAGTAAAGTGCTTTATTTTCACTGCTGCATGGCTGTGGTTTTTGATTGTAAGGAGTGCTATGAAATCAGTTTTTGTGATTTGTGAAGAGTGCAGGCAGTCAAACACAACTTTTACGTCATTATGCTGTGTAAAAGCATATGATCACTATAACATTCCAGAGCTGGAGGAACAGCCAACAAAAAGAAAAACAATGTTTGATTGTTTACTCACCCCATTTATCCCACATTTATGTGGAATAGATAAAGGAGCTCCAGCAGCACAGCATGTTTAACTCTCGCTGCTGGAAGTCTAAGCACAACAGGCAAATATTGGAACAGGTGGAAAAATGTGTTAGCCCTTTTCCAGTACAGCCCACATCCCAAAACAATGCAAAACACAGAGCAGAGTGGAAAATATTTAGGAATATTTATCAGGTTTATATGCAATATTTTTGATGTGTATTCTATTGCAGTTAAAGCCTGGCTTCACTCAGGCAGATAAACACTTCTATGGGAATCTTTTGACAACTCCAATATGTTCCTTATAGTTTTGGTCTATTGCAGTGGGAGGTGGGGTTGTTATCATCTGTGCTAGGAACTGCCTGGAATTCTGCAGACTCCCTAGTTAATTACATACTTAACGGTATTTAAATAACAAATTGCATTTGGCTTTAGGCAACAGAGAAAAATGCCTACATAGGTATGGCAAATATTTTCATGTCTGTCATACAGATGGTCTTCTACTCTATTATGTTATGGATCTTTTACTCAATGTTATGGTTACCATAGGCAGTGAATATGATTTTTGACATGGGATACACAGATTTTTATCAGGCTAAGAATATATACAGCCATTTTCTAATTCAATACAGTACTTTATGTTTTAGCCAAAATTATTTATTAGCTTTGGCAAAGGACTTCTTTAAGTTATGTCCTCAGTCTATATTCACTATTTGATACACAAGAGAGGACAGGGATTTTGGCTTTTTCCTTAAACAAAGGCATCTAGCTTCTTCGTATCAAATACAGATGTTTGCAAAATATGTTTTTAAAATTAAAATGCTTGCCATCTATAATTTATTAAAAATCCTTCAATCAATTAATGAACATAATTGTCAAGAATTAAAGCCTGAAAAGACAACCAAGAAGCTAACTCAGATGGATGCAGCTTAAAAATATAGATTAAAAATTGCCATGAAATATGCTGACCATATTATGTTCCTACAGTGTTAGAGGTTCACCTGACCAACAGTCTGTGTGTCTTGAGAATTTGGTTCGGATGTCTGAAGGTAACACAGCCACGTTGCTAAGGTAACAAGTGTTGGGTTGTCTGGGTTTGTTCTTGGAAGAATAAACAGGCATGTAAAACCAGTATAAAATAGACAAGTAATATCTTGATGCCCGAGGGCTTTCCTGCTTTACATTTGGCATTTTGCAGAGCCGCCTGATATTCATCTTTCACAGCTGATTACTCCTTTCCTCATTTAGAGACTCCATTAGAAACCATTTGTGTAAAATGGAGAAATAACTAAAGATTCAGAAGAAAGAGCAAACTGGCCTGTGCAGGTGGTGCCGCAGCCCTGCTCAGCTGCTGCATCCTCCAGTGAATCGCTGAGCACTTTTGTGCAAGGCACAGCAGAGAGAATGTCAGTGCAGAGCGACTAGATTTTATTCCATTTAGAAAGTGAATTATGCTGCACTCTTTTCCCCTTTTGTATTTATTTTCTGTTAACTATATTTTATTTGCATGAATCTTCCTGAAAATTGTATTATAAATTGCATTATAATGGGAAAGCTCAGAGAATAGAGAAAAGTTAGTTACCCTCAGCACCCAAATCGCTATCCTAATATTTTGTCAACTAAATGAACTAGAGAAGGTATTCAGCTATGAATATTTTGCTTCATGTGCTTAAGACAGCTGAGGTCTGAGATCAGATGACATTACACTGCAGCAGTACTGGCATCTCATTGTGAGGCTTTAATCAAAGACAGAGGCTGAAGTATTAGTGGTTTCCATTTTACCTAAAAGCAGGTGCCCTTTTCCACTACAGTCTTTTTTTCCTTTGCTTCCTTCCTCCTATCCAGTGCTTTCCTCCTCTCAGAGAACGAAGCATTAAATTAGGATCCGTGGAAACTTGAATAACCTACGTATTTAAATCAGACATTTATAGGAATAAATTTAGCTCTGAGGTTTTTATTCCCTATAAATCCACGATTTGCACCACTGGTAAATTATCATCTTTCCATCTACTTTGAGGCAATTCAAAACTGTATTTTTAGGAAGTGAGGTCAAAGACAGAAAGAATTCCAACCTGTCCACATGCATCATCACTGCAAAAAGAAGAGCTGCTTAGAGTTTAATGGATAGTGTTCAATGCTTTCTTTCCCAAGCTAATGAGCAGCACTAGGTCATATTTTAGCGCATGATTTGTTGTTGAGCAGTCTCTTTTGGCCATGAGAGTCTTTAGTAACATGGTAACAGGAGGCGACAGCGTGAAGTGGGGGTGAAGGAGGGAGATAGGATGGAAGCGGCAGTGTCTCACTGTGCTGGAGTAGAGGCTGAACAGAAGTTGTGTGAAGGGCTGACGGACATGAAGAACAGATCAGTGCATCGATGAGAAGAACTGCGGAATTAGATCGGGAGCTGCAAAGAGGAATGGAGATTAAGAGGAAAGGATAGGTGGAAAAGGATGGGCAGAACATCCCCATCAAAGGATGGAAGATTGCTGAACTGGGAGTTTTACGTCAGGAGAAGGAATAAGGAGTTGATAGAAAAGGGGTGTGAAAGTCCTGTGTGCACAAAAGAGAGAGGCTGCTCTCTGCGGTGCTGGGATGAAAGAACTTGGGACTTCAGTGGGATAACTCTAAAGCCATTCCAACTGTGACCTGGCTTGGCAGTGGACATCGTGTACAAACCTCCAGGCTTCTCACATCATCCTCTCATTCAAGTCAAATGCATTCTTTTTTTGCTGACATTCTTTTCAACTGCAATGCATTGGGTCAAAACAGAATGACAGGGAATCGCTGTGAAGGAAATTGAGGTTGCAGCCTGATCCAAGGCACTTGTACAATTGCATCATACTAGTTTATGAGCTTTCCATACCACAAGCCATAAAAAATCATCTGCAATCAAACACAGCCATTTGAAACATTAAAATAACGAAGTATGAATATACTTCTGAATACATAAGTTTAAAAAGAAGCATTTCTTCTTTTTATTTATCTTTTCAAAAAATGATGTCTTCATACAGCATACATTGTTAGTCCACAAATTTTTTCTACTACAGGAGCATGGTAGCTTACTCCTTCATATGAAAAACAAGGCTTAAATTATACATAATTAACCCCCAAAATGTTTGTATGTTCTCAAGATTATTTTGAGCACTACAAATTTAAGATTTTGCATTCTGAATAGAATACATTTATTTTCAGAACTTCACCTCTTTTTTCAACATCAGCTACTTGAGATCTGTCAGATATACATGACTAATATATGAAATTTTAAAATACAGCATTTGAAGCTGTTGCAGACATTTTGGAAAAAAAATACTGTAAAACAGGTAGAAAAGAGGAAAACAAAATATCTAATAACACGGCAAGCAGCTGACCACCATATGCTAGTCACATAAAGAATTACAGGTATTCTATCATCATTTTGACAATTGCTGTTATTCTTTTTCATATTCAGTGATCATGTATTCAATAGCTGTACTCAGGAAAACAAACATGGAACAACACATATCTCTAAAAGTTTATTACAAATGGAAGGTGTCTTGCACACTACTGAGTTTGCTCAACAAGCTCTCAAAAGAAGCGCTCAGTGTTCAAAGTACAATGTTGCACAATGCCCTTGTCCTCAGATATTTGAGATTATTTCATATAGGTCTTTTGAATGTATTTTTCCTTGAAAATTATCTGGTTTTTACTTCATGTCTCCCAAATAATCCTTCCACTAAAGAGTTCATTTAGCTCATTGATGCTTTTGATGCCACCTGTATAATTTATTGTTTTTGAAAGGGAAAAATATTTTCAGAAGAATGAGCCTAATTAATTATATTAATACTAACAAATATTTTGTTCAACAGTTAAAAAACTTGAGCTTCCCTGTTTGCTTGGTGAGAGGATTTTGTTGTCTTAGAACCTTTAAATAAAACCAAACCTTCATGGCCAAGTAGAGGCACTGGTGGAAGACCATGTCCTTGTACAGACATACACCAGTTTATATGTAAGCTGAAAATTAATTTCAGGCTTCCAGGCTTTTTGAGCTAATAAGTATTGGTAAGAAGAAGAAAAAAGAAAAAAGACCTCCTGTTTGTTTGGTTTTGTTTTTTTTTTTTTTGGCTAGTACTTGGAACATTTACGTAGCATCTCCCCTTGGTACTGACTTCCCTTCTGAAACCTTATCATCAAGAGTTACTGTTGATATCAAAACATTATATTCCAATTTAAGGCCAGTAAAGGACTATAGAAAGAAATACATGCCCATGAAACAAAGTTCCTTTTGTTAAAACTATTTCAACTTTCTTCAAAAGCTACTGAAAATAAAAACCACTCCAATTAGAACATTGTGGATTCTTTAAGAAGCTTTGGAAGAAGAAAAAGAAAACCCTTCTTTTAGGCTGCTAGTATGGTTCATTTTAGGGTAGTATGCTGCATACCATGCTTAAAATGCTGCACAGCAGAGAAATACTTGTCCATGCATTATTTCTACTCTCCATTTGAATAGTGTCATAAATTGACTTGAAAATGATAACTCTGAATGTATCACATAGCTGTTTCTAGGTAATTACTACATTTTTCCCCTCAGGGATAGACTGTAAAATGTAAATTATGTAGATACTAGCATGTTAAGAACTGTACCCAAGTTTGCACAAGATGTTACTCATGAATCTTTGCATCATGCTGGCCTGCTCCTCAAAGAACTCAAAGGACCCATCTGTAAACCAGGATGGGCTAAAACAGGTTGATTTGCTTAAATTTAATTTTTAAAAATCTTCTGACTCCAAGATGCACTGTCCTGGAGAATTTTCCACAGAATTTCAAACTAGTTTTCCTGAGTAGGTGAGCAGCTGCCAGCTGAGTGACTGCTCAGCCAGGCTCCAGTCTCTTAGCCTTTGCATTCAGGCTTTGGCTAAAGATACTGCTGAAAAGAGATAGGTCTTAGAAAATGAAGCAGGCTATCTTGGAACAGTCCCAGTTTTCCAGAACTGCCTGGCTTCAGTTATATGCATCTGATCACAGAAATTTAAAAACAGTGAAATGACATTTCTTTCAGTCTTGAAGTTTATTGCGGGGTGGGGAGGGGAGAGGAATAAAAGTTTTAAATGTCCCATCTATCAAAATAGCAGGAAGATTCTAAATTTTGAATAACCCTGATGCAGATGGAAAGCAACAAAACAGCTCTATCTGAAGTTTGAGAAGAAGCTTCACATTACCATCACAGAGCTGACAAGAAGTGACAAACGTTTGCTTCATCCTATAAGCTTGTTTAAAAACCAGGAGAGGACAAATGTAATGTGTCTATCACAGACATGCTGCTCAGGATTCAAGTGGTAACTCATAATCTCAAATACGAAATTTTAAAATGAAAAAACCTGTGTGTCCATTTCTATTAAACTAGGACAAGATGCAAACTCATTGTGATAGCCCTGTCATCCAGTCTTATCCCCAGCTCCTGAAACTTATACAAAGAATGTTGCAATCAGCATCTGGATGACACAAAATCTCTCAGGCCCTGTCAGGCATAATCCTTTGGTAAAATAGGCTTCTTTACCTGTGATACTATCACCTGTCAACAGAAGTGATGTGATGCCACATCAAGGACAACATATAACTTGATTCAGATATAGAAATTTAAATTAAAAAATATCTATTTTGTATAGGTAATCTGATTTAGAGATTTCTGACAAGTGCTGTAATTATTTGCAGTACTTATGAAAAAATCACCTAATTTGTCCATGTAGTAAAGATATCTTCAAGATGAGTAGTCAAAATAATTGTGATTAAACCACTTCCTAGTTACTGTTTAGATGATGATGCAGTAAGAATGACAACGCAACACAGTTAGTGACATTTAGAACTCTTGGAAATATTTCAGATGTCTCTGTAGTCATGTATATGGAAAAATAGTTTCTGTTTTGATTTTGACATTACAAAGGTGTTTAGTACTATTTTTTTCCCTGTGGTCATTTCACTGAGAGTCTCAAGACTTGCACAAGACGTCCCATTAGTCTAATATTGGTCTAAGTCCTTCTATTTTCTAGAAGAGACTCCTGATAGCTCCTGCCATTGTTTTATATCCATCTGGGTCCTTTCTTAGTGTCTTAAGATGATTGAAAAAATAGTATTGTCTAATGTGTTTCACATCGTTTTTCTACATGATTTCTGACAGTTCACTACATTCACCCATTTATTCCATACATGCAATAGATTTCTAGGTGTCTGTGCATGTATATACCCCTCTGTGATCATCCAATTCATCCTCCTGCACAAAAGAGAACCCATAATTCAGGCTGCCAGATTAAAAAATACAAGCATACAAGCATAGCCTGTCTTAAAAATATCCTAAAAGCTCCCAACAAAATCTGTTTGCTATTTAATGGCTTCAAGAGTCAGCAGCTCCTTCATATTGCCACATAAGGATCATAGAATGACAGAATGGTTTGGGTTGGAAGTGACTTTAAAATTCATCCAGTTCCAAACTCTCTGCAAGTTTCAACTCTATTTGGAAAATATGATTGTTAATGGTCTCTATTAATGACAATATTTAATATCATACACATGTGATAAAGGATCTGTTTGACCCAATCACTTCTCACTCAATGGTAAGCTTCAGAACTCTCTCTTATAGTTAACTTTTCACACGAGGATAAATTACATTTGGCTTCGCTATGTTGACACTCAAGTTATTTTCAGAATTATATTTTTCGTGAGTACATTTTCACCTCTCCCCTCACTCACTTAAGTATGGCAAAGCCTTTTATTCCCTGAGGCGTGACTTTTCATTTTAATAAAGAAAAGAGCTGAATGTCCTATATGACCAACTTGCAAAATGATATAAATTCTCTGCTGAATTAAGACTTTCTTTAGGACAAGAAATGTTTTTCATTCAGCCCTTTAGTAGTCTTTGTCCTCTGACCAAGCCATAAACACCATGCTTTTTATTAAAGTATTTTTCCCCTACCTCCAGACTCTACTATAAAACAAAAATGACATTTACACGAGGCTATAATTTGGTCTCTATTTTGAACAGACAATCTTTGGTCCATAGTCTTACTAATGCTTATAAATAGACATTAATCAAGTTCTAATATGTATGACTCCACCTGTCTGCTTGTGGAAAGTGCAAAAGATCATGGCTGGAACCCTCCTGTTGGTTCTGTATGCAACCAGTATATCAGTTAAAATAAAAATTTTAAAAATGTGTATATGGACTCCTATATTCAGCTTCTACATGAACAGTTTCTCTCAGACACACTGATCCAAGAACAGCACTGTTTAACAGATATTTAACATGCCCAGTTCATCCATCGAGGATCCTTATTGAATCCTCGTGGTGCTGACAGACTCAGGAGCCTGTAAAAGAAGTGCACCAGAATGCACCCTTGAACTTGGGAGGACAGGACACAGTAGATCATTATAACAGCTATTTGAGAGTCAGTGTCTTCTGGTCTTTTAATAATGATGGTTAGTATTATAGTAAAAATAATGTGCTTGAACTTTGGAAAATGCCGTTAAACTTGCGTGGCACCTTCAGAATTTTGTCCTCCCTACCTAAAATCTATTATATGAAAAGACTGATTTGTCTATTGATTGGATTTTATACAGCTATGACAATTGCAGAGAAGGATGAAAAAATATTCATCCCCAGTGCTTTCATGATTTAGCTAAAAAACCCAAAGTAACCCAATCTAGTATCTCTTTATGTTAAAAATTCTCAGAGGCTTATGAACCTGACATTTTTTAATGAGAACACAGCCACTCTTTCAAGATTTCCAAATAATTTCCTGTTCTCTTTCAAATTAACCCTGTCTTGCAGGAAAAATAAACCATTAGCTAAACATTTTCAAAGTCCTGTGTAAGCAGAAAAGACAATACAGAGCCAGAACAGACATCAGGGAACAAGTTCTGAGCTCTTGTTTCCTACGCTTGTATTCTTAGTTCTCTGACAAGGGATTCCACCACTGTCTTGTGACACCATGCTTAGAAGCTTGTACTGTAGCTACTCTTCAGCTATTTACGTATGACTGGGTGGCTACACAGAACCTTGATGAAAATGCCTGAATTCTGGTTGAATTGAGATCTTGCTCATGCAAAAAAGAGCTGCTGACTGTAACAAGATTTGTAAGAATTCGTACGTCTTTATTTCAATTGAAATTGCACAATATGAGAGGAGAATAGCATGGCTGCGCTCTGAACACATCACACCAAGTACAAAAAATCTCAGAGAGTGAACAAGTTTGGTGGCTGAGCTGAGAATCTTTCCTGTCAGATTTACTGTTTAGAAGGGAGCCTAAGAGGCAGTGATCAATCTGATCAGCACAGGTAACTTAGGGAGGGTGAGTATAAAAGATTACTTTAAGACTTTAGAATTCAGTACTCAAAAGCAACCAAAACACTGAAACACATGTTCATGAAGTGAACAATCATTTGCATTCTACAAGAGCTCAAATTTCCAAAAGACATCACAGTCTGGAGGCCTTGAGACAGCTGATGCTGCAGGTGAACACACAGGTGACCATAGCACAGCTGGCTTTAGCAAGGGAAGGGTACCTCTCACACACATTACCTTGGCTCCTGAAACACAGAAAAGTGCTCCAAAAATACCTAAAGGCTCTAGAGGTTGTTTTAAAGCACAAAGTAATTCCAATGACATATTCCAGTGTCATATCATGTGACCGTTTGCAGTCGATTTGTGTTATCAATCAGAGCTGCCTCAATGCTGGCTGAGCAAATGCCAGAACAGTAGTACAAGGGAATAGCAAACCAAAAACCTACCAGAAGAGGAGATAGATGGATAACTATCAGGTAAATTTTAGCTAGAAACAACGATAAACTTTTTTTTCCACAAAGGACAAAGACAGAAAAAGCAGAAAATATTGAATAATTCAGAAATATGTATGATACCTCAATGTTCAAGAGTGGGAATCATGTCAAATGTGTTTGCATAAAGATAAAAAGGGAACAAAAACATTAGTAATGTCACCGTAGGAACTGTTTTCTTATAATCTGCCCAGACGTAAATTAAAAATACTTTCTTTGGGATAAACAACCCAAAAAACCCCAGAAGATGAGTGCAAAGGCTGTGTGCTCCTAAAAGTAAATATCTTTGCCATGGTGTCTCTTGGAAAAGCACATCAGCAGCACACAGAACCATCCACTTTGATGTCACACCCAAAGCTTAGAGGTACATGGAGGAAATCATTCTAGGAAAGGCTACAGCACATTTGATTAGTGAGGAGGAACTAGTTTCGAGATTTCAACAGTGTGGGTGCTTCAGCACCTCTTTTGTGATCTGAAAAATCAGTAAAGTATCCTTAGACTGAAACCTCAAACCTCTATTATGATAAGATAGCTTTTTAAGCTGGTTTTATGCCAATATAAGCAACAGATACAGAAATAATAATAAAAAAATAATTTATTTATGTTGACAGATTAAACTTTTTAGAGTACCTTACTCCTGGAACCTCAGTATCTGAAAACTTACTGGAAAAAGTTAAGGGCTAAAAGAATTAAAAAGGGAATAGCCAAAGAATTGATGGACTGTCTTCCTAACTTTGGAATCTATAGAGAGCAAAGAATTACACAACCATTTCATAAAATAATCAACCAATATTTTGAAGGTGTGCATAAATAGGCAACAGTCTTTTGACAAGATAAACTGAGTTAAACAGCTACCATTTTTATTTATTGATATTATGAATAACTTTCCATTTGAAACAAACATTTATTGTAGGAAAAATTATAAATCTGATTAAAAGCAAAAAATATATATTGGTAAGCTTTTCTAGTAGCTAACTTACTATTGGTATTTAAAGTTATTTTATTTCTGCCCTAAATTTGCTGAACTTGAGCTTTCATTTATGAGACATTTATAATATATATATTTAAATCTGTCTTTGGTAGATTGAAGGCTCATCTGTTAGTAACTTTCTATTACACTGACATTTAGAGAAAAATCTGATCACCATACTGTATTTGACAAATACTTCAAAACTTACATTCTTGAATATTTTCTTGATGAATTACATTTTCTCTTTAATCTTTTTTTAGTCATTCATCATTCAACACACTGAGCCTCTCTCTATTTTTTAATGTTCATCCTCAAATGCAGACATTGGAAATGAACAGAGTACAGGGGTCAGTATTGACACAGAGGCTTCAAACAAGAATAAAAGCTCATCAGAAGCCAGAACAATCAGGAGCTCATTCTTGGAGCCCACCATCATTAGAAACTCAGAGACACAAAGGAATAAGAAAAGCTCCTATTCCATATACACATAGGTTATAGCCTATGTTAGCAACACCCATCACTAGTGAGCCATGTGCAATATTTCTTTCCATAAAAATCTCTGGTCAGTGACAAGAGCTCCTGGTGAGATCCTAGCACTGGAAAGGCTAAAATACTAAACTGGGTGAATGGACATAATGTCGTCCTTCTCCTACTTGCTGTTAATCCGTCACCATCATTTCAAGAACACTGGTTAAGGTTACAGATTATTAATGCCTGATTAGCTGAGTTTAGATCACAGAGGAAGCAGTTCAGATGAGCACCTGAAGGTATGGGGCAACAAAAGAGGAAAACAACATGAAATGGAGTAACTTGCAAATTTCTTTGAGAAGGGCTTTTAAAATATATATTTTTTTGGACTGGGGGAATGAGGAAGAAGAGATTGTGAACTTTCAAGTATCCAGTACATTTTCAACTTCCTTGCAAGCACTTTTGTTTTGTTATTAAAAACTTTTTTACCTTATTTTTTTTTTTCTAATTAGTATAGGTACTCCATTCATTTCTTCCTCCTGTACACTTTTTAAAGCAAAGTGTAAATCTGTTGAAGTTCCGGATAAAGTTTGCATCATGGGAGTACTAGTGGATCAGCTGAAATAAATTTGCTTTTTTAAAAATGAAATAAATTGGCAGGCCATGGCTTCTGGTTCACTATCCTGGCCAACTAAGTAATGTGCATTTGCCCTACCCCCTTTTTTATACACAGAACCAATCTAGCATGAAGAGCTTTGATGTCAGTCACTTATAGTACCTGAAAAGGAATGCACTTAAACTCTACTTATTTATTTATTAAAGAGATAGGTACTGGTGTGCAAGCAAAAGAAATTGAGGAATCGGTGACTAAAACTAGCTGGCAAGCAGATTCAGAAGATCAAATGCTCACTTTTTGTCCACAGAAAGTGCATACACAAGCATAGGAGGAATGGAAGTATCTCACTGGCCTAAACTGAATTGTCACCATTTTATTGTCATCTTTCAATCTTCCTTAAACTCTTTGGGAATCTGCAAATAACAGCAAATTATATTCTGTTCATTGTATTTTAGAGGAAGATTGATGTGTACTCTTCTCCTGTTCTAAATGCAGTGCTGGGATGCCACAACCCTTTGTGGGCCATGATTTTCAAAAGTAGCATAGAAACTGTGCTGTAATCATTCAAAATTACACTGAGCTCTATAGTCCTCTATTACAGTAATTTTTCAATACTTCCCATCCCTACTTTTATGGCACAGTTGCACTTAGAAGATCATAACAGGCCTTGGAAAATAGAAATAATACCAGTTATTGTAATCCCTGTGACACAAGCTTGCCTAGCAGTAGCCAGAGTAGCCTCCCATTAACTTTCTGTTATGCTTAGTGTCATTTTGCTATTGCTGTGCTATTACTCTCAACACGTCTCACTGCAAAAACAGCCTCTCTATTTTACAGTGAGGTATCAGCTAAACAGCAGTGAACATCTCTGTAAACAGGGGAGTGTGCAGGGGACAAACTCAAGGACTAATTAACAAGAAAACAGGCAAGATGCGGAACAAGGAATTTCCTGAATAAAAGTGAATCCAACTGACCCCCCTGGATTTCTAGCAGAGTCATGAAGTATCTGGTGAAATCAAAATATTTCCTCACATGCAGACACTGATTGAGATTTCTTTTTATATTCATCTCCTGAAAACTGATTAAGTAAATTTTACGTGTTTTCAACGATGACAGGTTATAATCTCTAATATTGACTCAGTTGAATGGCCTCATCAGTAGAGTGAATTAGTTCATCACTCCATGTGTCACTTCTACCTGCTATGACATAATAAGGCCTTTTTTCTGGTGATGATTTAATGAGGGAACATCAGAAGTGCAGCATATATTTTTGATATTCAAATTCACTTGTAACCCAAAATATTTTTTAAAATAAGCACTGGTTGATTGGTGAGTATGTTTTCTGAATAATGTTTACATGCTGTGGGGAAACAACACAATGACAAATAGAAATGAAGGCTAAATATAATTTTGAGAAAAATGCTTCTTTTGACTGTAAGGCACTTTGAACAGCCTGTGAGATTATGCTGGTTTTAAATATGAATTTTAAAACAAGGGATACTGAATAGGAATTCAAGAATTTAGCTTCTTAGGTATTTTCATTATCATAAACTAGCAGTTTTCATTAAATTTTAGACAGATTGGCAAGTAATAGATACAGTTCCTTCTTTTATTCACATTGAATATTCCTTTCATATAACTTACTGATATGAGATGGTTGCATTTTTGCTGGGAATGTTAAGAAAGAGTAGACTATGAATGCAAAATTATTTTGTAGCCTGAGAGTTCCATTCAAAAACATTTGTCTAGGACTCATTCAGCTTCATTTTTATACAGTTTCCCTCCATGGTCACTGGAAGCTACTAGCACATTATTCAAGCAGATGCCAACCTGATGCAAACATTCACGGGTTCAGTGGCTTAGGGAACAGTCACAATTTACACCAGCTGACAAGCAGCCAACAGAAGTGGGCCTATATACATATAAAACCAAACTGTGTTTAAATAAGTTTTACAATTAAGGAGAATACAAGTCAAAAATGTACACTTGCTGAGGAAATATGATATGTATTTATTCAGTCCATGTCACACTGATGAAAGACTGAGTTATCTATTTTATACAGTGCATTTAACACTCAGATTAATGATGGACATGGTATTGTGGATACAACATACTTTGTTCTTATGAGACAGGAGTTCTTAGGGTCAAACCTATGTGCTTTTTATACAACGAGACTTAATATCATAGCTGCTGCTAGAAATATGCAAAAATGAATAATGCATTTTCTTGGAAGAGACTTCAGGTAGAATGAGTTGAGAAATGCTATATATATATATAAAGTTTTATACTAAATGCATAAATGCAAAGGTACTTCAATTAAATTCTTCCCCTAAGCTTGACTCAGCCAGGGGAAACATTTATGAGAAAAACAAATACAGATCCTATGTATGTTTCATGTTTAATTTTCTTTTTTTGTTGCTGTATAGATAAAGAATAAATTTAAATTGGAAGGTTCTTTTGATAGCATATAAACAACTATTATGATAAATAACCATTCTCTATATCTTAAGGAAAAAAGTTAGCTTGAAACACTTCTGCAGACTTGCAGAGTTCAGACTTTGAATTTAGATTTTTGTCCAACTGTATTCCTTATGGATACAAGTTTATATATTTGTATGCAAATCATACAGGTAGAGAATCATTGACTTTTTCTACTAATACTACTTATTTGGCCAGAGAGACTGTAAAATCTCTCTCCTTGGAGACAATTCAAATCCCTGTGCACATGGGCCTGGGTGATCTGCCCTGGTGGCCGTGCCTGAGTGGGGGGTTGGACCTCTGGAGGTCCTTTCCAATCTCATCCAGTCTCTGATTAGTTACATGGAAAGATGCCTTCATCTACAAAAATTATAGTTGTTATTATTAAGATAAATTATAGTTGTTATTATTAAGATATCTACTTATATAGCCACATGATTTAGAGAAATGTGGAGTCTTAACTATAAAGCCTGTTGTTTGGTGATCTTCTAATAAAAATTGAAGATGTACCAAACTCCTGAAATACATTGGAAACACTGAATACTATTGAAGACTGGTTAGGTATTATCCTGGTAAGGATGGGTTAAAGGTTTCCTTAAAGAAAGATCTCCCAGTTAGGATGACAGGGAACTTGCTTACATTACCCACCCACATCACAGCAATTCATTTCACATTCTCATTTTCTATTTGTCAAACACTGAAATATATTCTTCCTCCCCAAGTTTATTTTAGCCATTACATGATAGCATATAGACTCCTTTTGGTATGCATATATAAAAACTAGGAACTTAAGCTGGAAATAAAATGTTAAAAACCTGGTTCATATCTAAATTTCATTGTTTAGTGCGATAATTTACTTCAGTCCATTCACCTTGCATGTGCCTCCCATTCCTCTCCCACTGTAATTACCTTCACTGTTTATTGCACACAAGCCATTTCTATTCTAATCCACACTATTTCCACATGAGATATGGGAAATACAAGACCTGTTATTGATCTGTATTTCAGTAAATTATTTAATGTTATGCCTCAAGGGAAAATATTAGCAAAATGCTATAAGGTAGATCAGGAAATTATTACAACATGAACGGAAAAAGCAAGAGACAAAACAAAAATCCTGAGCTTAGAAAAGGTTAAAAACATTTAATTCCTCAAGGTTCAGTTCGGACCCATCTTGTAAAACATCCTCACTGTTAAAGAGAATTCTTTTTAATAAAAATGAAGAATGTTCTTGCCAGCTGTGATGATGGAGGAAATTCAGGCTGTTTCATGAATGTAGAAAAGCTCAGGATACCGTACAAAAGAACTGCATATCCTTGAGGACTCATGTAACACAAATGGGATGAAGTTCAGTAGTGCAGGAAAGGCAAGGCTAGAAAATTGGAAACTATTAGCAAAAGCACGTTCCTAGACTTGAAAGATCACGAAACAGAAAATATAAAAGAATCAAATGTTTGGCATTGTGGGATTCAGAGTGAGATGACCAAGTGCAATGATGCTGGGACACATCAGTCAGTGACACAACTTAAAGAAGCACCACAGGCACACAGAAGTATAAGTGCTACTCAGGCTGTACTCCTCTGTATAATTCGTCATGTGTATTCAAAGAGCAGTACTGCAAACTGGAACTAGACTCAGAGATGAGTTTTCTGAATGATCAAGAAAATGGATTCTCAGCAGAGCAAACATGACCAGCCTCTTATTTTTACCCCAACAAAACCAAGGTCAAGTGTGAAAGGCAGATTCACTTTGAAGGCAATCTGAAATCCCAACTAGAAACTCAAAGCACAACTGGGTTTCAGATAACAAGAGTTCAGGAGACACCTTTTTACAGTTTGATTCTTGTAACAGAAATTTTCTGTCTCTGTTTATGGGAGTGAAAAGTAATTGCCTTTGAGGTGCATGCTTGCAGTATATAACTGTAGAGAGCTTTGTTAGCAGTTTACATCAGCTATGAAATGAAACAATTTCTATAGCATATGTGTAAACCAGGAACTGAGGAGATTGTGTTTTTCTTTACACTTCTTTCTATGTTGTTTTTATAGCACATCAAAGATCTCTCATTAGAATTACATTGACAAAGAAGCCCATCACCACATCAGCTTATTACACCCAATTACAGAACCTGAGCTGCTTTGTTAAGGTATTCATTAACCTTTTCAGAACTTACAATAAGAAATCTAATCAAATAAAGGTGGTGGGGTGCACTCTGAAATGAGAAAAGTTGTCATGTACAGTAAATTTTAATGCACTGACTTTTCTTAAATTAGCTTGTTTTATTAAATTGAATTAGGCGAATTTATTTTAATCAGCACCAGCTGTACAAAACAGGAATTATTCTGCACAGTAAAAATAGTATATGTTGTCTAGAATGAGTGTTAGAGACTATTTTGACTTGTATTCAAATTAAAAGGGTAGCATTTATTAAATTTATTCTTTTTAATTTTTGTGCCAGGTGAATTTGCATTCTTAAAGGAACTGCATAAGCAATTATAAGTAGACCCAATTAAGTTCTTCAGTATTTATCATTCTAGAAGAACATAACATGCTTAAAAATAAGTAGAGTGGAATAGCAGACAGTTTATAGAGCAATTTTACCAAAATAATCAGTAGCTACCTTACAGTACTGTCTTGGGGAACAGCCCTGTGAGAGTTCATTGGATATGAGCTGAAGCCAACTGCTGGGGGAGACTGGGACACTGTCTGAAGCCTATAAACCCAGCAAAATCCTCCTGTGAACGTCAGTCTGCTTAAGGTGAAGAAAGGGTTCCTGGAGAGGGATAGTAGAATACAAGAGCTAATTCCATCAGTTTTTTGAAAGATGCGACATCTGGGATCTAGTCCCTTTCCCAATGGAAATTTAAATATTCTAATTTAAATATTCTGTAGGAAATGAAACAGTTTCAACAGCAAAAAAACTAAGAGAGACCTCAGTATGCTTTATAGACTGATATTTTTGAAATATACTTGGGATAAAATAAATTATTTTGAACCTTTGTTCTGACAGATCAACATGGTTCCTTTTGATCTTTTTCTCCCTGTCATTTGTCCATATATTGTGTTGCACACAAGAACTTTTCCTTCCTAAATGCACCACTTCAACTGAAACTATTTTCAAAGATTTCTTTATCAGACATGGTTACGATTTCAGTTATCTATTTTAGCTCCTCCTTCCAAACCTCTGACATATCTCCACTACATCATTCCTGGCTGTGGGAGGACTCAACTGGAGGTAGTTTCAGAAAAATGCACTTTGGGCTTAATCAGAAATGAAAGATGCATTATTTCACCCACAATATGATTGTTGTTTTCACAGACATTTTCTGTTCTCTCTCTCACTTTGTCCTGTTCCTTTTGTAGTTATAGCACTTTTTGGGAGGGGTTATTGATTCCAAAAATACAGAATTTCATTGATGTTCATACACTATTCTCAATGCTGCTGAACCTTGCAGGGTGATACTTAGGGACCTTTTTCAGTTGTGTTCTGTTGCACAGCATCAAACTATTTGGAAAAAATTGTAGCTATGCATAAAATACTGAACCAGGTTAAACTTTCAAGCACTGTTAACCCTCATAATTTCATCTTGTGCACTGACAAATGTCAAATTTTTGAAGCTCTCTGACATAATGTCATCAAGACTCACCTTAAAGATGCAATTTTTTAGATTGCAATTGATAAAAATCACAATTATTGGTGTATTTGCCCCATTGTCTAGATATAAGACAGCAAATAGAGGGCTTTATGAAATATTTAACATTTACTTGCCATCATTTTGGCAAGTTGGTTTCTACCTCTTATATCAAGTCTTTATAACCTGCCTCAATGATAACAGTCAGTTAATCACCACCAATTATTCAAGGGATTATTTCACATGCATAATTACAGTTTTTGGTTCACCAATTCCCTGTAAAATATTGACCTATAAAAGCTCCTGTTACCCTGACCTTGCTGTAAAATACATTATTAAATGACCAAAGCTATTAGTGAAGAGAACTAAAGGCCAATGTTTGAAGGACAGAGACAACTACCTCCACATTTAAATGCCTCTGGTACTAAATGAAAGTATGTATGAAGCCAATGCAATTAACTGATGGCATCCTGATTCTCAGTTGCTGATGTTAAGCTCATAAAGTTCAGCAAAATAAAATGTGATGTCTTCTTGGATGGAAGAATCTCACACAAGGAGTAGAGATGTGGGACCAGGCAGAGAGAAAATGACTCTGCAAAAATAAACTGAGGGTGCTGGTGGGCAGCTTGAACTAGAGGCAGCAGCGTGCCCTTGGAAGGAAAAATGGCCACCTGCATCCTGGGAAGAATTAGGAGGAATGCAGCCAGAAGACTGAGAGAAGCGATCCTTCCCTGTTCAGCACTTGCAAGCCACATTCCAAGGGCTGTGTCATTTCGTGTCTCTGAGCACAAACCGGGCATAGGTGCAGTGGGATGAGGTCCTGCAAAAGGCTGGAAAGGTGGGGTTGGATGGAGCACAGGGAACTTGAGGAGAGGGAAAAAGCTGTCTTTGTTCAACCTGGAGAAAAGAGACACAGGGGAGTCCTTATGGCCATCTGCAACCACTTGGTAGGAGCACGTGGAGATGGAGCCAGATGCTTCCTGTACAGGATACAGGCAGGAAAACAAGCAACAAACACATGCTGGAGCGTGGGGAATTTTGACTAAATATAAGAAATAAATCTTTTTACAATGAGGGCTGCCGGAGATGAACAAGGATCCAGAGGACTTGCTGAATCTCTTTCCTTGGAGTTATCCAAAACGCCTGTGCAAGGTTCTGAGCAAACACAGAGCCAACTGTACCCTGCCCTGAGCACCAGTTAGAACCAGAGATAGCAAGGGGGCTCTCACAACTATGGGATCATAAGTGTCTTTGAGTCTTTTGGGGACTTACACAAACTTCTCCACTATTTTATTTGTCTACTGTAAATGTGTAGATCTTTAGGCCTTAAAGTATTTTCTTCTTGTAATTCACTAGCATGCAATTCTTGCATTAACACAATTTTTGCTTATGATAAATTCCAGGAGTGCTACCAAACCGGTAACAAGTATACATTAATGGTTTTCAAAACCTGGCTCCTAAAATGTAGCAACATTTGGTAATAATAACCTCCAAAACTTAGAGCAGACTCTCACTTCATTGACTTCCAATAATTCAGTTATTATTCCTCAGCTATGAAGAGCATTTAAAAAGAGCTATCCTGGCTCAGTGCACGGGTAAGACATAATGTGGGAAAGCCTTCCATGCCATGTCTACCACAAAAGGCTCCCAATGCCTTCCACTACATGCAGTTCTGGTTTTGGTGTTAATTCTTTGTGTTTATTGGACTTTGATACAGATTTAAGCATTTTTGGATACTAGAAAAAGAAATTGAAAGAAAATAAAAAAATAATAAGAAGAGAACAAAAAAGAAATAATTTCTGAAATGCAAGCCTGATGTGTAAGCCCAAAATGAATCAAACCGTCATAAAAGACAGGATAATCCCAGGAAGCAGTGAGGAAAGCACTGTTTACATTGGTGTGGTTTGTAGTCATTTTGATTTTGCATGTAGTTCTGCTACATCAAATATAGAGCCTCTGGGCATAGAAGAAGCATTCCTCAAAGCACCCTTTTCTTCCCTTGTTCTCCCAACGAACTCTTCGGTCTGCATCAACAAATTCTTTTGGCTACATCCTCCACTGAACAAATGCTCTGCAGTGTTCAACACCATCAAAGAGAAAATGAAAGACAAAGGGGCAATCCTTGCCTTCCAATAACTTTGAGCTGAAGCTTTGCTTGGGGAAGTTGTCAAATTTCCTCCATCTCCCAGTGCACTCTGCCTGCTGCTGACCTATCACCCCCTCACATCCAAAAGCTGCGTTCCCAGTCCCTGGTGTTTTACACTCTCCTCGCCACCTCACTCTCTTTATGAAATAAGGAAAGACAGGAAATTCACAGGGAGCTCACCTGTAGAAGGGAAATAGTTCGAGGCTGTCTTGATTCTTTATGTGAAGTATCACATTTTTTTGACTCCAGCAGATGAGAATTTGAAAGAAGAAATATTTCTGCACAGAACAAGTTGTTTCTTAAATGTTTCATCTTCATTAAAAAATGTGAAATGATGTGAAACTAGCCAGGTGACAGCTCAAGGGATAAGAAATGGTTAGGAAAAGGAAGGATTTGGGTTTGGACTTCTTCGTGGTGGGATTTTGTTTGTTTGTTTTTTGCTTGGTTTTTTTTTAAATAAAAGTAGAAATGCACTATACTTGGAGAGACTTAAGGATGATTTTTACCACTGAAATGTGGTAAAAAGATTATAGGTTTACTATTATTCATGATGTTTCATGGACAAAAACTGGCACATGGACAATTCAAAAGAACATGCTTGAATATATTTTTGAAATTAATATCTGCAACAGTGTGTTGACTGATTTTGAAGAATGTTAAGAAAATTAGTCCTGCATTCCTGAGGTAATTCAGAATTTAAAAGGTATTGTCAAAGACCATATAATGAGTTAGTTCCATACATAAAATCAATAATAATCTGTTCAGCTTAAATGTACAAGTGTCCTCAGTGTCACAAATGATCTCCCACCAGCAATGTCATGTCTTGTACAGCAAATGTGCTCCAGAAGAAGTAGCAAGAAAAAAAAAAGGTCCTCTTTCTTCCCACTAAATAAAAGGTAAATTCTTCGCAGTTAATTATTTTGGTTCTGCTTTCATAGTCATACATCTCTGAATACATCACATAAAATTTTTTTCAGACATCAATTTCTGCAAGAGGCAGGCTCAGGGCAGAGCCAGCACTGCACAGTGAGAGTTTTTCCATTTGTGGCAAGTGACAAAGTTAAGCAGGAACTGAAGAGGTACAGAGGGAGCACAGGATAATCATAAATGAGTACAGTACAAGCTCTTAATTTTTTACCATATTAACTTAAAGAATCTTAAGGTTCAGCAGAAATCTGGAACTATGTGTTGTCATGGATGACAGCATGCATCAAACATGCTATTTTATTTTAGGAGGCTAAGGAAGCCAAGAAGAGCTGAGGAGAGAGCTATGCCAGTGCCTAGAAATAAAGCCAAAAAGCCAAGGGTGCAGAACAATTGCATCATTTGTTTGGCATGTTCAGGAGAGGATGGTTTATCATCAGCAGCGACTTCCCTGGTTGGAGAGAGGCTGGGACTCTCTCCGGGCAAGTGCCAGGGCACTGCAGGTGGAGGCAGAGCTGCAGCAATAACTTGATTTTCTGGAAATTGACAGCAGGCACCTGCTTGAGGCAGGGGTTTCAAACCCCCACTTCCTGACTTCTGGTAAAGACTCCAAACAACTTTCAGACCCAGCTGGGACTGAAGGATTCATCCTACATGATGGATTACTGTGTTTTGGGGGCGCTGGGGGTGGAAGAAAAATCCCCAAAGGAGCCCTAGAGTATATCACTCCTCACTTAAATTCACTAGTGAATTACTACTTTACAAAGAGCATAAGCTTATGATAATTTCCTCCTTTCAATTTAACCATCATGCTTTTTACTTGAAAATAAGCTTTTAAGCAGACATACACAAAAAAGACCCCAAAAAAACCAAACCACTAACTAGTTTAATCTACCTGCTTTTCTGAAAATTGGAATACTAAGAACTGAAAAGAATCAAATAAAATGCAATGATTTACACAACTCTGTTTGGTCTGTGGTTAGCAGTCCCTCCATGGGCACCTTTTAAGAATGTTCTCAAGCGGAATTTCACAGGACTGTAGATATTTTAGTAGATGTAGAGGAGAAAAATCATTGTTCTGCTCTGATCCTATTCTTCAATTTGGAAAAGACAGAAAATCCATTATGTAAAGAAATCATTTGTCCACAGGAATGGACATGGCAGTTACTTTATACAGCAATACAAATATGAGAAGGTCCTTTAAGTCAAAATATCTGAATAAAAAAAGAAATGTGAGTGCTGTCACTGTACATACTATTCTTTGGAAATTAAATAAAGAAAATTATTTCATCATCATTCAACTTGTTTCTCACAGTCATGAGGAAGGTGAGAATTTAATTATCTGTTAACAAGCTGAATATATTTTGAAAAGATGAATACAACAATGATGCTGGATCATCTCAATGCTGAAATAAAGGTAAACAGCAGATGGGGTAGAGTGTTCATAAGTAAATTAAGCTTTATTACTTTTCCTTTGTATTTGCTTAAAGCATATTTGTGAATTCATAAAAATAATTCCTTTGGTTTAATGAACTTTTTAATTAGCTGATGTTCAGTGATACAGAGAAATGTAATATCTGTGACAAGACTGGTATCCAATTGTTCATGTAATTTAGCATCTGCATTGTTGCTAGGGAATGTATTCACCTCTCATCTGCTTTTCAATATGTTAAACTATTCTTAATGTTAATATTAAGGGTACCATGTATTTCAGATGACAGTAGGTTTGTTTGCAGCCCAGCTCTTTGCAGATAAACCATGCAGAAGTCTGTGGTATCTACCCTTAACACTACACTATGTGATAAAAGGCTGGGCTGAATTTTGGAGTGCACTGTAGAAATTACTCTCTCATATTAAATAGTTAATCCAATGTAAGCATCTCATAAGAAATGGTCAGGTTGCACAATGAAAGCATTCAAGAATGGCTTAACTACTGCTGCAAGACAGAATTTGGAGAGATTGTTTTTGTTTCATTCTGCAAAATGGCTGTTTGCTCTGTACTGATAACCTGTCTCAGCAGCTTCAGAGCAGAGACTCAACGCATGCTCACATCTCACTAGACCGAGAATAAGCTGCAGTTGAGCTTAATTATTTTTTTTAAAATCTGATTGTCAATCAGACAAGATACGTGATCTGAACTTCTCAAAACACTGAGCATTCAGACTTCCTTTGAAAATGCATAGCAACTCTAGAATTTCTAGTCTGGGGAGAAAATTGCTATTCAGGGAAATTTCCTTTAAAGGCCAAAGGTGTCTAAATGTAATAACTTATTTTATAAGTTTGTTTTTCCTTACTGAGTTTCTTCTAATTTTTTATTTTATTTTATTTTTATTTTCCTTTTCAGGATCCATGCAGATTGCTAGCAAAATTCTTCTGTATATGAATAACAGAAACAAAAACTGCAGAATAATTTAAAACTGAACAATTCTCTGTGGAAATAAGTAGTTATCTCAAGAGAATTATTTTATGCAAAGGTAATAAATCTATCCAGTAAGCAAAGAGATGAAAAACAATAAATGAGCCATAAGCACAGGAAGCAATAAAAATTTAGCAGAACTGCCATCCAAGGCAGCAAAATAACTAATCACAGTGCATAACAGAAAAACACTGTCTATTAGGAGAGTTTCAGCTGCTAATGGGTGTGAAGGATGTTTAGGTTTGCTATGCAGAGAGTCATTTTGCTGGCAATGCACAACAAAGATGGAACTCTAAAGACTGTATGAAGCTTTCAAATGCTGTTTGAGAGTTGATGAAATACAGTTTTATTTTCATAGACTGTTCTGAGTGTAATAAATGTATCAAGCATTGAATATGCAACTTCCACATATAATTGGCATGAGCGGCATGATAACAGACACTGCAACAAGTTAGGGAAAGCACATTTGGAGAAAGAAATAAATGATCAGCAACATGTTCCAGCAATATCAACAGAAAGGAACAAGTCAGTAGTACTAGTGCCATCCGTGGTAAAGTAGCAGCCAGCAGTAAATTTGTGTCTTTGTTGATGAAACAGCTGCAATTTCACTTTTGCTCCATAAAGAATATTTTTATACGTTACAATTCAGGCAGTATGCAAATACCTGCTGAAATAATTCAGAATGATAGCATAGGGCTAAAGATAAGCATTAGTCTTGGCTGAATAACATGTTGATCATTAATGTAAATCAAGCTCTAATTCTTATTCTTTAAATAGACCTTTAAAGTGCCATAATGTATAAAAGTGATTGAGTCTAATGCACTAAGATGATCTCAATTCCTCACCTGCTTTCTGAAAGAGCTATGAGATACCTACTAGATGCTTGCAATCTGAATGATGCACTGAAAATTAAGTTAATAATAGCTGTAATAGAAATATTTCTTAAAGCAAATTCCATTAGTGTGAGAATGAGATATTTTTTGTCTTCTACAGAAAACTACTATGTAGACTGAGATATTTCCTAGGGAAATAAGAAGCATTGTGTATTTTTGGCAGTAGACCAAGGTCACTGAAAGTAAAACAGTAACAGGACTCCATGACATGGGTGGCTTTTCTGCTAAAGACTGAACAGCAAGATTTCCTACTTTCTACCAGAAATCCACAACATATTTCCTCATTTTACTACATGAAATAGGGCAAGGTAGGCACCAAATCACTCAATCTGCTCCTGGCATTCACATTTAAGAAAATAAATGAATAATTTGTTCACCTTAGGAAAACACCAAACCATGAACATTTATGAAGGGAAGGACCAAAATCTCAAGTCTTAAGAAAAAACAATAAAGTTGAAGTGAGCTAGGGTAAATTGAAGGGAGAAAGTGCTGTTTGTAGCAGCAGACCATAATCTAGAAAGAAACTCAGGATGGAAAATTTTGATCTGGAAATAAGGCACATATTTTAAGGCTGAATGATCTTTGAAGCAAAACACCAAATTATACCATCACCCCCTTCTCATCACCACTATGTTTTTTTCTTCTTGGCATCTTCAAATCAGAATCAGATGGAGATTGAAGTACATTATATCACATGTTAACAAAATAAAATACAGGGGCACACATGCAAAATACAAGGGGCAGTGACACCCAGGAGGACAAATCAGATTATTTCACTATGCTATTGTGCCTCAAACTGTGAAAGCTTACTCTTAAAGGAACAGAAGAGGAATATTTTTCTGTTCTCCCACAATATTAACAGATTGCACTATTTCACTTAACAGAATTCAGCTGAGTACTGCTTTCCCTATGATACATACACAGCTTTACTGTCAATCTCTACCATAAGGAGAGAATACAAATACCATATTAAAGGCAGAATTGTTCTGATCCCAGATCTCCCACTGAGCCAGAATCAGAAAGTAAATACACAGGATTGATAGATTTGTGCTTAAAATAAGTACTATGCCAGCTAAAAATCATGTAAGTGCTTAATATTGACTGTCTGTATTCTGTTGTATGTTATATAAGAACATTTCATGGCTAAATTAAGTAACTGTCAAATCTTTAAATGCTTCAAAAATCTGATTTCAAATTTGGTTTGTGTCTCAAGGCAGCTCTTTAGCTTTATTTGTTTTGGTCTGTGGCTTGGGATTTTTCAGTAGTTGTAGTTTAAGTTCTTTTTCTCACAAAATCCGAGTCACAGAGAGGTTTGGGTTGGAAGGGACCTTAAAGATCCTCTTGTTCCCACCCACTGCCATGGGCAGGGACACCTTCCACTGGACCAGGTTTCTCTGACCCCTGTTCAGCCCAGCCTTGGGCACTTCCAGGAGGGATGGAGCATCCACAGCTTCTCTAGGCAATCTGTGTCAGGGCAGCACCATCCTCATAGAGAACTTCTTCCTAAAATCCAGTCTAAACCTACCCTCTTTCAGTTTAAAGCCATTACTCCATTGCTACCATTGATGAAGTATCCTCTCTATTTCATTAAAAATTAAATAAAGACCCAAGGGGTTGAAGGAAAATGGATTTTTCATTTTTCTCCCTTTTGCTCTTGAGAATGATTTATGAAGTACAAGTGCATTCATAAAATAGATACTATAGCCTGGAGAAAATAAACTAGATATTATTCAATTGTTAGCGATTCATAATAAAAATGGCCACCACCAATTTCCCATTATTTGTTAGAATCATTTTTACCACATAACTCTCACTCAAACCATGAGCATTTTGCCAGTCTGTGTCAGCTGCCCTGGCCATGCTCCCTGCCATCCTCTTGTGCCCTTGTTCAGGGGCAGAGCATGCGACACTGAAAAATCCTTGACTTAGGGAAGAACTACTTAGCAACAACCACAACATCAGTGTATTACCAACATTATTTCTACATTAAATCCAAAACACAGCATTGTACCAAATACTAAAAAGAAAATTAAATGCATCTCTGACACAGCCAAAGCAATTTAAAGATATATTGAACGGGGTTTTTGGTTGTTGCTGATGTCAAATACGCAGTCAAATTAACAGTAGTGGGTTTTTAATGGACATCAGTCTAATAAAACCAGGTGAAAATACAGCTTTACTGATTTTAGAAAAATTGTTTGAAACTTGTTGAAAGCCTGTATTTTTGTATAGGTCTTGACTTGTTCGGTCTTGCCATTTCAGATATAGCTATTGACAGCTGCTACACATGTATTTAAAGTTCAATAAATAGCTACTGGCAGCAGTATTGCAAAGAGCTGTATGTAAACATCACCTCTGCAACACTTTTTCCTTCATTCCTAGCTGCAGAAATACAGCTACTGCAGCAAAGCTTTCAAAGAGCTCACATTTACTGCAGCTGTGTCAGAAACACAATTACCCTACACCAGCCCTACATAAGAGCATCTCCAATCTTTAATTAATGATGAGACAAAGAGTGCATTAGACATTCCATTTTTAGGAGAAAAAGTGATCCAAGCCCCATCATGCAAACACCACCGAGGTCCACGAGCATTTGCAAAGAGCATAGAAGGGGAAAATGATGAGATCCAACATGGCTGTCAAACCTTGCTGAGGCTGGAGTTACTCCAGCTTCATAAGGTTGATGTTTCTCTAGGGTGACTCCTCTTAGCACCTGCTGTTCAGTCTCAGTGTTTGGTAAACTCTGGAAGCTCTGGCGCATGTGAGGAGCAGGCACTCATTGAAGGCAAGAGTGTGAGGATCCCTGTTTGTCACACCAGGGAGGCTGATCAAATGCAGCACAATTGGCTGTCTGGAGAAGTCATTTTCCAGGCGGGAGCAGAAATGCCAGCAAGAGCCTCTTTCCTCCTATTAACGAGACAAGTCCACTGAGAACCAATCAACCCTGCCACTGCAGAGCCAGTGAGAGCCTTGTTCTGCACTAATAGACTGGAAGAAAGTAAATAATGACTTTTTAGTATTCTGAAAGATCTCTCTAAATCACAGAAGGCTCTAATGGTATAGTTACACATTTAAAAGTAATATTCATGTTTCAGTAATGTGAAACGCTGGGAATGATGCATGGAGTAGGATTCAAAGTCTTCCCATTTCCCACCACATCAACAAATAGCAAGAAGCTGTTACAGAAAATGCTTTTTGCTCTACAAACATGATAGGTTTTGTTTAGTGCCTCACCAGTTGGCCTTTAAACAATTGCTGAAATAACATTTTTAATCTGAGCAGTAAATTCAGCTAAGTATTTTAAGAAAGGCAGTGAATTTAGGAAGGATGCAAATCACACATCAGTGTCCTTATATTTCTTCCTCATTAGAAGCCTACAACAACCTCAGGCAAAAGCCAAGTGCCTGCTTGTACATGAATGGAGCAAGGATGCACCTCTGCAATATCAGTATCATCTAGATCTCTGGAGAGCATCACAATTGGTTCAGCACAGCTCAATCTGCTCAACTTCTGGGGCGTGCCAGCCATACAAAAAAGGACACATTTTACAAGAAAGGGAAAACACATTTAAGTAACAGGAATGTGTTTAAAGTGTTGTGCATATAATAGTATTAAACAATCTCATTTATTTTATAACCACAAATTTGGTAGTGTTCCAAGAATTAAAACTGGACCCAAGACTAAATCTCCAGTGGCACAGGAGTTTGTTTTGAACATGGCATACAACAAAAGGACAAAGCAAATACTTGGAAACTGGATGAAAACAATTACGACCAAATGTCGTGGATTAGTAAAGCAACACAAAAGTGAGTCCAGTCACCGTATGCACATGCACACTAAGGTACAATGCAGGCAAGTTTCAACAGTAGATTCATAGTATTTGCAATGGGCATTACTTGCAATATTTTAGAACAACTGCATCACATATGCCTACTGTCCATGAACATTATAATCGCATGTAGCTTAATAATGATATCATGTGTAAGTGCTGTTTAATCAGGAATTTTTTCTCTGACTGCAATCACGTTGTTTTAGCATAGGATCAGAAATAATTTCTACAGATGATTTTCTAGAATCAGCAAAATTCACCCTCCCACATGAAACAAAGTTTATCAAGACCGGTACATTTGGATTAACAGTGCAACAATGCATTCCTTTGGGAAGGACTGGGCTACTCTCAACAGAGCCAGTCCTTTTCTTTCATATGCTTGACTTGCCCCTGCAGATTAACTTTCCCAACAGCTCCTCACTGAGACAATTTGTCCTTTTGGTGGGCAGCATCTTTGACAAGAATTGCTGAAGGAACATGAGTGACCTTCTGATATAATACTGTAGTTAAAGTTTCCAGCTGGCTACTAAAACAGGATCCTACACAATGAAACCTGTGCTCCGCAATCCCAGAAAATTTCATCATGAATAAAGAAACAAACTCCTCAGGGAAGAGCTACTTGCTTCAATGAACAACCACTGCAGTGCAAAACCTATGAGGTTCTGCACCTTAAATCATCTAATTGATTTTTAACCTAGAGCTGTTGGTTACAGCTACTTTCTTACAAATGTTATCCAATCCAATTAATCTATTTTTACTTTTATTTGAAACTCGTTATTGACAGAGACTTTATTTAAAGTGGGAGAATAACTGAGTGGAAAAAAAGTAACAATGAGAAGGCAATGATCCAGAAGAGACAGCTTTCCTCAGATTTCACAGTTAAAGCATCATGTTCCAACAGGCAGAGAAAGAACAAAGTAATTTGTAGCCACATCCCATATGCTCCTTTCTGCTTCCTCTTCTCCTCCCACCAGATTCATACACTACATTGCTTTGGTATTAGACCAGGACTCCTTAAGAACTGTCTTTCAGCCTGGATTCTATTGGCAATTAAACCACTACATTGTTCAGTTACATACAAGCCAAAGTATAAAACATAAACAAAAACAAAACAAAACACAGGGAAACCAATAAATACCATTAGTTGTGTAACTCAAAATACAACTGCACAATGGCTGTTAATATGATCCACACCTCTTCTATAAGAGAGAGCCTTTAATACATCACTGCCTGTTTCACATATGCAAGAAGCCAAAAAAGCTGCAAGGGATGTGGTGTGATTACTCAATAACTTCATTAACTTTAGAAAGTACACAGAGATAAATTATACAGTGAAGAATAACATGTACCTCAAACAAGCTTCTATTTTTCTCAGAATGTTAATTTAAGCTTTAAGACATAGTAAAATAAAATAAAAAAAGAGATCATTATCTTGGGATAAGTAGCAATTTTATGCCTAGGCCTTGTGCGTCACCCAGCTGGATATGCAGAATAGGTAACAAACAGGGCCAAGAGCAGAGGGCTGCCTCTGAGGACATCAAATCCCTACAGGAAGAAAAATTTATTCTTTATTAATAATGTCTTCATTGAAAAACAGTGAGTCAGGAACTCCTGCAGAGTTTTCAGCCATTCAGCCAGACAGTGTGGCATCATCCTGTCCCACTCTGGTGCCCTTCTAATAGTCCAGCTCTGAAACTCGTCTGCAAAGCTTTGCTCCTGGGTTCCCTCAGAATCTGGGTGGGGCTGCCACCCACTGCCACAGTGCCTGCTCAGGCTGGGGTTGGGATCTCTCTTGTGGATGGGGCTTTCTAAACTCCAGCCACAGGTGAGGTGCCCCAAAGGTAGCAAAGAGGTCCCAGGAGGGACAGAATGCTTCCAGAAGCCTTCCATGGCAAAGGCCCATCAGGTTCCCTATAATGGCCATTTCCTAAATGGTAGTTACACATAATAATCCATGCCATGCTGCACCAAAATGAAATGTATACTCAAGCACTTTATTTGATTTTCTTTCTTTTCTTAAGGGAATATAAAAATGCAGATGTGGGATCCAACGAGCCAGGAGGCCCAAAGATAGGAACAGGGTATTAAGAAACAACATTGTAACAGTATCAAGAATGATCACAGTGCTAAATCATCAAATTAAAAATTAGAATTATATTTTTATCACGACTGTTAAGTTTGTAATAATAATTTTTAATTATTTTTAAGTTCCAGTTTTAAGGTGTCAGACACAAAACTCAGTGACCAAGGGGGTCCCTAACATGTTTTTAAGTACTACAGAAAACATGAGAGACTGAAAATAGTAGAGTAGATCTCTTTAACAAACAGCTTATTATCCAGCTAGTTAGGATGGAGATTCAGTAATGAAGCACACGAATGTGCAGGGAGGATTAGAAGTGGCTCTGAGGAATGTTCCAAAGAGTAGGAGGAAAAAACAGTAAAAAAAGTTAATATTGAAGTGTAGAAAAAAGAGGTAAAGCTAAAAGGTAAAGACCTAATTTGGGGAAAATATGCAAAGGGTAAACAGGATAGATTAAATGAGCTAAGACAAAAGATATGTATATCAGGAGTTTGGAAGATGCTTTGGCTGCTGGAATGAGATGCAGTAAAATCCAGCGATGGGGCAGAATCACTTCAAGAGAAAAAGCTAATAATAAAAGATAAATGTTTGGTGTTGTGGGAATGGAAGATTTCTCATCAGATCTCTACAAAACAATTACCAAGGAAGGAAAAAAAAAAAAAAAAGACATAAGTTTGCTGTATTATAGAACGCAAACTGTAAGGCTTAGGTAAAAAATGGACAGGAAATAAAACAAACCAAAGAAACCACCAAGCAATATGTGACATCTAGAAAGTGCAATCAGTGAAAATCAAGAAAAAGACAACTGAACAATTCAGAGAGAACATGATGAGAAGCCCAATTTTAAAAACAGAGCTGTGTAGCATATTTAGTATTTATTTAGTCTTGGTTTTAAAGCATCTCAGAACATTCTCCAACTATTGGAAAACAAGCATCATTTGCCTGAAAAAACTGATTATTTATTTAATATTTCTCACATTTTTTGGTATTATCTAAGCAATTACCGTTTTTGCATTAAAATATATCATAAATACATTCTCAGTGATGTAATACATCTCCTTTGTCTATCTGTTCCACACAGAGACTGAACCATTTTTGCACAGAAAACAATACCATGTCAATAAAGTTTTTCTGTACACACACCCTCCCTCCTCCATTTCATTTGCAACAGTGAGAATTTTTGTGCTATATTCTGAAAATACATGGACTACTGTACAAAATTGATACTTTAGCCTTTTCAGCATTCTCTTTAGGATAGGCAAGTCCACGGCCTCTGCAGATACATTATGAAATGATTGATTCTGCAAGAGTATTCCTTGGTACTTTTCAACATTCTAATGATACAAAAATAAATTGAGTTTGGAAATTTCCATCATTCTTCTTTCTTTTCTCTGTAAGGGGAACATGCTATTTTTTTTTTCCTCTCAAAGCAAAAAAAAAAAAGTAATCACACTTCAACCATTAATGTTCTCACTGAAATTGCAAAGCATCATCGTAAATGTACCAGCATCCCTCTGACAGACATATAAGAGCACCTATTCACCAGTGTAATGGAAAAAGTTAGTGATTACATATACTGAAGTGATTGAGCCAACAACGACTCTAATGAAAGGAAAAAACCTTGATTAATAACAAGTGCCACTAAAAGAACAGATTGTTTTATAAGGAATGAATCACACAGAAAGTAGTAATACATTGTGCCCTTGTCCATTGGCTGGGAATTGGTAAGGGAAAGAATGCAAAGACAAATGTCTGAAGAACAGCAACAGTTTTGCTAGAAGGATTTAAGAATTAATTTCTCCCTCCTCTTCTCCCAGCATGCAGATATATGAGATCAGGTATTTCATGGTGATATGTTTCTGGAAATCTCTTTCATGTTAACTATGCGGCTGTTTTAATGGTTTGTACTTTGTGTGAAAGTGAGGAGGACACAGGTGGTTCTACTGCAAAGCACTGCTTTTGTATTTTAAGTCAGCATATTATTTTTATAAATCAAATACTATGCTTTGCATACTCCTAAACCCTGAAATGTGCACACACCCCCCTATTTGAATAATGTTAACTCTGTAACACAAAAGGCAGGAAAAATTTTTCATCATTAGATAAGGCAAAGCTCCAAGAGATAAAATACACATTGTAGGGTAATGACCACATTTACATGCAAGCAGTGCTCAAAAGCAAAGGAAAAGCAAATCAGAGTCTAAATGAATCAATTGTTATGGTTCCATGAACTTTTTCTACATTTATTAATATATTTTGTTTTTTCTAAAAGTGAAAATGTATTGATGTAAAGAACAATCATGAAACACTGTCATACCTCACCTGTACTGGTTATCTCATGATACCATTGAAAGATTTGTAACAGGTTAAAGCCTGAGAACTGCGCAAACAAGAAAATCCCATGCAACTGCTAAAATTCCATACAGCCATCAACAGGAGAATATTAGGGACCTTTTTGTAAATCAGCTGCTTGTTATTTATAGTAAATACTGACACAGAGAACTTGAGAAAGATTTTTAGTCAAAAGAAAGGAAACAATTTTAAAAGAAAACCCTGAACCCTGAATAGTTTTACTTCTGATTTCTAAATATGAATATATTATTTGAGGCAATCAGAAGGGATATTTTTGGAGAAAAGAGTGTTTAGTGAAGTACATAGATCAGCTTTGTAAAAAACATTTTAGAAGTCACCAGATGTCACTCCAAAATAATTTTGCCATTTTACCATAACATTTTTGATCATTGCTGGTGGATACTCCCCAGCCAGATTTAACAACTACCCATGTGAGACTGACAGCACACAAACATAAGGCACCAGTTTTCCATGAAAGCCAGGGATGAATACACCTCCTCTCTCACATAACTTCAGAGAGAGCCAGGAACTGCAGCCTCTATCAACAGTGGTTCCACCATTCCCAACAGTTTCAATCTGACAGTGCTAAACATCAAACACAAACCTCATCCATACATTCTTGTGCCAGCTCTCCTGCACTTCCCCACCATGGCAGCAGCATCAACCAGAACAAACGCTACTGAGATTTAGTTCTTGGTCCATATGGGAATTTGTGCTTGAACACTATTTTATGCAATCAGTGCACTGCATCCCACACTTAAACATATAATCACAATAGGAGTTTCCCAACTCCTTTCTCCTAAAACTTACAAATCAGATGGGTTCTACACACATACACACATGTAGTAGAAACTCTGACAGCCATCACTAGCTCTGGCTTCACCGGCAGCAGAGTGTAATGAAAAATGACCTGTGCTATTACAGTGGGCAGTTCTGGATATGGACTTAACCCATTCCATTGCTTCCAATTTTTATCAATTTTTCACTTGTTACAGTGCTTACATGAAATCATCATAGCTGGAATGACATACTTGGTGCATATTTGTTTATAATCTTCTCAGTGAAACAAACAGATCTACCTTGTTAAGAGCCACAATCTTAACCTCTTTCGCAATATCACTGACTAGATATTGGCTTTTTCTCCTGAAAACGTTCAAGATTTGTTGCTCTGCAGCAAATCGTTTCAGACACAGTGTCAGTATTGCAGCTTGAGAAACCTGCTTGGTGAAAACAAGACAAAAATCTGGACACAGATATTCAATATCAATTGATATCAATTCCTACTGACTGCCACTGCTATAAACCACTTTTCAAACCATTATTTACACACTTCATGTGGGGAAAATTCTAGTTTATGTAGTAAGAGCATATGAAACAGCTGAAATTAGTAATGCAGAATTAAAGAATTTGGGAAAAACTGCAAACTCTACTTCTCAAATTTGCCTTTGCCTTTGTAGCATGCTTGTATACTCTGGCTCTGAATCAGCAGAACACTTAAGTAAATGTCTCAATAGGATAATTATACCAATAAGTATAAAAGTCATTCCATTGATTTTAGTGGCCTGACTCAAATCTAAGTGCCTACATATTTCAGTATTTTCCTGCATAGTGACCTTTAGCAATCATCTAAACAGAAACGTGTGCTTCCTCCTGTGTTTCTAGCTATTCCTGACCTCAAACAGAAGCTTTGTGTTCCACAGATATCTCCATATTTTATTTTGAAAACAAGGTAATAAGCTTCCTTTCACTGTTTAAAACTGAGCTTCTTGCTGCTGCCATAAAACAGATCAGTAAGTTCAACTGAATAGAAGCAGGAATTGGGCATAATCCATACTGACACTGTATTATTAATAAATTACCTACTATGAACTTTCCATGAATTATTGAAGCAAATAAATCCTATTTTAAAGTGTTATAGATACTGTATAATTTATAAATATGGGATAATTGAATTATAATTCAATCTTTCTCCTGATCTCTATCTGTACTTCTATTTCCAAATGACTCTGATAATGCCCATCCAGTATTTGGTATGACTGTCTATACATGAACTTGAATTCCACCTACAGAGCCAAGCCTGCTCTGTATCTGACAGCCTGCAAGGACCAGGAAAGGACAGTGGTTTACCCAGAAGCTGCTCTTTGCCATGAAGTGGTTCTTGCAGCACCCTCTAAGGGCACATGCTCACCCCTTCCATACCAGCACGCGGAGCAATTCTGGTCCCTTGCTCCTGCATGGCCCATGTGTGATTGTATTTAAAGAGACTGAGAAGGAAGAAAAGCAGCAAAGTGTGAAGGAGTGCATGAGGTGCTCAAACAGCCTTTACTGGCAAGTAACCTGTCGTCCAGAAGTTTGCTTTGCCCTCTGACAGCTGAGGGCTCCCAGCAGTTCTGCCATCAGATTTCTGGAAGAGAATCTCCAAGTGCTCTGGGTGAGGAGTGACTGCAGACATGCCCTGCCTAAGGCAAATCTGGGGGTGGCAGAGCACTGAGCAAAGGCATGGCTGAGTGCCCAGCATGCTGATGTCAGAGTGCTGCTGCTGCTGGAACTCCAGCAAGAAGCACTGAGACACGTTTGAAATTTCCATTCCTACTTATACAGCCAGCCTGCACATAGGCACAGATCCACTGGACAAGAGTTGTGCTGAAATCGCAGATTTTACACATCACACTGATGAAAGGTAAGAGCTGGGTGACCGCAGTGTCTGTACCTATCCCGTTGAAAGAAAAAGTATTCCTGACACTGGGAATGTGAGAGAACAATTTTTTCCAAGGGGATCTCAGAAGACCTTAGGGGAAGTAATGCCCTGAAAAGTCTAGATTTCCCCAAGTTGCCGACACTAAACTTCTTGACACTATAAGGAGCAACCCATGCTGCTAAAACAGTTTGGATATATTCATTATTACTATCTCATTATGTTTTTAATGATGAAAACTACATGTAAAGTCTTCTTAAATGAAGGAATAGAAAATACAGAGACAAGTTGATTGCATTAAAATGATCTATTTTTCCAGCAAATACAATCCTTCTGGATGTGCTTCAGATAAAAATCAAAATAAATCTGCAGTAATTAAATTAGGAGCTTACATAAGCTGTCTTGATTAGGTTTTGTACAGTTTATTCCCACACTTGATATCTTTTTATAATTTTGGGGTTTTTTTCAGCTGGAATTAACATGTACAACAAAGAATGGTGCCACCAAGACAGTGGTCTGGTCTTTGGTCAGCATCAATCTTTTGAATTATTTATCTCTCCTGTTACAGATTCACTGGTTTACAGATGTTGGAAGAATCCAAAACATCTCTACCACATGCTCTTTTGCTTTTGACTAAATGCAGACAGATGATCAAGCCAACTTAATACATCAGTGATTTGTAAAATAATACTTTAAAGATTACACAACAATTTGAAATGCATTTTAAAATACATTTGTCTTAAAGGACAGAACTCTGGAATATTGGAAGAAACTGCCTCCATAGTACGTTACTGAAAAACTGCATTGCTAGAATTCCACAGGAACTCCATTTTTTTATTTTTTGTACATAATTAAAGGAATAGTGAAATTTCACTGCTAGATAATTCAAATTTTCTCCAAGAGATGCTTTTATTCCATCCTCAAAAACTATGTTTCGATGTTATAACTAGAAACAAGGAGAGTTCATTATATCACAGCTCAAATGGTAGTGTAGATTTACGTGTGTTTTATAGTACTGGACAGTGAGAAAAATATCACTTTTACACCATAGATTCCCATTAATATCGAAAAGAGGTTTTGGTTGCACAAAAGACTGAGAAATAAAGCGTACTGTTTTCTGCTTTGGTATCTCTCTAAGTTACACTGATCTGTAGTTGTGTCTTGGAATTACTACAAAGTAAATTGTTAATGGATTGTGAAGGGAAAGTTGGAATGAGGTTCCATTCCAGTGAGACAAGTTGATGAGACATGAGCATAACAATTTGGCAAGCACATTCTGACACTGGATAATTCAGTAGTTACTAGCCTACATTAAGCCATCATAGCTAGGTATAGCTAATTAGAATCGAAAAGTTTACGTTAACATACAGGATACACTGTAAAACTTAAACAAGATATTTATGGAATAATGGGGGAGGGAGGAAGAAAGAAAAAAAAAATAAAATGCCTGTCAAAATCAGAGAGGACTTTGCTATTTGACATTTGAATTGCTGACTATTCCACCTTACTGCTAATTTGCAATTGGGTCTAAACTTGCAACAGTGTAAATCTGATTGAACATTGAACATAGTCATCCTAAGAGAGTTTCTATACAAGGTGAATACTGCTATTGGCAAATGTTATTGGTGTTTTTGTTTCCTTCTCATTCTTCAGATTCTTTCAAAATTTAGATCAAACTATTAAAAAGCTCACAATAGATCAGGACTCTGATAGAATAATCAAAGATTAGCTTCAAAAAGTAGAGTCCGGAGATGGCAAACTGTGACTCATGAGCATTTTTTGAAACTTAACTCCATGGATGTCCGAGGAGCCACAAGAAAGGGAGGCCAGTAAGAGAATGGCTAATTTCCACTATCATAGTATAGCTGCTACCTATTTTTACCTTAGGTTAAATTTTCTAGAACTGAATGCTGACAGAGATTCAGGAGGTTACTGTAATGCGTTATTAATGTTTGTAAATTGCTCTCACAACCTTTAATAAAAGTGAAGAGGACAGTGTTGTTGCCAAGTATTTTTTCATTGATTGCCTGGAGATTCCCAGCAGTCACTCTCCTCTTTCTCTATGGCAATATTAATAGAGAATCTCTGATATGAGAAGCAGTAGAAATGAATGTTTAAGGTCCTCAGAGCAAAACATCCACTGTATGGATGTAATCTCAAGCATTTTAAATGGTGCTGTATCTAGAATAAAAACTGCAAAGCATGCTTTATCTTTTATGGCATATAAATCCACATGTCTTGAAAATATGAATACCCCACAGATCCATTACACAAATTGTCCTGGAAGCCACATTTCATCTTGACGGCCTGTAACCCTATCAAGATTTTGCAGTGGCAAGAAGCCACGTGTTGACAGATATTTCATGTGCTTAAGGACTTCCTTGATTGTACAAGCTAACATGGTTTATGAGGGTGATGTCTAATCACATACTACTACACTTAAAACACAGACAAATCACATCCTTTCATCCATAGCATAAGGTTCATTACTGTACAATAAGCACAGTAAGCTGCCCCACAAGTAAAACAGATATTTTTCTGTGTTCACAGTTGAAAGTGCAAATATAATAAACCCAGCCAACTACCTGTGTGATAACGGGGTTTAGTTTTAAACACAGAAATTACAACCTGCAAGTAAACATTGCTCTTGCTGCAGGACTGGTTTTCACATCAAATATCAGCATCTTCCAGACAGACAGGATATATGTACCACGAGGAAGAGGGAGATACTCCGAGCGCACAAGGAAGAAGTCAGTCTGATTCCCTGAGCAGAAGCCTGGAAATTCCCTGCATTCACACGTTTTCACTGTGGACCCTTCCACTGTGGAAAGGTGCAGATCCTGATTAAAATGCCTCTCCCAAACTTGGCACACTAATTAGGTCTCTTTCTGTTGTAGTATCTTTCAGAGAAGCCTTCCCTTAGGGCATTTTCAATACGCTTTTTTTTGACTGCACAGCCATGTATTTTCTCTAGAATGTTAGGAACAGTTTTGTCTCCAAATTCCATCTGCATTTTAATATCAGTCATTGGGCAAAAAAATCCCTTATGTCAGCGAATGAGTTAAAAATTACTGAGGGATCAGACATCCCAGATAAAACACTGTAATAATTTAAGACTTGATTTTGCTTCAAACCACAACAAAACCAACTGTTTTCAGTAGCAGTAGGGGTCCCAATTAAACTGCATACATAGTTAGCACATAATTCATTTTAGGCACCATTTCAGTGTAAGATTTTTTTTTAATGTCATCTTCACTAATCATAAGATAATTATGTTTATAAGAAGTTAATAATTGCTAAGATTATCCATTTTAAGTTGTTAATGTGCCTCATCAACAGGGTTTTGAGGAAGCAGGAAGGTTTGGAAGGTAAAAAAGTTAATTTTTTTAAAATAAGAAAGTATGAGAGAATCTTTTAAAAAATAAATTTGAGATGTTTATCTATTGAAAGAAGAGCTTTGAAATGCAATTATGAGGAATTGAAAGAAAGTTGAAGAGCTACAGACAAACCAAGTGTGTTTCTAATTCAAATCACATTAAGAATAGTTAAATTAAACCTTAATTAATTCTTTTGAAGATGGACCCTGTCAGTAACTGATTCTATACAAGCACCCCATCTTGCTTCCATAAGCAATGGTAAGCAGTAATTTTTACTAAATTATACAGATGTTTGTTGTTTCATCATCTTTTTCAGTCTCAGAAATCAATACAATGAGAAATTTTAACAGACATGAGGCCATAAATGGGCAACCTAGAAGACAACTGTGGTGTAAGAAACAGTTACAGCAAGACAGGATTCAGAAATCTGGAAGTTATTTGGCAAACCTGAAGGCTTTACATAGCAAAACCAACAATCTACACATGTAAAAGTAATTTCTGATAGAAATTTTAAGAAATACTTCAGGAATACTCGTATCAGTGAGCTGCTTCCATCATCAGCTTTGGATGTGGAGGTACAACTCTCCTCAGCAACAAATGCACTTTAAAAACAGCTCCTGAACCCAGTTTTACTTATTGCTGACAAATAGCAATGGCAATTTTCTGCCTGGCCTATGGCTTTCCATGGTCTGATGATTAAACATTTTTTCCCAGCTACTTAATAACACCCTTTACACAGCTTGAAAAGCAAAACTATAAATAGCATCCTTGAGAGAGACCCCAGAGGAGATATGTGGTTAACACTCCCAAACCAAATAAATGATATTTTATGTTGAAAAGGTGGGAGGCCAACAAACTTTCTAACCTGCTGGTTTTCATATAAGAACCCTGAGGTGAAAGCATATTAAGGAGCCACTGAGCCTGCTCTGTACCAGCTAATATTAGTTTGAACTTGACCTGGGAAGGGATCTGAGAACACAGAAAAAATGAGTAGATAAAAAAAAAACAAAAACTGAGATCCCAATATTATCTCTTGTGCATGTCAGCGGTGGCTGCAGGCTATACTTTTGCAATTCAGGAAAGACTTATATTTTTCAAACCATATCTGCCTTACATCCTTAGCCTGTCAAGGCTAAATCGCTTTACTACTCTTCTCTGTCACCTCTAGTTATGCTGCCTTGCTGTACGTTATTGCAATCCGAAGTGACACAGCAAAAGTCAATTCCAGGTATTTTGGACAGATCTATTATCAACAACAAAGGATAGTACAGCTCCAAGTGCTAAAACGGGTTAAGTCTCTTCATACACTACCCAGTATTTCATTATGCACATTTGAAGAACATAAATCAAGACTGACCCAAAAGTGAATTTTAAACAACTTCAGAAATGTTAATTATATTCAACCGTTCAGTATTAAGATGTCAAACAGTCTTACAGAGGACTCAGTAGCACAGAGAGTTACACTCAGCAACTATTCCTATCAGTCATTTGTATCCTGTGGCTACATCAACAGCAAATCTCTTAAACACAAACAGCAAAACCTTCAGTGTATGTAAGGACATAACAGTATTTACAGATTCTTTACAATTAACATGCCTAACATGAACACATTTAGTGCTCAACAAATAATTTTTTAACGTCATTGATCCTGGATTTTTTTTAAAGCTACTTTCCGTACCTTTGACAGATGTGCTATGCTGCATTTCATTACTTTTTCTCCTTACCTCGTTCTTCTTTTGTTTTAGATAAGTGATGAGGCTTTCGAAAAAGATTAAGCACTGGCAGGCAAAGCAATGGCCCAAACACGGATTTAATTGGAACCTCAAATCCTGTGGAAAGAAAAAGAGAAATTAAACCATTAATAATTTAATTTTACTAGCAGACAGAGTGAGTTCATGTATCCTGTTTTAGGGAGTTTTTACCAGATTTCTTTGTATTTGATCTCAATAGGCGTACAACCTGCTGGTCAAACCATGTTGGAAATAAAATCATTAACAGAAGATTTCAAGGGGGTGTGCATAGCTGCTAACGAGAACTGATGGGGTTAGTTCTCATCTGGAGAAGTAGTCCACTGACGACTGGTAGTGTCAGAATTTACTTCATTTAAACTTTAAGTTCAAAAAGCATTTTCTTCTATAAAACCTAAGAATCTTCCCATTGTGTAGCATTGAAAATATAATTTTCTTATGCTGCTCTTTGCCCCATGAAGTCATGAGATTGTACAATCATTATACAGCAATATGACTCAAATGCAACCAAGTCATAATGCTAAAGAATTCATGCTTCAAGACAAAAGATACTGAAAGAAATTTCATTTCTTTCACAATTGGAAAGGGCTCTAAACATAAAAACCTCCATAAAAGTAAACCATAAAAGCAATTTTAGAGAGTCAGAGGTTTTAAGTTGTAGTATTGGGCGAGCGACAGCCAAATAACCAACAAAATAAAGCAACCTAGAATATGAGTAACTTGCTTATTTCTGCAAATAAGATATTTCTGCATTAGTATTTTATTCAGAGTACAAAAAAAATTCAGGTGCATCACAGAACATCTCTAATATTTTTTTTCTCAGAGAATTATGCTTTGTATTTCAAAAGACCACAAGACCAGATTCTTACAAAGTGCATGGCATTAATACAATTATTTCAGTGGAGCAGGAATAGCTTCCCACGTAACCAGTCAGACCAATTGAGCTATAATTTTCCAGGCTCTCAAAGCTACATTGGGGAGGAGGCTGTGTTTCATTTCCATACTTTGCTGTTATTGCACAACAAGCATATTTAAGTTTAATTTGGGATTACAATTAGATTTATGTACCATGACCTCAGTCACACTAGGCCGCTAGAATTCAGTAAACATCCTGTAGTAGGCAAGGAGTTATCGTTAAGTGTGTTCAATTACATACATAGTTATTATTTAATGTGGCAAATATATCTAAAGCCTAAAGTACAGAAGGTGACATTTCAAACTGCTGTAAGACCATATATTCACAAAAGCTCCTTGCACAATGATAGCTTGTATGGGTATTGAATTTATTTTTTATTGTTTGTTGATTGAGGACTGTAGGATGCTATGTGGGTTTTAAAGACTAAACATGTCTATGACTATGACAGCAATATTTTTCATTAAAGTTTCTTTTCTGGAGAAAAAATATACTGAAAAGACTCTCCAAGCATCATATCAGAAGCATTTTTTAGAATGAAGAGGTAATCTACGGTCAAGATGATGATAATATAAACGATCCACGCTCAGATTATCTTGTACATCATTTCCATTCCAGAACTGATTAGCTAAAGGCACAACAATGCCTATGTGACAGTTTGCTTGCAAAGCTGCTGCAGAGGGAAAGCAGAGGCAGATTCTTTGCATGGCATAGAGACTGTGTCAACAAAACCTGCAATGACAAGATGAGATCTCTGTGCATGGTCCCCATCTGCCCCATTATGCTCTCCCAGAAGCCGGGGGATTGCAGCACAGACTGAGAGAGGCTGTGCCAGAGCCAGGGCAGAGCAGCTGATGAGGCACGGCTGGTACCCACCTCAATCAGGCAAATCTGAGCTCAGGCATTCAGCTCCGTGTATGCATCCTGATTCCCACTGTTTCTAGTGGCTCCTGTGTTAGCAAGACCTGTTCTACTGCCCAGGTGTGTGCACCTTGCCTCAGCTGGCCAGGTAATGCAGAGGAGACAGATGATGCCACTTTATGAAAGTGGCAAAGGTGCCTAAATAAGGGCTGGCATGAGCACTGGGAATTTTAACTTACATAGAGCTGGAACCCAAAGCAGAAGCAGGCTACCCTGTCAGCTACAAAGGTGAAGTTGTGACAGTCAGCTAAGGACATACCTGTGGATTTCTAATGCACCACAGTCAGGAAGCAACAATGCTCAGCACTGGCAATTCAGCCTCAGATATTTTTAGAGGTTTATGACTGTCTTTTCTCCTGAAATTCAGAAATGAGCTTGAGGGGAAAACAGGCTATTTCTACCTGAAAACAATTCTTGGTCCAAATATCACTCTTTCACTTACTTCTCCATCAATAAATAATTTTAAATACAGCTACTGTGCTTCCTGGTGTTCATTTCAAAAATGTCTTGCAAACTGCAAGCTCTCTAAGCAGTACTGCTCCCTTTAGCACAAAGAAACATTTGAGTCAATCATTTAATACATAGCCATTCAGAGATATTACTGAAGTTTCACAGGAGGCAATTTTAGAGCCTGGTGCTCTAAATGACACTGAGTCCCCACCTAATATTTATTTACCTATGAAGCTATAAAATAACAAACACAAAAATAACAACAATCACAATAGACATCATTACACTTTTGTAGCAAAACCTGCCAGAAACAGGACAATATCTTATCCTGAGCAGTGAAAGCAGGACAGACCAGCTGTTAGGCCCCCTCTGAAAATATGTGAACCCTTGGGACATTCAGCTGCTGTGCTGTATACAAGACACGGGAACGTGTCAGTCGGGAGCCATGAGAACAATGATTAAAAAAAAAAAAAACAACACAATTGTTCAATAGCTTTACTATAAATATACTTACTGATCCTTCAGGCATAGAAAACTCAATAAAGTGGTGAACAAATCTCACAATGTCTTCAAATTAATTTACATTCACAGAAATGTCACAGAGATAATTTTGAGGGCAACTAACTCTGTCTAATTAACAAACTACGTATTTATTTAGAGAGTGACTGCATTGATTTATTTACTGCAAACACATTCTGCACTGCTTTAGCTGTTATATTATAACCACCAAATTTTTTAACCTTTGAAAGCATGCCACACCTCACCAAATTGCAATTTACAACAATATTAGATTTCTTATGTTTACCCTACCATGATGAATATGTGCTTGGAGTGGAACAAGAGAAGAAATGACAGCATCTCCTCCACAGCCTGTGTTTGTGAAAGAATATACTTGAAAGAGAGAGCATGCAAGAGCTTGACATGTCCTTGGGGTATGATCAAAAGCTCATGAAATAAAATAATTCAAAGACGACAGCTCTGACTTTAACCACCACTGGGGACAAGAGATCTTTCACTTAAGACATGCAAGTCCTTCACAAGTATAACTGAAATCATACAGAAGATGCATTTTAAAACTTGGTGATTTAGATACAAACCCCAAACCAGACAGACCTTGTGGGTGGCATAGAAATGCCACAAAGTTTAACTAGAGTTTCATTTTCTTCAATAATATTAGGCCAAAGCTTAAAAATGTACCCGTCTTAAATTGATAGCATTGAATGATGTAGAAAACTACTATATCTATATCAATATATCTATATTTAGATATGTAAATCCATATAAAACCCCACATAGGAAATGATTCTTTATTAAAGAAGAAATCTTCTCCCCCAGGCTGTTTCATAACCAGTGCCACACCTGGGCCATACTAACCTGGCTCTGTAGCAATGGTCTGAGATTATTCAAAGCTATTGAGATTCATAACCTGGACTATTTTACGTTTTATGTAGCACGGCCTTTTAAGTGGATGTATTTCATTAAATATATTCTTTCCTAAGCTTTAGAGTCTGTTCCACTTCTGCAAATTCCCTTTATTTCCTTTTTGACAGTCCTACAGTTAATTGCCTATAGAGATATAAAGCCAGTTGCAGCTCATATTATAATATATATATGTGTATATATATATACACACAAAATTTACATGAGTTCTCATCTCATCCAAAATTATCTTCAACAACTTCTTTTTCAAAAAGTAAAGAGATGGACCTAACATGAATCCACTATATTTGAAACATGAAATATCTTGAACAGAAAATAGATGAAGTCTGGTCCAGAGCCTAATTTTTAATTCCCAAGAAGTTCACACTAAGTTTTCCAAGTGTGAATGCTGATGTCATTTCTCTCCTGGTGCAATAGATGGTGTTTAGGAAAGAGCACACCCACTACAGCCTCACTGGAAACTGACATAGGGCTGCTGACAGGGGCTCCCCATCCAACCCTTGAATGCTGATAACTAAACTGCTTTGAGGATTGTCACATTGTGGGAACTCTCTGCCTTCGTGAGCTCCTTCTTCATGAAATGTGTTCCAAAATAGTTTCAAAGTTACCAGGGAAAAAAAGAGATAGATGTGAAGCACAAACATCTATATCTTAGCAAAAAAAAAAAAAAAAAA
>VXBU01014119.1:537777-818499 GCA_013400315.1 Bombycilla garrulus
TCAAAAATATATTGCATTTTACATATTTTCTTACTAGAATTAACAAACTGAAAGACCAATCAAATCAGAAAACTTCATTTAAACTCTGTGTTAGAATCTTTAGTGGTGTGATGTCCTAATCCACTTGAAGTTAAACTAAGTTCAGATGTTGACTTCAGCACAGTTAGATATTCAGAGGATAGAATTGCACAGATTTCAGACACAGAGTACCAGTGGGATTCTAAATCATTCCAACACTTAGGAAAAAGTTCCATCTTTTTGAGACACATCCCTGCTTTCAGTTGCTGAGAGCCAGAAGGAGACATTCTTTCATTTGGAGGAGAGGTGTGATGTTCAGATTATTTCAGTGCTCACTGTTCTTGCAAATGCAGCTCAGTTATCAATACTGAGGTAGCAGGAATTGATCACCCCTGCTGCTCCTCAGTATTAATTGTGTGATATGGATTAAATTTGAATAGAAAGTCAAAGATGCTTTACCCTGATATTTAAAAAGCATTCTCTTCATATACTAAGTTCTACAATTGATATTCTTTATTCTCAGAGTAATATTTACCATTTTTTGAGCCATCTTCTGGCTTTCATTTAGCAGCTGCTAGATTTTTTTTGTTACCATTGAATTGTTTATAAAAATAGAAAAGAAAACACAGGATTTGTTGCATGCTTCCTTTTTCCACATTTGTATATTTTGAAATTAGTTATAACAGTACTTTTATATTAATGATAAGCCTGTTAGTAACAAACTAAAATGATTAATAAAGAATGGTCTTTATCAAGTACGGATGTCAGATGAGGCTGTACAGAGCAGTTCAAGTTGTATCTCTTAGTGTGTACAGTGTCATGATTTTGACAAGTTTAAATCTGCATGGCTTCCGGACAGAAGAGAAGGCTTCAAACATGGGCTTTCTCTAGCTGAGAAACTGTTTAGAGACAAGAAATTTAACACTAATAAAGCAGTTAAAGTCTGGAAGCATTTTTTCCAACCCAAAAATTCTTGATTTCTTACACTTTCTTCTTCTCTCTTACCCTCTCTCTTGAAAAAGCCGCCTTAATTTGTTCTGAAGTCTCCTACACCATATTTTAGTCCATAATGCATCTTCAGACTCAGTTTAAGGCACATCTTCATGGTACTTAAGGATCTTCTCTTGCAGTGTCACACTCAAGATTTTATATCAGTCTTGTGGGACAGACCAAAATCTGGCCCTTGGAATAGATCCAAAAATTCAAGATGCTGAACAAACATAGGTTGTGGTTTCTGAACACCAATCCCTTTTCTACCAATATAATAAAGGCTGGCTGAAAGAAAAAAGAGTAGTACTTTGTATTTGTGCTTTCTTCCCTCAAAGAGCTTACAACCTTCTACCTTAGAAATGTTTTCAAACTTATTACTATCAATAAACAATTTATTTCAATAATAACCATTTAATTCAAATTTTTCTTAGGCCACTTCAGAAAAAATAAATTTCCAACAATCAGTTTTTCTTTGTATTCCCATTATTTCTGCGATTTGCAGTTATGACAATCTAAACACATATTTATGCTAGTCCCTACCCAAAAGGTCTCAGCAATACCATGTAATTACTTAGTTAAGCTTCTAATTCATTTGTTGTTAGTTTTGTTCCTTTGAAATTCCCTCATTAAGTTATTGCAGGGAGCTGTGTTTGCACAGCAAAAGAGAAAAATACAAGCTCTTTATTGCATTCTTTTAATACTTCTTTTATCTTTAAACTAGCTAATTAGCATATTAATTACCTAGATGGAGTAGTCACAATCTTACAGTTGACCGTGGGTACAACAATCTACTAATTCAGTGTAATACCATTTGTACTTACATCACAATAACATCTTCACTTGCTCTGATACACTCTGTCAAGTATTTCCAAATTAAAACAACTAGTATTGGTAGACATGTATTTGTGATTAGTGTACAAGTGAATGTTTGTGTACTTGGTCAAAAGCTTCCAGTCCTAACAAATAAATACACAAATCTTATTAATTACACAAGAGGTGAAATTACACTCGCCAAATATATTAAGGGCTTATTCCTGCTCTATTTTTACAATCAAAACTTCTATTTTTTGACTTAGACCTAACTGCTCTTCTTGCTAACTTCCAAAAATTCAGTAGAGAGAATCTTCCTTTGTATACACCAGTAACAGCCCTGAATGAGAAATACACCCTGTAAAATGAATGAACAAAATCCCATTCCCTGCTCAGATACAAAGGGACACTTTGGGTATCACCAGAAGCTCCCAGAGCACTCACCATCATGGCCTGCGTCTGGCTTCTCTCCTGCTCATGTTCCTCACCTGCTATGGGTGTAACCACACCAGGAACTCTGCCCTTCTAAACCCCACCCCAAACTGTGTCTTCCATAATGGGCTGAGCTGGGAACAGATCCTCCAGATGAGGGTATTTCAGCACAAACTAGGTCAGTAATCAATTCATAATGGAATAAATTCTGGTTCACAGGGAAATAAAAATAATTTTGCACTTGCAGCTTTAGTAGACTACAGTTCGGTCCAGAATGGTCAAAATATGTCAGTCAATACATTTGTGATGGCAATTTCAGCATAAGTGCCTACACCACCAAGTATGATTCATCTACTGGAGCGATAATATGACATTTTCCGTAGCTGAGCATTTTGCAATACAAAGAATTAATATCAATGCAACATTCCAGTAATACCCTCATAAAACTGTGGTAGCTGAGAGCTATGTTTTCACATGAATTGAAAGGGACACAAATATTTATAGCACAAGTCTGAGAGTGTGAATACAAAATGTGCATCTGAATAGTCATGCACTGACTACAACAAGTTTATTGTAAGACTGAGGACTCTATGGGTGACTACACTGGCAAGTTCTCCTCCACTGCAGTTGTTCCTGACAGCTCCAGTGCACAAACGCCCTGTCCCTGTACAGCGTGGTGAGTGCCAGCCCACCCTGCAGTACTCCTTTCCTTTCCCTCAAGTCCTCTGGACTAGGGCAAAACTCCTGTTCAAAAATAAAAAGATTAATTGCAGACTGACCACTTATCATATTTCTATTGTTGCAACAGCCTATTGACGTTAACAAGCATTTATGAGGTCACATATACGAGACAGTATTCCAGGCTTGCTGTGGAATTGTGGGAATGTACAGAATGTACATTATATTTTTTATTTCAGAAGTCTAGCAGACCTGGACATTTTATATTCAGTTTCATATAGACATTGATGTATTGGATGATTTAGAGTGTATATGCTTTGCATTTGTTTGAAATATCTCTGACAAGTAGATATTTCTGAATTAGTGATCTAAAGATTTTTTTTTTGATGATATAATTATGAGCTGGAGGCTGAATTTTTAGAAGTGAATTTGGTGGTAGATTTGCAATTCAAAGAAGTTACTTAAATTAACAAAAAATGCCCTAAAAGAACAGCTGTCTACCTGACTGATCCAAGAAAACGAACAGTGAAAATAAACAGCTGCCCCATGGAAGACTATGTGATAAAACTAATCACCCTTTGCATAATATATTTATTTTCCCCTGTGCTTATTACAGACCTGGTGAACCTTCAAAGCTATAAATATTTAAATGTTACAGACATCCCAGACATGTGAGTTCAAATGAAAGTAGGATTTCAGTAGCCTGACTAGAGCAAAATCAAGTCTCTTAAAGAAACCAGTTCTGATTGTTAGATAATACTACAAAACGTGCCTTAACTTTTTTTTTTTTTCCGAATGCTTTGTTTTGTTATACCAACAAATTCTTTTTAAAAGGACCTTTTTTCTGAAATCTCAGTGCTCTCCATACAAGACTCAGTGTCTGGACAAAGGATACAGTACACTAATGTCATCACAGCAACGTATTAGAGAGAGCAAAAAAACCAACACAGGTTTAAAGTTACAAAGATAAATATCCCTGGGTGCTATATTTTAGCATAGATCCTCCAAAATCAAGTCACTAAAATTAACCAAGTTACGACATTATTCAGTAGTTGAGATATTTCAGCCATGCATTTTTCACTTTCAAAAAGCTAAATGAAAGCAGAGACAGAAGCAGGCATGCATCAAAATAATTTCAGGGTTCAAAGCAAGTGATTTAGATGCATGTGTTTTCATAGCACTGAGGACTCAGTGGTCATGACCCAGAGTAAGACAGTGGATGGAGCCCTGGTGGTTAAACACTGTTGTGTGACAAATGAAACAAAAATGTTTTACATCAAATTGACTTCCCTCTTCTCATGTCCATGCATGGAGGGAAGGTGGGATATCCTTTCCTTTGGACCTTTTTTGCACACAAGCCATTCTCAGTGGCTTCTACCATTTACATACTCCCCAGAATACTACACTGTTTCCTCCCCCATTCCTGAGGCACAGATCCTGCTGGGATAGCCCAAAACTAATGCCAACAAATTCAGTTACAGCAAAGGACATAAGAGATAACATTCAAAGCAAAGCTAAGCCATCCAGCCATCATTTGTCACGCCTTGTTGTTATTAAGTATGGCCTGGTCTGATTTATGGCAAAATCCATAGTGTTCTGAAAGCCCTTTTAGAGAAGCATAATTTGGGATGCTCCACTGGCCCAGAAGCAGCCAGGAAGCTGTGATTGCTGCGGATTTGATGTCTGCGCTCATGTGCCCTCTCTGGACCCTTTAAGTTTTAACCATCACAACAGTCCCAATAGTTTGCAGAGCTTTTTTCAAAAAGCCTTCCAGCTTGTGGCCTCCCAGGTCCTGTCAGCCCTCCTGCCATGCTGCCCAATCTGCCAAAGGACCACAGTGCTTTGTTCTCAAGAATGGAACAATGCTTCTGTCTCGAGGGGCTCAGTCTCAGAGTCAGGCCTGACACTCAGGCGTATGCTCCTCAGTGCAGTGCTCAGCCCCTACAGAGTCAGCCAACACGTGTGTGTTTGGTCAGACTGAGCACTTTACTTACATCCAGGAACAGATCTGCGTTAGAAACTGCCCACAAACAGCTGCAGGATCCATTGGGCAGGAAGGATGCGATAAGCAAATATAGAATATTTACTGTACTTCATTTGCTAACCCAGAGAGCTTCAATTTATGCTCATTTATGAAGACGAAGACCTGCCTATTATCAAATCAACTCACTGCTACTTTCAAATACAACCAGTAAAAAAACAATTATAGTTGTCACCTGCCCAGGTACACAGGCTGAAGAACATGCAAAGAACAGTCTCCTTTCTGATGCTGCCATGAGGGCTGTGCTTTCAGACTAAACCCTACAAAAATCCAGGAAATTGGGTAGAGATGTTTCAATCAGTCAGCAGAAGTGGCAGCCTGGAAAGAAGAGCACGAAACGTACCTTACAACAGCCTGGCCCCCGAGGGCTCTAACAGACATTTGTCTTTTTTTGAGGCATGTCTTTTCTTCCCTTTACCCCTCCAAAACCATGCTGAGAAGATCCACTCTTGGCAAAGTCAATAGAAGATTTCCACTGATTTTAATGAGACCTGGAGCATGTGGGTTCTCACTGAGGACAGCATTTCTTTTTTAATTCATAAGTTTCCTTACACAGCCTGCCTGAAAGGATGTAAAGAAGATTAACAACAATATCCCAAACTAGTTTAACTGAAAAAAAATATTTATTCTAAAACATCTCAGCATACTCAGATGTTATGAATATTCAGTACAGCCCGCCTCAGCAGACATTCTTTGCAAGACTATTTTTACTAAAAGACATTTTGATATGACATATAGAAAAGATAAGACATTTTATACAAAAAAGGATTCACTGGAAATACTTCCTAATGAAATTTTTATGCTATGTAAGCTAGCCTGCCTGCATTCCTTTGGATTATCCTCTGTGGTCTCCTACAATATATTCCATGGTACAGCATGTTAAAAGAAGGACCAATCCGGTCAGTTCTTGAGTCTTTGTACGTGAATATGCTATTACAAACCGAGGATGACCCAGGAATATCTCAAGAGTAAAACACTTGAATAAAACACCTTCACTGTGCTATCAAATCTGTTACACATTCCTTAAAATAAATAATAAAAATAGGTCTTAAAAGACCAATTATAAACAAGCCCAAGAGAAAAGCATTTTAAATAGCTCATGCTAATTGTGTTTATCTCAGTGTGAAGCCATGTCAAAGAGCCTGCGGCAAATGTGTTTTGTTAAAAGTACCACTTGCACAGCAGGCTTTAAACATTAGAAAGCAAGCTTGTCATTAGTGGGCTACAGCTGAAAAGGCTACTAAAACTCAGCTAAATTATTAACATAGTATCTTAAAGATGTCAGATGGAGAATTAGACTTTTACACAGCACATGATTTTAATGCTACTTTTTCTTCATGTTAGTCCATCAGTAACGTCCCCGCTTACGTAATCTTGGGGAGGACCAGAGGGCAGCCACGTGCCAACCACTTGGTTTGCACTCCTCAGGGCAGGAAAGCTCCACTTCTGTCCTTCTACTTCTGGGGCTCATATATTTTACTTATATGCTTATCCAAATGGAATTGAATTTTTTTTTTAATTTTCTTAGGTTATTTATAAGGTTAATGAAGGATATAAAAGATAAGATTTTTTATTTTTTTTACATATACATCCTCTGTGGTGTTTGAGACTCAGTATTTCTGCAGGTACAGTTCCAGGCTGCTTCTGAGCCAGCTTAACACTGCGCTGAAACTGAAGGGGACAATTCTGCTCTTACTTGCTAATCCATAACTTCTGGAGAGATGAGTCAGTCGGCTTCTGAGATGAAACATTACCTTTTTCAGGGTTATTTTTCCATTGGATCAGTCATGCTACCAATATGGAAAAAAGAGAACTACAGGGGAGGAGCACCAAGGTAGAAAACATTACTTTAGATGGTGATATGCCACTGAATTACCTTCCTTTAACATGACGTCACCAAGTCTGCTTTAAGGAGAAGGGCTGAAATCTGGAAAATACCTCTGCCTACTAAGAAGTGAGTGAAGGGGATATCTCAAGAGAGGAATGGAGCTACATATTGCATAGTCTATTTAAACGTTTTCTTCCTTTTGCAATTAATTCCTAACTCTCCACCATGAACAAACAATACCGAGACATAGTGCAACTTTTTTTCCTTTTGGTCTTTGAATTCTGACAGTGAATAAGAAAGAGGAGAAATATGAGATATCCCTTAGCAACACAGCTATGATGAGAAATCGTGTTTCCTTAAAACATGAACAGACTCTCACCTCACCAGGTTACACTCACAATCGCCAGCTGCATGGGTCAGTGCACACATTCATCTACCATGCTGAGAAAAGAACTTCTCACTGTTTGAAGCTGATTTTGTTTATTTCATTTCTTTTCCTTGCAGAACCTTACTCTCATTCTATAGATTACTTTTAGTCACAAAAGCATTCTGAGAAGACAATGCATGCCCAAACACAATCCTACCTAATTCCTATAATTGAAAAGAAGATACCAAAGGTTATGTGTTCCTATATCATCAAGGTTCACAAAGCAAAAGCTTTACAAAATAAGCATTTTATTTATAAATGTTATATCAGTAATGTAACTGGCATCAGATGCTAGAATTTTTTTTTTGTGTGAAGTAGCTTGTTTCTAACTTCAGAGAAGATGAGATGACATGAAAAGTAAAATGAGGAAACTCATACTTGTGCGGGCAGAGCAGAAAAATGCTTTGGTATCAAACACAACTAATTTGCTTCAGATTATTTGGAAAACAAGAAGAGAGGGAGAGAGCAGCTACTATGGATGTGTGCCTTCCCTGCTGCCAGAGATCAAATGTGCTGCTCAGCACGCCTTGGGTGAAGGTGCTATGACAGACCTGCATGATTTTCTGCAAGTGGTCTTGAAGACTAAACCTGAGACCAGTGAGATACTCTGGGAGTCCAGCCATCCTTTCTTCTCCAAGCTAAAGGTCATCTACTTAGAGCAGGTGTCCTGGAGAGCAAAGGAATGGACTCATTCCTGAGCTTTGGTGTCTTACAGACTGAAATATTGCTCAGGCTGTTCTTTAAACATCAGTAGAAAGGAGCATTAGGTCAGTCATTCAAGATCTGATGAAATACATCTCACTTCAAATGTGAGCCAAAACTATATTCTAAACTTGCAATTTTTTTTTCCTAAATAGGCCTAAGTTAAAAAAATACTTCAAAATACCATACTCTTCCTCTCCCTATTCCAGGCAGTTCTTGACCTTGGTCTGTGATGGAAACTCAAACAAGAACATATGTGCACAACCACAAGCCAGGTAACAGCAGCCCCCTTGCAGCCCTCTCTCTGCTAAATGAAGCTTAATGGCTTTCATTTTACTTATGCAATCTCAATGTCCAGGTTTCCTGCCTATGTGAGGAATCACATTCTCCACAAAATATGGTATTAAGAGAAGTATTCAAGCCTGAAAGTCCTTTCCATTTAAGAGACTAAAGTCAAGATATTTTTCATCATACAAATCCAGATCACAATGTGTTTCTCCTCTCTACTTCGGTGAAAAAGACAAGTTTCTGGTCACATAAGACAATGCTGATTTCCTCAGAAAATGGGGAATGATGACATTCAGGAAAATAAAAGGATGGACAGAAGCTGGAAGAGTCAATTTAAAGGAAAGAATTGAGCTGCAGGGAATTTTGTTACTTGATATTTTAGTCCAAAATTGAACTTCAATAAATAACTGAATAGCTTCCCAACTAAGGCAACTTCCAGGAATTTCTCTGGGAAAGTTGTCCTCAAAACGTTGACAGAGCCAAAATTTACACTTGACTGACTATTTTCTGTGGCAGTGACATGAATATGGCAGATTGCTCCACGGCCAAGGAACTGTGTGTCCAGGTTCTCCTGCAAATCTATATAGTCACACCAAAATATTTTTTATTTTAAAACCAGCATCTCGTATCTCTCTCTAGCCAGCAAATCCTATGGCTTTGGTTGCTCAGATTGAATTTCATATTTTCAATCATTGAACAAGTTTGGTTTTTTTCGTTTTCTGTTCTTTAGAAAGGTGTGGTTGAATTATTTCTGTTTTAAAAATACACATGTAAATAAATGTATTAATTAAAACATGGGAGAGACAGCTGACTGCACAAAACTGACAGAACTGGAGAATAAAGGAGATATAGGTGAGTTTTCTTTGCTCAGCTCTCTCCCACAGCTTAACCAACTCCTAATGTGAGTTACTATTAGAATGCTTCTCCTGCTTTCAGGCCCTACTCAGACACAGAGCTGCTACATCCTAATAGTTTTATCTCCATTTTACTACAAATACATATTAAAATATGTTTTTCATATCCATTCATCTCTCTGCCATTCCCCTATCCTCTTCTATATACAACTATTACTATTTTTGACTATAATAAATCCTAGGTACTTCAGTTTTTCAGCCTTTTGAGCAGTTTCTTCAACCGATGACTTTTATAGGGAGGATCCCAAGTGTTGGTATAAATGTTATACGGTTGACAGATTAAGCCAAGAATAAATAAAACCAGTCCATTATTGCAGCAAGGATGCAGCCAGTGTTGTGTGAAATGAGGTGGTCCCTCTGTTCCGAGCTGCTTTAGGAGACTGCACACAGTCATCGCTCTGGGCACAGTCAAGGCCCACTTAGCAACAGTATTTAGAAATACATAAATAAATTCCAAGAAGACCAAGACTTCACTGAGGAGACAGGTTAATTGCCCATTTATTAAGCATTTGGGGTCTATGCTTTTATCTTTAGAATGAGGTACAAAGGTACTTGCATTAAAACGGAACAATACTTTCATTGACGTTACCTCAAGCAAGTACATATAGTGCGGTTGAAAACATTTAAGGTAGTTCTGCCCCACTTTTGAGTTCTTTGATACTTAAATTTGACAGTTGTGACCACAGACTATTCAACATGAACAGCAACCTCACCTGCGTTTACTTCTGCTGAAATAACTGAGGTAGCTCAGAATACAATGGCACCAGAGGACAACTGGGAAGCTGACAAATGACCACATCCCATGGACAACACGTGAGCAACAGATGAGATTTCATGACAGAGATTCAGCAGTCAGACCATTTATTCTCACTTCACGGAGTTCAATTTTCTTTCTTATTGTGCTAAATCAATGGCTCGTATTACAAAGCTTTATGCCATTTACAGGGTCAGCTGGACTCCCCGTGCTTGTGCGGGAATTGGTTGCAATGGGATAAAGTTTAAGTCTCTCCTTCAATTATCAGTTAAGAGCAAAGAAAAAAAAAATCACTACAGGTATTGGCTTTTAAATGCAGCCATTCTCCTGCACTAATCAGCTTCCTTTTCATTTTATTCATGACTAATATGGAGGTAGGGACTTTGTATGTCACATCTATCAAACCTAGGTAGGTTCTGACCTACTTTGCTGCTATAATAAGGACAATATGCCATCTACAGAGTGCTTCAATAAAAGCATTGGTTTAAGCGGAGTTTTTTAGAGGCAATAGTGTCTTAAGTGAAAGGAAATTTTTTTTTGCAAACCGGGATCGATGAACACGTAAAAAAATTCTTTAAGAAAAAATTCTAAAGAGATGCCATGGAAGGTAGAATAAATCAGGACCTATAATAACTTCCCAAAATACTTATTTGCCTAAAACAGGCTAGAAAAACCTAAAACACAGACAGATGCACTGGCACTTGTCTTGACAGATTGATACTCTTATGGTTTCCAAAACTTCTGCGTTCAATAACATTTCATTAGTACACTCCAGTGTATTTACTACTATTCATTATTAATACAGATATGAGCCTAGGAGATGTACAGTTTGTAATTATTTTTACTTTCAAAACGTAATAGCTTTCACACTGGACTTGTTTCAGCTACAATATTTCATCTCTGAATGTTCCTTCAAACATTCTGGGACTGTGACAGAAATTTGTATTTGAGCAGAAAAGCTGTCAAGAATGTGCTGTGGTGCCATCCATCACAGTTTTAATCCTGACCATACTTAGATGTTAGTGGAGCTATCCGTCCAGCACACTAAACAAAGGCTGAAATTATGCGTTCTGATCTTCCACAACAAAGCTACCAAGTTAGACTCAACTCAATAGGTCTGTATTACACTCTATTAATTTCCTATTAGTTCTCAGCTATGCAAAATCCAGCCACAGTGTCACTGTGGTTTAGACATGCAACCTTGATTTCAGCATCAAAAAATGGAGCCTGTCATTTCTTATAATTTTACAGAAGATTCTATAAATGTAAATCCTTTTTCATCCTGTCATCCTTTTATGTCCTTAATGAGTTTGCTCACTAACAGTGCAGATTCTTAATTTCACATTCAGAAATATTAACAGTTACCATAACTTTAAGCTCCTGAAGTGGCTGCTCAATTAAAGCATAATTTATACATTTGCACTTAGTTTTACACAAAGCAATGACATTTAGAGTTTTGATTTTCTTTCCTTTTCCTTTTCTCCCATTTACATTTTACATTCCCAAGGAAAAAAAAGTTGCAGCTAAAATTGAGCTAAAGATTCTAAAACAAAATCTTTAATCAGGAGCACATTATGTAGTACAATATGATTCCTTAGCAGTTAAAATCTAACATTTGTAAAAACAAATGGCACACACTTGACAGGCAAATTACACATGGATTACCATTTGTTAAAATTTCATCACAGAAAATAGTTTAACTGTTGTGGATATGAGCCAAGATCATCCTGACAAGTACTTTACATGAAAGATTAGCATATTCTCTTCCAGAGGTTTATGCTTAATTTAGATGCATCGACTTTTTGCCACCATTGCTGACCTTTATGTCTAATCAAAGTCCCTTTGAATCCAAATCCCCAACCTTTTATCCCTCCTGACAGCTTTTAATTTGAAGGCTTGTAATAAAGTCTATTAAAATTCAAAATGTATCAGTGTTTAAAGCATGATTCACTTGCTGGAATTTCAGATATAGAACTTCAAATGGGCTGATTACAGAATCTCCAAACTTCCCATTTTAAGCTTTACACCCAAAAAAAAGAGCTAAGAAAGCCCTTTGGAGGGGCTTTTTAGTTAAAATGCGTGAAGGTGATGTACATGGCAAAACCTTAAATGGGTATCTAAAAGGAGTATTTTTCATAGACATTGGCTAAGTCAGGACTGTTTTCTGTCAGAGTCCTGTATCTCTGGTTCATTTTATGATGCCAATTCACCCAAGGCAGATTTTCCATATAGGACAGTATGAATTCAGTGCAGGGGCCTCTGTGCAGCTTGCAGCCCACCAGGCTACATGATGCTAAAGCCAAGCAAGCAGCAGCTCCAGAGCTAAACCTCCCTGGAAGCAAAACAAGGTCAATTTTCCTGGGTCACCTGTAACTGTCAGAAGAATAAGGCAATCACCTTTCCATCTTAATTAAGGCAATTACTTTAAAAATAGTAGGATAATGGGAAGAAAACTGTTCCAGAATAACCAAAATACATGATTAAAGAGCCTTTATTTTTTTTAACAAACAAACAAGCAAACAAAGAAAACCCTCTACTTGTTAAAGTGTGCAATTCCTTCAGTTGGAATTTTTCTATTCTCTCATAGTAGCCTGCACAAATCCAAACATTATGTACCTGATTTTCACACAATCCTCTTGTTCCATCAGGCAGGAACTCCCCGACAGAGGAGAAGTTGTAGATGTGAGAAGATTAAAAAGTTGGTGTTATAAATTCTTTTAAAGAGGAAACACATGTTTGACTCCTACAATGTCATGTGACTGCAGGTAAGATTTATATTTGCAGGAGTATCAATTACAGAACTACGTAAAAGAAATCCTGTACACTGCTGAACTCACAAAGAGCACAGGTCAGACCACAGGGGATCAGAGATCCCTCCATACAAATCTCATGGCAAGATTCAAATTGATTTCGTTGTAGTTAAAAAAAAAATAAACAGAGCTTTTGGGGTGAGTGAAGTTAAAATGCAGCTGGTTGTAGCCACATTGGGGGTTGGCCTTGTCTCCCAAATAGCAAGTGGTAGAAGAAAAGGAAACAGCCTTAAATTGTGTGTCAGAGGAGGTTTAGATTGGATATTAGAAAAAATATCTTTGTTGAAGGGGTTATCAAGCCCAGGAACATATTTCTAAATCATGGAGCACAATTGGATTTAAAATATGGCTTCCCGTCCCCTCCCCCAAAAATACTGTCATTTAATCTTCTACAGCTGTTTCTAGTCTGTTACAAAAAGGCAAAACTTCTCACATCTAATTAACTTACTCTCTAATTCCAGCTCAGCAAATGATGCATCACCCTCATCTCAGCTAAGTTATATGCCAGATGACCCAAGGAAATGCTGAAATATACAGTCTAGGACATCAGTTCCAAGGATGCACTGAAAAACCCAGAAAGGTTATTTCCAAAATTAGCCCAGATATTACACAGAAGAGGAAGGTCTGTACTCATTTCTTAGCACTGAAATCACTAGGACATTGCAGGTGTAAGCATAGGCAGGCTGCAGCAATAGACATTTGTCTTTCTTTTATTTTCTCCTGTTGTTCATTTCACGTGTTCCTCTTTATAACTTCCCCATTTCCAGAGGCTGGTAATTAAAATAAGCTGAACATCTTCCACAACTTCAGCTGCTTCCAAAATACTATCAGAAATTTTCTGCACAGACAGATGTTTCTCATGTCTCAGTGCCGTTTTCTGGCACTCCAGTGAAGTGTGTTCTAAATATCCTCAATGCCATTCCACATTCAGAACTACATGAGCTGTTCCTTCCTGAAACAGCATTGTATCACTCAAGGAATTTAAGAACAAATGGGTTTATATAAGTAATATGCTCATTTTTTTGAAGCAGATCTGTTTTGGTCTCATTAAGAACTTGTTTATACCCAGAGTAACTGAGTCATTAACCAAGAACAAATGCACTTTACACTACACCTTTGACCACCAAGATGAAATTGACAATTTCTCTAATCTGGAACCACCAAGACTTAGATTTTTCTTTTTCCTGCATAAATAAGCAAACAAATAAAGGTGAAATTTAAATTTCAAAAAATTCTCCTTTCACAAAATCATCAACAAATATGATTAGCCTATGCAAAGAACTAAAAAATAAAGAGTGCACTTAGAGACTTAGAATCTGCAGTGAGAGAAAAATCTCTTAAATCCAACAGTAGTTTATATTACAGTCTTGCATTCTGCAGTGACAGAATGTCTCACAATTTTAACAGTATTTTATATATCTACTGAGATTTAGAATTCCTCAGATGCTAAAGAGAAAAATGAAAACTAAAACAGCAACCAACCCACAAAAAACCCCACAAACACACGCAAAATGAAAAACACCCCAAAAGAAAACCCCCAAAACAATTCTCCAGCTCTTTTTAAGACTTTATTAAGTCTTTTAAAGTTTTTTTAAGAGTCTAAGGAGATGTTCAACACAACACCAACCAACACAAGCTAAATATCTATGGTTGTCAAACACGTTTTGAACATTACTGGTCTCTGTATTTGACCTGAATTTCCCATGTTACTTGCAAGCATTTATGTAAAACTCTCACTGCATTCTGTAGACAGAAAGAAGAAAAATGGGACAAGAAGGTGAGACAAGTTGGACATCATTATCATTTTAGGAATCCATCCTTCCTCTGACACATTTCTCTGCTGTTCTGTCACTGGGCTTTCTTGGTCAATGTTTGTGCATTAGCATCACTAAGAAAGCCCTACAGCTGAGCCTTGTTGTTATTTTGAAACATCCTGCCTAATGTCTTTTTACAGAGATACACGTGCAGAACATTTCTGCCTGATCTGCCACATTTTTTTTTTGTCCAACTCTTACTGTGTAGAGGAAAAGGAACACCTCCAACCTGGGCTGCATGAGACAGGAGGGAAAGTTAAGTGGCAAAGTGGTTTTTCTTCCTGCCTCTTTTTTTTTTTTTTTTTTCTTTCCATGTATTTTGTATTTGTCACTTGTTTAGGAGACAGTTCAATTTCCAAAGTTAGAAGGCACATAATTGCTCATTAAATCTACATGCACACAGTCAAGTTGTAAGGTTCATCTCTATGAGGAGAATGAAAAGTAACCAGTATTGTCTGCTAATTTCCTACACTGTATGCAAAAAGGAAAAAAAATTAACAAGTGTGCTTAATGATTTCAAGAATAAACTTTAGACCTTTTGAGGGCAGAGGAGTGAAATGTCAGAAAACAAGGAATTCAGAGAGCAAACTTAAAAATACCAAGTCTGCAGAACTCAGCTCTGATTGCTATCACAGAGACTGAATTTGTTTCCAGAGACCCAAGTGCTTTATATGGTCATACATGGCTTCCAATTAAGAGATCATGTAATTTACATAACAGGTCCAGGTAAATATATTATTCCTGCTTTATGGATGAGGCACATTAAGCATCAAGTAAACAAAATGTCTGTTTATTTCAGATGCAGACTTTGAGAATGTGCCACCACATTGTTTCCATAATAGTGTTTTTAGTTACAGCACTTTATGCTTCAAATCACAGCTCTCAGTCCTCAGTATTTCTATAAGTCAGACCTTGGTTACTAAGTAAGAAAGCAACAAAACAAAACACAGGTTGTGGCTATCTGGGAAACTGCTTTTTCTCTTGTATGCCGTGAGAGCTTTGTAGCAAAGCCTCGGTCATAACCGGTTCTGCTGCAAAAAATTCAGCTCCCTATCATGAGGTTTTCTTTTCCTTACAATCAGCTGCATCATTCCCTTAACACTGTCCATATTCTATAACCAAAAATGTGAGAATAACACGAGGAGATATGCCTGTCTGTGGCTCCCATCAGAGTACCCACACTCTACCTCCAAAAGGAAAGAGGATAAATCTCATGCTAGATTACTGAAATTGTTGATATGGAAGGCAGTTTAGTTCTTGAAAGGATGCCAGAAATAACTTCATAAATGTACATCAACCAAATCCTATAATTCTGACAGTACCCCCACAAATGCCAACATGCTTCAGAAGAAAAAAAATTATCTGTAACATGCCACTATTCGAAGCAAAAATGACATGAATACGATTACCCATGCTTTAGGGAGATATTGTCATTTCAGCTAATCAAGTCAAAATGTCAATGAAAACAAAGGGAATGTAACATTTTTATGCCTGTTTTCCAGAATCTCAGGGGATGATTTGAAAAGCTTGAGTGCAGTATCCATTTGTATATTTAGTATGGTTAAGAACAGAACAATTTTTAGTCGAGTTAGACTGGTAATTTTCTATTAAAATATCTGATTTATGTAAAAGCATTACAAATTACTACCTTTCTGTTTGTAACTTATGCCTTCATCAGTTAAACTACAAAGCCATAAAATATGTTTAATAGTTCAGCAGCAACAAAATACTTAATGAACCTAATGACACTTTCTGATAACAGTATTCTTGATTTGCATTTTATGGGAAAACCAAACCATACCAAGCTCCCACAACTTGGACAGCATTCTCAGTTGAAATGTTGTTTCTATGCCAGAAGAAACTGCAGAATTGTTGATATTGTTTACTAGGAAGAAGTCTACTGCTCAGGACGAGGACAGAGAGGCAGCTGCTCCCTTGACTTTCTGGAGGGGAGCTAGAGGTAGTGAGTACATGCTACAGGAAAAATCAGCTGGGACAGACATTAGAATGTTATCCTTTGGTCTCACCTCTCTAAATCTCAGATTTAAGGCTGAGGTTAATAATTCTAAACCAGAGGACAGGAATATAAGCTACCTGTTCCCAAAATTCATGTCTCACTAACAGTGGCAGGTCTACCTATGGAGAATACTCATAACCGAGAGGATTTCCCAGAAGCACTATATCTGAAAAAATGTTTCCTAGCTGTGAGGACTCAGATAACATGAAAGTACTACAGAATAAGGAGCAAAATTCTTCTATTCTTGTCTTAGTTTTCCAATTAAAAGGAGCATAAAAGGCACCTAAACCCAGTCTCTATTTGTCATTTTAACAGGAAAAAGCATATAGAAAAGCCCTTGGAACATACATGGAAGAGACAAAGTGTACTGTATCTGAGACATTTATGAAATAGCAAAGACAAAACCTGATGAGATTTTTCTATCTATTGTAAGAAATGTTGGTCACTTTTGGAGATTATTTTAAAGAGAAGAGTTTTTCAGCTTTCCATTTCTGGTTTGAAGCTTTGCCAGCTCAAGAGTCTACACCATCTCATTTTTGAAATAGAACCCAGAAGGACCATGGGAGTAATAACTGCTAAAAGAGCTAAGTGTCTAATTCATCTATACAGGCCTTTCAGGGAACCAAAAAATAATAGTGTTCCATATTGAAACATCTCATTTGATTATCTCTAGTCCATAGGTTTATAAGGGTTGTATGTTGTCATAAGTAGCATAAGGACCTGGACCAATGATCTAAAATTTTGAAAATCTTGGAGTTTGTACTCCCAGAAAAATCCAGTTCCAGTAGAAACTGAAATAAAAAAGATTAGTTTGGCTTCCTTCAGCAAACTTTCTATTGTTCTTTATAGTAAAACCAGCTTTTACTTTTGCCCCCTTAAAAATTCCCAACACCTGATTACCTGAGAGATTTCCTTACGTTCCTGACTATGGCAACTCCCCGCCATGGGGCAGGGATGGATTAGTTCAGCATGAGCTAATCCAGAGTCATAATGGCTAAGGAGCACCACTACAGAGACACTCATGGGAATTTACTGGTTCAGGTTGGTCTAAGCTAAGAGGTTATTGGCTTGTATTTCATTACAACAGACAGTTATGCCAGAGGATATCTTTACAGAGAATTTGTGTTGATGGTGTTCCCAAGCCGATCATGAGGAAAAGGTCAAATTATTCTCCTTCAGCCTTTACACTGAGTTTGTCACCATCCATTTTTGGCTCACAAACGAATATGAGGCTATTCTGTAGTGCAACCTCCAGGAGCATGAAGAGCTCTCTCTACCTTTTACATGGCTCTGAAAATGAGACAGGAAGTTTTCTCAGAGGATGTAGGTCATAACTGTGTCCCCTACCATCTGGTCCTTGAAACCCTGCAAAGGAGGCTGAATATATTGCACTGCAGCACTCTCCATTGACAGACAGTCCCTCCAGGACTGTAACAGCTAACTGGTGAAGTTTCAAACAACCTCCAAACTTCTCCAAATACCACTAGAGCTGCACAAGTCTTATATTGGCTGGCTCAGTAGGCAACTATAAACTCAGCAAAAAACTGCATGAACTTCCTTCTTCTGCTTCCTCTTTTACTACAGCTAATCTGCCTTTCTTTGCAGTCAGAAAGCATTCATACCTTAAAGTTGACTATTTTTTCATGTAATCCTCTTAATCAGCAACAGACTATTTATATATTTAATTTTAGACTACATGTGATGGTGGTTAATACTTTAATTAGCTATTTACACATGGCAAAAAATACAGAAACAATTAGGAATATTCAGATTAATTAAAAGTATTACACAGTATTAAATGTGAGAGAACAGATTTTAATTAAATCGTTCAAGTATTATTTTTTAATAATCTTCTGAGATTTCACCTTGAGAAATAAACTACAGGAACACAATTATATCTGAATCAGATAGCATTGCACTATCATCACCATAATGTTTTAAAAGTATCCATAAGAAGTTAATGAACTTATGCTTTACTATTTATTAAAATGACTATCCATGCAAACTCTTTTTTTCTCTCCATCTATTTGCTTTACCAGTACTGATACAGTGACTGGTAGCAAGCTGAACTGATTGAAATGCTGTCTTAGTCTCACTGTAGCTTATTTATACTCCACAAAAATGTTTGAGAGAAATACCCTTTAACCAGTCTGAAAAATTCTCTTCAAGAAGAAAGGATCCTTGTATCTATGGAAAGCTCAGCATAATCCAGAGGACTGTGGATACCCCGTGGAGTCCAGCATCACAGTTCAGACTCTCTTTAGGCAAATCATGGGTGGGTCACTGTGTGTATGGATTCCTTGTGCTGTGACAGCACTGGGACCAGGATGCAGCCCCTGGGAGCTCGTGCCTTGCTGCCCAGCCCAGCCCTGTGACAGCCACAGCCTTCCCCTGCACTGGACCTTCACCTGGGGCTGGAAAAAGCATGCCAAACACATGGAAATGATCATTTCACTGAGGTGAAATATCAGTTTTGTGATCGTCTACTACATACAGACTGTGTCTCAAAGCATAAAACATGCTTAGTAAATGGACTGTAATATTCAAAACACCAAGAGAAAAAAAACAAACAAACTAAAAAAACCCAGAGCAAGAAAGCAAGACATGCAGACACCAGAAAACCTGACATCATTGTTGGTGCATGACACCCTCACCAACATAATTCCCCGGCAATTTCCTTGATTAAATCGCCAGAAAAAAGACATCATAAAACAAGTACCACAAGGTCATTTAGGTCAGGCAGTTAAGAATTTTGGAGCATACAGAGATGTAAATGCCACAATTATTTACAGTCAGGGTACTGGCAAGATATGTGCTGCTAAATGCAAACTAGAAGACAGTAGGTTTAGGTTGAATATCCAACCTAAAGAAGAAATTCTTCCCTGTGAGCGTGGCGGGGCACTGGAACAGTTTGCCCAGAGAAGCTGTGCATGCCCCATCCCTGGCAGTGTTCAAGCCTGTTCCACCCCAAATCATTTTGTGATGCCATAACGCATATTTTTCAAAATAACACAAAGAAAGCTAAAAGACTTTTAAATTCAGTGTTCTTGCTGTATATATGCAAGCCAAAGTAAGATATTTAAGTTCTTTAACTCACAAATGAATCACCCACGTAGTGTCGGTGCTGTTTGTTCCATTCCCATATGTTCCAATATACTATTTTGTCCTACTTTTACATGTATACAAAATTAGAATTGCAAGTTGCATCAATTTTCATCTTTAAATCGGTTTTATTTACAAGCTCTAAAGTTCCTTGATTATTTCTAGTAACATTTGCATCAATGTTTGCTTAAATTATTCATGACATTTCAGTTATATCATTGGGTGCTTCAAAGTAAAACTCAAAGTAACTTTTCTTTCCTGAGAACAAAGATATACTTTCCTTGCTCTCAAGCAGAAATTCATAAGAAGATGAAAGAAATGCCAAGAATTGTTAATAAACAAATTTGTGGTGTAAATTATAAACAGAAAAATGAAAATATTCCCAGTGGAAATAGAAAACTCTGTCTAAAAATGCCTCCAAACACCAATTAAGTATATCCAATTAAGATATTATTTGATTTATCTAGGTCAGGACTGAAGACATTTTTTGTTGCCTAAGTAGCATCCAAATAACACAACTTTCCTGTGTGGGACAAGTGACTGGGGAGAGCTGCACTGACATCAGGCAGACCCCAGGGAGGACAGAGGCACCTGGAGACCCTGTGTGTGCTGCAGTCACTGCTGGTGCCACACCTCCTGTCCCCAGCACAGGAAGGGAACCTTGTCCCTGCCTGCTCCAGCCTTGGGGGGACACCAAGGCAGCAGATGGGGCAAGTGCAGGGACTGGAGCCTCTCTCTGTCCCTGCTGCCTCCTCCCACACACACACTTTTTTTCCAATACATGGAGAGCAAACGAAACTATATAAAAGCACATAGCAGCAGCTTCATGCATTTTTGCTTTAATTCTTCACCCCTAAACCTTCACCCTTTGGAAAATAAATCATGTTCAAGAGCCCCATAGATTTCATTGACCCCAATCTTATTTTCAAGTCCTAACATCAAGACAAACCTTGTATTTATCTATCTGCATAGAAGGACACTATGAAACTTCCCACTAAAATCCTTCAATCTGTACTCTAAATCAATGATTCTCTTCTTCCAGTGAATACATATGACCTTTACTACTACAGGAAATTATGAATGAACTGCCACTTTACAGTAAACAAATCACTAATTTAATGTTACAGAAATGTGCTAACATTATTTAATAGGACTGAGGTGAATTATTCCTAAAAAAAACAGCAAGCCCTGCACAATCAAACAAGTACAAGAAAACCAGAGACTTATAGTTGATAGTAAATTATCTTCCTCAGAAGGCTTCCTCACGTGCATGATTAGATGTATTTATGTTTCCACGCACATTTTTGATTTCACACCAAATCATGCAAAATTTGAAGTTTCCTATGACTTTGAATCACAACCAAATGGCAGTGTCTAAAAGGCTGCCAACATTTACCCCATTGTGACAATAGCAGTTGATATTCCAATGAATGACAGGTCACAGACACCAAAATGGATGGGCTCTAATCTCCCAGGGAGAAAAATAGCAAAAAGTGGCTAATAAGTCTGAGCAGCCTTCCTTGGTAAATTATTTCATTGAAGGGGTGGGAAAAAGGGTGGGAAAAATAAAGTTTGGGCTTGAAATTTGAGAGAGTGGGAGAAGTTAAAAGCAGTATATTAATATTTCTTCCTTAAGATGCTGTTCAAGGATACTCTTCCAATCTTAAAGACCAGTAAATTAAAATTTACTTGAATAAGCAAGATCTTGTAGACGCGTTAGAGACTTATTCACAAGGTGACACATAGCTTCAGAGATGAAAACTGCCAACCTAGTTACATTTTATTAAGGCAGTCACATCTTTAGATATGATCACACTGGAAGCACTGCTTATTGAAATCAGATCATTTGACCTTCATTGGAGAAAACCCCCTTCATATAGCTAAAAGAAAAAAAAAAAATAAGATACCTATCCACAGAAGCAAGACATTTCTACTTCACAGTTCAAATAGCATTATTCTTGGTTGTCTTCAAGACCGTGAACAAAAATGCAAAACGTCAGGAAGGTTTGCTAAAGCAAACAATATGAAAGACAGCACTACCTTGTCTAAAGATGATTTTCTTATTGGCTGCAAACAATTCAGAACTGAAATTCAATTTTCACATCCAAAAAACTAAAATTAACCCACAATTTTATTTGAGATAACACATTTATTTTCCAGTTTTGTTTGCCAATAGCACTGTATGGAAATCACTGGAGCAGTGTCCAAGAAAGAAACATCTGATTTCAAATCTTTTGTTCCTGAGCTCTGGTTTGTTTGAAAAGGACAAAAGGCTTGCAAGAGAAAATTCTGCCAACAGTTGTCATAATTTCAAAGATAAAACTAAATATCTTAGAGCAAATTCTCATGACAAAGAGCTACATTTAGTGGAATATTTTTCTGGATCATGCAGGGCTGCAAGCCCTGGTTCTCGGCACATGGGCAGACTAAAGGCGTCGCAGTCACTCAGGCTGGAGAAGCTTTAGTCACATATTGTGAACAACTGGTTCTTCTCTTCTCTAATATTTTAGTATCTATCTTCTTTCTGCTGCTCTAAAAGGACTTTATTATAAAACTGAGAAACTATTTCTTTTGTTGTCAAGATAACTATGGTTAGCAAAATCAACAAAATAAAAGGCTAGTGTTTTCAGACATCATTTTGGCACGGGTTGCACTGTATGAGCATACATATTAGGATACATCCTTTCATATATTCAGGAAATAACTCACTAGGAATTTGATACAACCTGTACTAATAGCATCAATATTTCAGCTATTTTTAAGGATGCTTCCTAGAGAAAAAGTAAAGTACTGAGCGGCAGCAGCAAATGACCCTTGCTATGCATGTGCACGCATTTATATATTGCTAGCTGTCAAGACAAGAAAGCTGATCTCACATCAAAAGGATTCCCAGACAGTTCTGGGGAGGGGGAAGAAAATCCCACAAACAGACCTCTTACTCCTTCACTGCTCCTTTTCTTCACTTACAAACAAATAAATAAATAAAACACAGCAACAAGTCAGTTAATGGCCATTTATCTGAAACCATGAATAAGAAATAAAAAAGAAAAAGATCTTTTTGTTTCCCTCTTCCACCTATGATTCACAAACTTGGCTCTGCTTCTGATGACAAATGACACAGCTGTAAATAGCAGCTCTTGTTATCAGGACAGGTCCTTATCAGCTCTATTTAATAAAGCAAGAGTTGTAGTTACTGTCTCTGATTTGTACATTTTTTTCTTCCTCAGAGAGCTCTTTGGGGCAATGCCTTCTCTACCTGGAATCGCTCCAGAACAGTCGCCTACCATTTGTTCAGCGCTTGGTTTTGAGCTGCCCCAAGGTGCTCAGGTGGTAGGACTGAGAAGTACCACCAAGCTCCAATAACTCCACTAATTAATTAGGGACTTTGGGGCACAGACGGGATGCTTTACTTTTAACATTTTATTGAAACATCTGCCCTCTCAGATAGTTATCTTAGAGGAAATGCTGGGCTGACTGAACCCTTTCAGCTGCCAGAACTGACATTTCAGCTTCTCTTCTAGTCCATGAGGTGGATTTCTCATTAGGGACTATTGAGGCTCTGTTCATGTGCCAGGGCTTTGAGGAAATTTTTACTGCCCTTTCTGTGATAAAACACTTCACAGTGCTAGAGCACACTGAAGTTATAATGCAAATAAGGATGTTAGTTGGAATTTCTACAATCTTTAAAAAGCTGCGTTTGACATGGATATGAATATGGTGAAAAGGGGAGATATAGGAAGAAAATCAACTCCCTAGGTTGAGGCAGCCTATGCTATGCATCTTTTTCTTCAGGTAAATAAATGGCTTCATTAAATTAGTATTATGAAGGCATTATCTTTGACCACATGAGAAAACACAGAGGGAATAAATATACTTTTTCCAGAAAAAAGAAATAGTAAAAGGCTAATCCTAAAGTTTCTGAAATAGACAAAAGACCAAAAGTTCAGCAGACTAAAAGTCATCTGCAAACCCTTACATGCTGTTCTTATGCCCTAAACCTGCCTCACACACGAAGGATATCGCACTAGAGCTGACAGCTTCTGTGTGGACTAAAATGAGAAACACAAGTGAAACCTGCATAGTTGCTGCTGCCCAGGTAGTGGAAATGCAACCACAAAATGCTCTCTGCAGCCCCTCAGTCCATCCTAAACCCTGATGGACACTGCCTTTACCACCAAGCCACCTGCTGTCAGCCACTTGATTCATCCTCTTGTCAAAAGCTTTTAACCCAAAGACTCCTTTAAAATAAAGGACCCTTCTCTTGATCTGGGCAAAGGTCTCCTCCAGACTCTATCTAGTAGGATACACTTTAAATGCCATCACGGTTTTCCTGCACCTGGAAGGTTTTACCCCAGTGACTCCCTCTTTCACAAAGCTTTCTTAAACAGATATGAAAAATACGATTTTGCTTTCTTCTCAATATTCATAAGGACAATTCTTGGGTGCAGATAACTTCACAAAATCCATGTCAAAATCCGCACTACAAAACTGCCTGTCTAGAAGGGAACACTCACTCTCCAAAGATTACATTTTCAGAAGTATCGTTGCTTCTTAACCAAGAAACATCTGTGGCATTAAGTGATTATGTTAAAAGAGTTTGGGCCATACTGAAAGCGTTACTGTACTTCTGTATCTTTGTAAGTAATTGATAACTTGAACCAGACCCAGCCTCACATGTCAAATCCTCTTAGTCCAAAGGTACCTTCCACAACCCACCTACTGTCACAAACTTACCATGTGAAAACTCTACTTACAGAACAAACAGGATATCTTATTAAAAAGGTCCCTGTCTAACAAGTAATGAAAGACAATTAGCATTAATAACTTTTGCCACAGTTCTTTTCTTACCACAATACAATCCAGCTAATGAAAATCTGCTTAAAAACCCCAAACAACCACTCCTTAGAAATGCTCCTTCTTACAAATATAGCTTAGGCAGCATCCCTATTAACAACTTTTCTGTTTAATTCCATGGTTTTTCTATGCTCACCATTTGACAAAATTTGACAATGTACAATTCAGCTGCAAAAGTGCCTGTAACAAGTGCAGGCTGTAACATCACACTGTCCTCCTTGGGGCTAATCATTTTCTAATGAGTTTAGTGAAAAGCACCTATGCAATAAGTTGTAGCTGACAGCAGCCCAAGGGAACCTCTAAGTGCTAAAAATTAGCTGCCGAGAGATGTTGAATCTCATCTTTTCCAGGATAGAAAAAGGGGTTTTTTTTTTGAAAATACACACATTTTAAAGTAGACATAAATCAAACAGCAAAAAAATTTGTATTGCTATGGGCTTTACCTGGTTTTTATTCATATACTCTTATGAGGTAGCATATACTTTAAAAAGAGTAAGATTAGTCATCCTGCTAGACATCCAGTTATATTAATTTGTGAAACTGTTCCACTTGGAATTCAAAAAAGGCTGCTTTGAGTCAACTTGCCTTTGTGAGTACAGAGCTGAAGACCTCTACTCCCATTTCAGGGGGCAGAATCTCAGAGCACATAATTCCTCCCAGTCAGATTCACAGAGTGGAACTATACCTTTATTTATTTTTATCTTTTTCCCAGTAGTAAAAGTTTTGTTGTTCTGTACTGTCAATACATTGGTTTGTCAATCTCAACAATTAGTTGCTATCATTATATAGCATGTTACACAAATGTAAGTTATTACAGCAGAAATCTGTGGTTTAATAGTGCAGAGCAAAAAAGGTAGGGGGAAGTTCAAACCTTTCAGAATCCCGGGATATTGACCACAAGGAAAAATAATTCTAAAACAATCAAATGGTAATACATACATATATAGAATCTCTGAGATACAAACCCACTAATTCTTAAATAAAAATACAGCTTTTGCTGCTGCAATCACTACAACAATGGGCACTGTGTCAATCTTTGCCAGCACCTTTTCAGGGTGATTTGATAACTGCTTAAAATGGCCCCTAGGGAAATGTACAGAACTTAGAATATCTGTCCTAGAAATTTCACTAGAACACTTTCAGGATATTAAATAAATCACTTGACAGAATAACCCAACATTCTATAGTGCCTTAGGAAAGTTATTCTTTACCTGTAGGACTTTTAGGTGAACTAATGTATGTAATCCCATCCCAGCCGCTATGGAACAAACAGATTCATCAGCTGCACCAGATTAGCACTCCCTAATGTATCACCTGCATGCATAGCACCTTTTAACCACATCTCCTTAATAAAAAACACAGTTACATTTCAGTTTACCCAACCTCCCACAAATTTATATAAATTTAACAGAATCAGATGGCCAGCTATTAGGGTATTAGCTGAAAGGCATGGACAATGTAACACAAATCTAGAAAACAGTGTAAATGCATCTAAAATAATCATTCTAAGGCCTCTACAACCTGGCTAGAAATGATTCTGTTTTGACATACTGTAATTATACTTGAGACAAATAGAGTTAACTGTCATCCTAATTTGCATATCTACCTCTATTCATAAAATATAAACCTGCTTATTATATTCTACTTCAGGCTACACTTTTATCTACAAACTTAGGAAATATAAACCACAATTATTAGGGAAAAAAATCTTTTTCACAGTGCAGTAGAATGTTTAGTAAGGAAAAACAATTCCATTTTGCACAAAGAAAATGATCTGCTAAAATTTTGAGAATGCATCATCTCAACCTGAATTTTACCATTTATGAATTAATGATTTGGGATTAATTTATGCTGTTTTGTGTCATCAAACCCCACTAAGATACATAAAAAAATATTTAATAGTTTATTCCACTAATTTTTCTCCTCATGCCTTTTTTTTTTTTGGATCTGAAGATGAGTTTTCAGTGGCACAGGAAATCCTTAAAGAAGTCTGACAACAGCTTAGTTTTCCAAACCCAGAGCATTCAAGATAAGCTCCAAATATGAAATACTGCTGGTTATCTGAATTGGAATCCACATCCAAACCATTTCAAGTGAGTCATTAAATCCAGTGGTCCTTAGGTTTCTGTGGCTATCAGCAACACAGACTTCATTTGGAGATGGGATAAAGTTCATAATTCAATTACAAGGATGATTGCCTAATCCACTGAATAAAACGGACATAAAGGGTAAAATAAACAAAAATCTCAGCTGAGTTTAATGAAATTCTTTGACACAAAAAGAAGTAATTTTATCCAATTCTTCCATAAATACCTGCTGAAAATGTAGATATTTATCACTGAAGTCCAAATTTAATTGTAACACAAATTCAATTTAAACAGAGTGCACTGAGTTACAACTATATTGTATTAACTGAAATCACGATTCATCCATGCTTAATAGTTAACAATGGTATGGGAAGAAGAGTCACATTTGAGTAATGACCACTATTTGAAGTCCTGAGCAGCTAGGTAGAATTCTGCCATCTAATAGAGCAATATAAAAATTACAAAAATGCTTCCTACATTGTTACAAATTATGGCAATAATTGTTGGTCTATTTTTCAGGAACTAATGATTTCTAGAATTGATGTTGCAATTAATACCTACCAAGATGCACAGAAGTTAATTAAATTAGTGTAATTTAAATCTTCAGAAAGATAATGGCTATTAATTTAACATTACAACATCAAAGGGTAAAAATTGGGAAACAAACAATAGTAAAACAAGTTTAATTTAGTAATGTAGGAAAAAATTGTAATGACTATGTGAAAACTGCTGTGATCTCACGGCAGACATAACTAAAACAGATTAATTTCCATTAAGCATTTTTTAGATTAAACTCAATTTGTTTGGTAATTGTTTTATGAGGTCACCAAACTTCAGTCTGAGGAAGGCAAGCATATATGTCCACAGACAGACTTCCTTGAGATTCTGCATGTTTTGAGTCTAACAACACATCAGGGGCCATGGCTCGTGCTGATATCACTGTGAGAAACAGCTCCAAGCACAGTGAGCACTGTCTGCACAGGAAAATCAGCAAAGACAAGGATGGCCCAAACCTTCCTGTCAAAGGTCTCTCATCTCATTAGAGTTTGGACAAGTGCGTTTGTTTAAATTGCTGCAGTTTAACGAAGTTATGTTTTAAATTACTTGTGGGAAGTAAGAGATTGCTCCCAATGGCTTGAGTCCTCGTGCTGAGCGGGGCAGGCGTCCCCCTCCTAAAGCTCCTCAGGGTGCTCTTCTTCCCTCTTTCCCAGACCCACTTTTCTTGGTCCTGTACAACTTTTAGGTGCCTTAGAGATGGTAAAATTTCCTAAGCTGCATCTGCCTCAGGCTGAAGGACCCCAGTTTGCTCTGTTTCTTTCATCCTTCTCACAGATCTATCAGAAAAATACTTCTGTAAAACAGAGGCTCTTCAGAGTACCTAGGTGGTCCTTGACCTGGTAGGTATAGATCTCTCTGGCAAAGGGAAAACACAATCCCTACCTTACTGCTTTGGAGGAAAAATTGTTCTCCTTGGGTGTTAGCTCTCAGTCCAAGCTACATCATTAAATGAGGTGAGAGGAGGTACCAGATAGACAAAATGACTTTTTCTTATTAAAAACATCACCATAAATCTGTATTATTTACACTCACACAGAACAAAGATGTCCAAAGAATGACATCACCATCTATATTTCAGTTTCTTACACAGTCCCCAATACCACAATTTATTTTACTCTCTGTTTATACTTAAACCGAAACGGGTCTAAACAAAAGCAATTGCTTTGTTGTGGTCTTGGAAATAAGCCAAATACCTGAACATTTAAAAGGTTTTAGAAAAGTAGTTCCTTCAGGGGATACTTAGGAAATTCTTGAAATATGTACACATTTTAAAAAGAAAACACTTCTATTATCTCTGTACTAAGATGGAAATCAAACTGGGAACGGGGATAAAAAAATAAAACAACAAAACCACAACCAGTTTAACTTGCTGTTGTGATTAAATATCTTCCAACAATTAAGAATCTTTTTCTATGCAAGCTAAAACTTGGAGTCATATATTCCAACTAAACCAAATCACAGAATTACATAACTACAGATCCATTTAGGTTGAAAAAGAGTTCTAAGAGGAGTCTAACCAGTAGCCCAGTACTGCCAAGTATTCCTGCAATCATGACTTCCTGACATGAGCAGGCAACATAACTGATTTTTGGCTACACAGGGATGGAAAGCACGCTTTCAGCCTGTTGCAAAAGCATTACCTAATTCTGCTTATACCATCACCATAGTAAATGAAGGTTTTCTTTACTGCCATTATTTCTACTTTATTATTATGTGAATGCAGACTCTTCAACAAATGTTCACTTTGCTCCAGTCACCAAAAAATGCCCATTGAGGACAATAGGTAAAGCAAACATGCCAAATAAAAATCAAGAAATGGTTAGCAGATGTGTAGTAGAAAAAAATTGCAATCTTTTCATTGCTGTTTGCAACTGAAAGAGTCTGTCTGAACATGAGACTTCTTTCTGTGACACAGAATAGGTAGATTTATTTCCTAGGAAGTACAAAGCCCCATAAAAGGCTAAATCTTCAAAGAATATTTTCCTGGTGTCAGCTGCTAAGTAAACATAATGTATAAATCCCTCCAAGCTTAAATGGCAGGAAGAAAACCCACTGTTATGATTACAGGCCAAAGATATTAAAACAACTACTCACTTCATAAATAAATACAGAGGGAAAACCTTACACTTGTAGCTGGTAGCGGTATAGCTGCTCCCAGGCGTAAGATAATAACTAGGAAGAAACAGCACTCTCAGCAAAACTAGAAAAGTTTATGTACCAAAAATCAGATCCAGAGTCACACATCTTCTTACTAGCAAGCCGTGACCAAACAGGTCAACGTGTTTTGGCTTCTAACCATGTCCCTCAGGAGCCAGTCCAAGGCACCAGTGGCAACACGACCTCCCTTCTGTAATGGGGCACTAACTTTGGCACACAGTGAAAATACTGCAAGCATTCCTATGCTAATAGGTCAAGGGAAGATATAATTTTTATATGAGGCCATTTCTGCATTGCACCAAGTTCCCTTTAAAAGAAGCTATAAAGACAATGATTCCCTAATTTGAGAAGGCTTCTGGAACAGGGACTTTGGAAGGTGAAGTGCCAATATATTCAAACTCGATGCTGCAAGGCTTGAAAGGACTGCAAGGTGAAAGTGTACTCAAGTAGATACTGGCATGACAAGTTCTTGGGACCCCTATTTGCAGTAAAAAAAGTCAGGTGCTATTTTACCACTTCGATTTTTTTTTAAATTTGTTTATGAGATAACTACATAAAAACATTTAATTCCTAGTTGACTTCCAAGTGTCAGAATATCCCCTGTGGGTATGAGAATGAGAGATGGTTTGTAAACATTTTCACCTATTATTTATGGGTTATGACTTTTAGTAATTAAAATTTCTTCCATCCTTAAAGCAGTTTAGCTCACAGGCACTGCTAGACATGGGAGTTCTGAGATGTCTACCTCAAGTAAGTCCAAATCTGACAGCATGAATTCATTGTTACACACAATTTCTCATAAGACAGACAAATCAATTGGAATTCACTTTCACAGCAAAACTGAAGGAGAAAAATTACATGAGCTCAAGTCTTGTTACTGTAGCACTGAAACTGAAATTTAATTCCTTTTCCAATAACTTGCCAAAAGATACTTCAACCTCATGATGTAAAATCCTTATTGAGATGATGTTGCCAATGCCTGAACTGACATGACTTGCCCAGCTTTAACCTTCCTGTTATGCTGAAAAGCTATTCTGTTATTAAAACATTTATTTTAATCCAAGCAGATATACTTTGCCACTGAATTAAGATAACTTTTTTATCTAAAATGCCTACATCATATTGCTTTGTTTAGTCATTAAAAAAAGCCTTCTCCACCATCTTTGATAATTCTTATTTATCAACACTAAACATACTTTTTTGTTCATCTCATTCAAACATTAATAAGTTAGCTTTTGTGCATTTTCTTCACTGCTCCAAGCCGTGTGTTAAATAGGTGTTCAAAAAAATAAAACAATGACCCTGTTCTCTGTCTGTGCCTATTTCCAGCCACAAAACAAACAAACAAAAACAACAAAAACAAAACCTTACAAACTCTCACTTGTTAATAAACCAAAATATTTAAACACAAAAAAGCAGGCTTTCTTTGCCCTCCAACTCCAACGAACAGAGTGGTTTCATTTCATCCTCAGTCAAAAAAAACTACTTCACTACAACCTTCACACCAACCTGTCCTAGCACTGCTTTTTCCAGCAGTCCCAACTGCTCCTCTCAATCACCCCCTCCACACTTGACAGTAACTAGAAACTCGGCTTTATTTAATACTACTGAACAAAGTGAGAACAAGTGTTACAATTTTGCAAGAGGGAAATTTAAATGAATATTTAACAGTATTTAATGTTACTGTAGTCACTGCAGTTGAGTTACGCATTCAGACTTCTGTGAACCCCTCCTGACAGTCCCACACACTGAATATTTTTTTGCTTCTTACCATCTATTCTATGCTCCTTGCAAGGGCAGAATCAAAACACCAAAAAAGACTCATTATTTCAACATAAACATCAAGACTGGTTTCATGCTGCTTGCAAAATAAACAAACAATTGAACATACTGAAAAAGTGTTTCAGAGATGTTTTAAAAGAGTATTGACATGTGATTTCCCTACTTCAAAGAATGTTAAAAAATCTATGACTTGAATTTAGGCCAACCCCAAGTTTAAAGTATTTAATATAAGAAAAGATGTATTTGTTTAGCACTGTTTGAAATGCAAATGTTTACAGCTGAGATTGAGGAAATCAGAACCAAAAGGTCTCAAAAATGGAAATTATAAAACTCACCCATCTACAAACATATTTGTGCTGACACATCTTTAGATCCACGTGTCCTTACAAAAGAGGAGGACTGAAAAGTAACTTTACAAAACATTCTAATGAATGCTAAAAAAGGTAAATAAGTTTTTAGAATTTGAAGTTGATTTTACCTGGACAACTACAGTGAAATATCATTACTTCATGAAGAGACAAGAAATGAAGAACTACGGAGCTCCATTTCACACCTCTTTAATTTCATATAAAATACTGGTACATTTTATGATAGTTTTCCTGTGCTTACAATTCTATTACAATATTTCCAAAGGATAACTGAAAGTTATCCATGCTGCTTTGTTTTCAGCTAGACCTGGTTTAAGATGATTCCACTTGCCACTAAAGGCGCCTTACTTTTGTTATGAATTTTTTTGAAAACAACATCCTCAGAACCATAAAATCTGTTTAGCTCCTAGTAAGTATATCTGCTCTGAGAAACATTTTGCTTTTATTAGTGCTTATTTCTGTTAGTCCTAATAACTTAATGTCTCTGAGAAAGGCAGCTGGAATCATCTCTTAGAGCTGTAGCAACAAAGACAGAAGCTGCTGTTTTCTCAAACAGGCAGTTTCTATTGACCTTAAACAGGGTTTTAGAAGACTGTCCCTTCACCCTTTAAATTGATTAGCACTTGTTTGTAAGACAAATCAATATAACATCCATCTAATCTTAATTTAGCCCTTGCTTGTAGAAAAGCCATGAAGGATTTTTTTTATTCCTTATGTCTATTTCATTTATGAAATAATGGCCTCTGAAATGACACAGTAGGTAACACCTGTTTATAGCAATGACAAGTGTAAAAAGCTTTGAGGAATTCACTTAAATTCTAGATAGATACTGAACCTTAACAAGGACTTAATTGGAGCTCAATGAACTGGATGAATTTTATACTGATGATCTCCAATTTTTAAATTCATATCAGTTAATGGAGGTTTGTGAAATTATATAGCTTATAGATAAATGCCTAATAAAACATCCAAATCACTAGATTATTCCTCCAAAAAAGAGGATAACTTCAGTACAACTTCATGTATCAGGAAACCACCCACACTACTATACAATCCTTTGAGATTTTTTCAGAGGGAAAGAATCATGTAGCAGATTGCTGAAGTAAATAAGATTTACTTGATTATGTGCTTTGTAGAAAAAGTATGTGGGTTAGTTAAGGTTTGCCTCAGATTTTTGTCCCTCTGGTCCTCAAATCAAAGCTTTGATTTCTTATAGCTCTGAGGAAGTTAAATCAATTTTCAATTAAAGAAAAAAAAAAATCTCTTCAGAGGATCAGCCCAAGATCCAAGAAAATTTCACATCCTTGTTTTAAATGATACAATTCAGGTAGTATCCTCAACCCATAACAACTGTAATCCAAAATCAATTTCTCATGTCCAGGACAGATTAATAATCTGGTCACAATCTAAAAATACAAATTGAGACACTTGAATGTATTACCCATTTTAAGCCAGATTTCTGAACTAACTTTGATTCTTCCTGTTAAAAAGGGCTTAATTAGAATTAAAAGCCAAACACAGTGCGAGAATGCACAGTAATTTTATCTTAAAATCACTTACATTAATGTGTGATACTTTTATTCATATTAATTAAGACAGTATTTTGTATTTATGCTCTTTCAAATATCCCTCAAGAAAACACTACCCCGAGTCAGGCTGTTGCAATAAATGCTTCCCACACCATCAACAGCAGAGCAGGTTTCAAACACAAGTGTCCCTAAAGATTCCATCCAACACCACCACTCTGCAGCTCATTTTGTTCTGTGAATAACAGAAGTTCCAGTTTAACTGCAAATGACGAATACAGCATTTCTGAGCATAGGCAGTAGGTGCCTATTTGACTACAATGACCTAACAAATGGAGGCAAAACTCCTTATTAAACTCCTGCCACTGTCTTTTATATTTATTTCAGTGAGATAATGCTCTAGAGATGTCATGTTATTTCTGACGGACACATTTCAAATGAACAGCTTATCTCAAAAATTTTGCGGTTTTTGTGAGGATATTTTCCCTGACCCAGACAATAAAAAAGTGTGGTTAAAGATAATATTAAAGGCTTCCTATAGAAGTTAGAAGAGAAAGGGCCCTATTTCCAAGTTTTTACTGATGCCCACTTTAAAAACATGCAGTGCAAACAAAACAGCAAGGAACCAGATAATTTTATGTTTAGCAGGACTCAAAATGCAATAAAATATTAATTGTGTTTTTGTTTTAAAAATTCAAAGGGACGGGATGGATGGATATCCTTTGGGCTGCAACAATGTCACAGGAGTCTGCAATCTGAGGACAGAACCAGAATTTCCAGTATAATTTTGGACAGTTTCCATGTCAGCACACAGTGATTAAGTAATAATTTCCACTCCTCTATGAGGAAAGTGCTTTATTGTTCTTGAAACATCTCTCATTGGTCTTAGGAATATTGGCACAATAACAACGTAACCCCTCAAATACATAACAAGTTTATTATTTAGGTCAAAAATTATTGATTGAAAATCCAAATCCCAATATTTGTCTCTTAACAAATTCAGTGGAAAGAACGTGTGTTTCCATGATGAAGTTCTACCATTTTTTGTTGAAAATACTAAGACTAAGGCAAACAGATCCAACAACTAAATTAAGCATCTACCTCAGGTTTTGCTACAATCTAAAACCATAGATGTTCAGGTCCCAGGTTCTAGAATTATATTACATCTTTCATTATTATATACAGATGTTCCTCCCTCAAAACAAAATAAAAACAACCCCCAAGCAACTTTTATTAATTACATGGGTTTTCCTTCTGTAGCTTTTCTTTGTTCACCACACCTGAAGAAGGCTGAGAGACCTTTCACCAGCTCAGATAAGCTTCTGATTTAAAATAGACAGAAAAAGCAAAATATTCATGAATTTTTCTCTCTTGTTTTATGCACATATCAAATAGCTGCAGAGCAAACAATCTGGCCAAGTAAAAGCCTCACAGGCCCCTTTGCTTCCTGAGGAGTCGTCTTCCATATTCACTTTTAACTGACACTGGGAATTTCACAAGGTCTTTCAAGAGCTTTGCTACATGATTTCTTTTAACACAAACTGTTAAACAAAAATGCTGAAAATCTTTCCTTCCTCAAAGTAATTTCTTTTACAAATAAAGAATCAGGCATGAGACACATAAATTAATTAAAAATACGACATAGCTGATCCAGATTAAAAAAATGCCATGGTCACATAAATGGACATTTATAAACTCATGGGGACAGGAAGCCCCTGTCCTCAGCCTCCAGCATTTCTTTATGATCAAACCCACATTCAGGATCCCCTTACCAGATGGGAGGCCAGTGAAAATATTCCTGTCACTAGATTGGATGAGTTGGGATCTTAGAATCTCTCTGTTTTTAGAGTTATTGCAAATGGATTTTGAGCATTATCATGTTTTCTTCATGGGATAGGCTGGAAAATATCAGCATAGCCTGTATATTATATGGCTTTTTACTCTTAAAAATAGCCTTTTTATTCCATACTTCAGGGAATGTGTCTAATTAGAGCTAATACTTTCTGGGAAAAAGCAGGGTTTTATGTCTCTCAAAACTACCTCAGGATCTCCTTGCAGAGACTCACATAACAGTAGCTCCAGTATAAAGAGTGTTAAAGCACGTTGAAATAAAGGTTTTTTTAAGACCAAATATATTCAGATATAATTGAAAACTGTAATTGTCTTGGTTCCTCAGTTAAATATTGTTGTATATTCGAGCATCTGTGTTTATATGGCAAATATGTTAAAAATAGAAAATTTGGTCTAAAGAGCTGTCTGAAGATAAGTTCCCTTTGCAGAAGAGTCCTGCAAATACACAAAACATGTTATATGCAAAATCAGTTTTAGTGGATTCTGGGAGATCACTGATGCCAGTACAAATAATATACACATTAAATATTTACAGAAAATGAGCTTGTAACTGCAATTAAATGCATTTTATTTTTTCTATAACAACACTTTCTCCACAAATCAACACAGGTTCCTGAGACTTATCTCTGCAGGGACTAAAATCCTTTAATAATTTGGTTTTAATTTTCTGAAATTAAAGGAAAAAATGGCATTTAATGCTCCTTGTGGTTTCAAATACAGTAAAACTAGTGATGAAGAGAAAGCCTTAATGAAGAGTTAGACTTCAGGTAGGTGCCAAAAAGGATGCTGCAGTCAGTAGCTGAAACCTCCTGGGGGTTTTGCATGTGCATAAATGGGTCACATAATTATCCTTATATTTGAATAATCCCTCCTTTAAAAAAAATAATCTCATTTCTCATCTGTTTACCGTGATCACAAAGCACAGTAGACAGGGTGGTAAGAAGCTAAGACTATTGTTACTTATCTATTGTAATTCACAAAACAAGAAATTAGGTAATTATGTTAATGAGACAATATTTAGAGACCAGAATTTAAAGAATTATTATGCAAATCACATCATGAATAGGGAAAGGAAGCAAAAGAAAAGTTTTCATACCACAGTCTAACAATTATCCCAGAATCCACACACCCTACTGTACTTTAATTGGAATGAATGGAATTAAATAATGTATTTTCATACTTCTCTAAACACGAAATACAGCATGCTCAATTCCTCCCAGTCTGGGTAAGTCACCGTGTAAGCCTGCACGCACAGAGCACATGTAGGCCACCAAGATACTTATTTCAAGTTAAAAAAAAAAAAAAAAGGAAAATAATAGAATGGCTAAAATATACTGCTTTATCTAAAGCCCACCATTTTTTTTTTTCACTTAAAGATTATACAATGTTGATACTACACCAGATGCTCCCTTCTGGTACCCCAATATTCCTTCCCACCAAATTCTGCAAATCCCAATAAAGTAGAAAAACTCCCAGGTGAAAAGCACAAGTAACAACATCAAAACAATAACAGGTCAGAGCCAACAGTAAGGGCAGGTATATTCTGATGATCCTGTGGTGGGGTAGTTGTCAACCCCACTGAGAGAAGACTGGATGCCCACAGGTGAGCCTAAGGCTCAGACAGAAGAATGCAGGTTTTGTTGCAGTTACTTTGCTGTTTCTCTTTCAGTAAGGTGAAGAATGTCTAGGTTTGGTGGTTTTTGTTGGATTTTTTTTTTTTGTTCCTCTTTTACAATCCACCACACATCAGAAAGCTCCCTGTATAAGACTGTTCTTCTCAGGAAAAACAAATATTTAAATGATTTAAATCTGTGGGATTCTAACACACTGACTTTTGCACAGCTTAAAACTTCAATGACACGATATAGTCTCCAGTAATTTACACCAGTCAGCTAATTTACTCCAAAAGATGCGGGAGTTCTAAAAGGAGAACACTGCGGCTAATTGAGAGATATCCTGTAACTTTGTAGGGGACCTGTGGAAAAATGCATTTACTTGAAGGGATTATTTCACTATGAGACCAATGAAGCCATGAGCAAAACCATCCCCTTTCAAAAGGTAAGGTCAACACATTCATTTCTCAGTTCGTTAAACCACAATCTCAGTAGCATTTTTTAAAAGCTGTGTTGATGAGCTCAGGCTAATTTAAATGACAACGGGAGAAGAGCCAAGGAAGAGTTTGAAACCAAGGAACGGCCTTGACCTTGAATAACTGCTTGGGACTCTCAGTAATGGGCTGGACTAGCAAAGGAGCAAAAACTAAGGGAAACACATAACGTCCCCAGTTGTATGCAAGATAGACAATACAAAAACAACTCTTATTGATTATCTCATTACTTTAGCACTTGTCCTCCTCATGCAACAAAAAGAAAAGTTACCCCTGGGACAGCTCAGTCTTTCATGAAAGGGAAATCAAATAGGATTTACCATTTCTTTAATGTAAGACTGACTCTCGTAATGAGGAGGAGGGGACTATGATCCTGGGAAAGCTTTTCTCATTAAACTGTCGATTCTGTGTTTCTAAAAAATTGATTAATTGAGGTACACGTTGATGACCCTGTGAATTTTAACAACTTCAAGTCAATTATACCAGCATCCAGGCACAGAGTTTCAGTATTGATGCTGGGATGTTATCTTTTACATCTCACTGAAATAAGGTCTGGAAAGCCAAAGCCAGAAAGAACAGTTTAAAATGTGAGAATGCAAAGGGCGGAGCTCTCCACATTGCTGTCGAGAACCACATTATGTTTAAAGCATTTTGTGATAAAGTACTACAAGCTGAAACCATGAATAAGCATTACTTCTCAAAGCCGAAAATTTCTATGGCAGAGAAAGCATTTACTCCTGCTTTACCTGTGAATAAGGCTACATAACAGGAAGATAAAATGGAAGTTGGCAGCAGAGAAACTCTTGAGCTATTTTTATCTTTCCAAGGAGGAAATTATGCAGACTACTACTAGGATAAGGAGTCACACACATCCCCTTAAGTCCCCATTCGGGAGGAATACAGCATTCACATGCCCTAGCAAAACTTAATTGTGGGATATAGGGAAATAAAATTAACAAATCAATAAAGAAAGAAACAAACAGAAAACCAAAACTGAAGAATCAACCCAAATAAAAAACAACCAACCAAGAAAAAAAACAAAAAACAAAACAGACCAAAGCCCCCTTGAGCACCCAAAGTCAGTTTAAAATATCAGAAATAATTCAAAAATGTTTTATTGGTGAGCCCAGCCCTTGAATTGTAGTCTTGTTACATTCTGTGAAAAAATTGGATTTATTTTATCTTCCTCTACTTGCAAATTCTACCCCTTGAAATTGGGAAGCTGCAGTTAGAAAAAGCCAGTGCATTGTTTGTGCATATGGTGTTTCCAGGGCTGCAGGTAGAGTGAGGGAATTGCTTTATTCCTCATTAGTTTGGGAACCATACTGCAGTTAGGATGACTGAGAAAGACATTTCTTTTAATGGAGCATAACCTTTTATGCAACAATTGTATCAAACAATATTGTTAGAATATTTTTTGTTGGTTGGTTTTAGTCATTTCTGACCAGGTTAATGCTTAGGAAATAATTCTTAGGGAGTGAGCATATAAATTTCCATCTCATTTCAATACTTCACATAAACATGAAAAGCTAATGCTGTGCCCAACTATTTAGGGAAGAGCAATATGCTGGATGACATGAAGAGTTTTTAAAGAGAGACTGACAATTCTCTGCATTCATTCACTAAGTTGCAGTGAACATTTTCCACTTTTTCTAAATCTGATAAATGCAAAATATAAGGATTTATGTTCCAGACCGGCCACTGCCCCAACATTATTTCTTACATCCCTACTTACAACAGTACAGCTGATATTTCAGAGAGAATATAATTTATGTCAGAGACAAGCCAAGATTTTCTTGCTCTATATGATTTTGCTACATGGACTTTTTGAATCCTGGCTCTAATTTTTTTACTTTTAGAACAGAGAAATTCAATACTTTCAACCTATAATTAACAGCACAAAACAAAAGGGGACTAACATTCTACACTGCATTCCTTACAGAAGTATTAGTCACATTAGATAATTTTGTAAGGATTGAAGAAAATGACATCTGTGAATGTGACATGAATTAAATTACTCTATCACCTAGAGGTTCATAAGCTCTCTTTTTGGAGAAAAATAAGGGTTTGGTTTTGCTTTTTTAATGTTAAGTGATTTGATTCAAAAAAACAGATTTACTTTCCATTCACCACTATTTAAGATACATTATAATATTACTCTAGTTCAACAGCAAGCATCATTCCAGGAGCTGATTCCTACCCATAAACTGGTGCATATGTCCCATCCAAGAGCAACTTCACAAGGTCACGAGAGACATGAATGACAACTACAACAGTAGAGAGGAGCACTCCATGTTAGCTCAGTGCAGCTCTGCCGCCCTGCTGCAGCTAAGCCCAGGAAGCACCAGAATTATTTGACAAGTTTTTTTTAAGCCCCTGTTTAATCTTAAGTGAGGACTCTGCAGAGTCAAACTCATCAACTGACACTGCACCAGTTTCCAACTGCTGGCTCAGTTAAGACCCAAGTAGTATTTTTATCTATTCTCAGTATTCTGCAGGGATTCTGCATTATTATTAGTGTTTTTCAAACAAACAGATTTTTGAGAGATACTGCAGTGAAAGAAAATAGTATTATTTTTAGTATTAATTGCATTCCACTATATATTAAAATTATTACTTTAAATCCCAATCTTTTTATCATCATTTAATTAAAGACTAAAAAATGATCTATCATATGAAAACAAAGTGAAGCAGCATCTGCCTTGATAGTAGGGTTGGAGTATTCTGAAAAAGTTTATGGACATAAAATAGTCCGTCTTGAAGTTATTTTTGATGTAGTGTAGCACCCCAAGTTAGTAATTTATAGACCTAAGCTGAATGAATAATACAGTATCAATATGAAGATCGTATGAAAAAAGTATTTTCTTGCAAAAGTTTTCTATGTATGTCACAACTTAGTTTTAATATAATATCATACGTTCATGAGAACGTCTATCTTCAGTATTTAATGCCAAAGCTTTTTTGTGAGTGGTTACTGTGCTGTTTCATTATCTACCACCTTTCATGTCCCAGGGGAAAAAAAAATTCTAATTTACTATAACACAAAAGATAAACTAGCAAATATTATATATTAATCATGGCTAACCCTAAGTCAACCTTATGACAGTTAAATTGATACTCTTAAGTTATTGCTTATTATGTTCGCATTTCTTCCTTTCTCACCCCAGTGAAATACTAAATTTTTATTATTTTCTTTTAGATTTAGAGTCATAGAATCATTTATGTTGGTAAAGACATGAAAGATCAAGTCCATCCTTAAACCATGTGCCCACATGCCCCATCTGTACAACTTTTAAATCCCTCCAGGGATGGCGATTCTGCCACTGCCCTGGCCAGCCTGTGACAGAATATGAACAACTTTTGGGTGTAGAATTTTTCCTAATACCCAATCTAAACCTCATCTGGCACAACTTGAGGTCATTCCCCCTTCTCTTATTGCTTGTTGTTTGGGAGAAGAGCTCGACCCCCACCTGTCTACCATCTCCTCTCATTGTTACACTCTGTGAAAAAAAGAAAAAAGAATTTATTTTGTTTATCTTCCTCTACCTGCAGGAAGATATCTACTCTCTGAACTTGGGAAGCTGCAGCAACAAAAAGCCAGTGCCCTCTTTGTGCATATGGTGTTTCCAGGGCTGTAGGTAGAGAGTGATGAGGTCCCTCTTGAGCCTCCTTTTCTCCAGACAAAGCACCCCCAGCTCCTCCTCATCAGCCTCATGCTCCAGANCCTTCTCTGGACACACTCCAGCCCCACAATGTCCTTCCTGACAGGAGGGGCCCAGAGCTGGACACATGATTTGAGGTGTGGCCTCAGCAGTGCCCAGCACGGGGGCAATGGTCACTGCCCTGGTGACAGTCACTGCTCCATGGCTGGAGCAGGCCGGGTGCCGCTGGCCCCTTGGCCACACGTGGCTCGTGTTCAGCCAGTGCCCAGCCAGCACAGCCAGGTCCTTTCCAGCCCCCCTGCCCCAGGCTGGAGCTCTGCAGGGGCTGCTGTGACCCAAGGACAGAACCCTGCCCTTGCCCTTGTCGAGCCTCGTCCCCCTCAGGCCACTGATCCAGCCTGTGCCGGTGCCCTGCAGAGCCTTCCTACCCTCCAGCACATCAACACTTCCACACAACCTGGTGTCAGTCACTATTAGTTTTTGCTATTGCTATTTACTAGTCCAGATAAATTCAAATCTCCAAAAACTCTATAAAACCCTACTCACCAAATCAATTAACACATGCGACTTTTAATAGGTTAGGCCAGTGGAACAAATTCTATAAACATCTACATTTTAAAGCCACTTTTATTGGATTGTTTCACTGTTGACCTTAGGGACTTCAAAACATCAGATTAGAGCTTGTGAATTCCAGACTTCTCCTGATAAAATTGGATTCCTCACAGTTTGACCTGTGGCAATTGTTTTGCTTTGCTTTCTTCCCCAGCGGCAGAGGTTTTCAGAAAAAATGAAATACACAACAGCCAGTGGATGACTGAATGCGCCAAATATTGTCACAACAACACTCACATGGTAGGAAACGGATAAAATGACAGTTAAAAAGGAAAAAAAAATGATCTAATGTTATTCATTTTCTTCTCCCTTGCCCAATGGATTGCCTGTTGGTTCAACACCTGATGTGAGGCACATTTTCCTGATAAATCAAAGTCGCTTATATTAATCTCCAAAATGAGAGTTGTTAAAATCTTTTTATACACAATGAAGGTGATTTTTTTCTCCTACAGTGAAGTCTTGGGGACATGTGAAAAACATTTCTGAATGTGGGCTGCACAGCAGAGAGCAATTCAGCAAGGGTTAGATTTAGTTCAGCTGTGCAGCCTAGCAAATCTATTGGGGACATAAAACTTGGATGCCACGGCATCTCCATTTCCTCTCTGCCTGGGAAACATGGCTTCTTGCTGCATGCTGAAGCTGCCCCTTTCAGTGATTGTACTGGGAAGTTGAGCATTTCATTCTAGGAAAAAATGCCGTCCTCCCAGCATTCAGTACCACTAAGAAATTACATTTTAGTCTTTCTTCATAGGCTTAGACTGGAAGAGAATGAGAAAGGTGATTTTACCTCCCTACATTTCCTCACTGTTTCACATTTATAATTGCTCACCACAGATTCTTTTCAATTTTTAAAAATTACTTCCCCAAAGAGGTACATCGTTTTCTCTCAGAAATCTTTCTCCCCTCTCCATATAAATTTAGGGGTTTCTTTTTCTCCTGAATAGCTCTATTAAATCACAGCTGCATTTCCAACATCTGTTACCCAGTAGCTTAACGCTAAAGATGAATTGATTTAGAATACAAATAAAGCACACAACTTTATCATGTGAATAATCAAATCTAAAGACAATTTGCCTACAGGTGTGCTGAATTCTCCATCATTTGAAGTCTCCAAATCAGCATTCAATTTCTAAAAATATAAGCTCTAAATCAACCAGAGACCACATTACACCTCATGCAATAGTTACTGCAGCAGATTCTAGGTGTTACACAACAGAACAGACAAAATGACAACTATAGGTCTATTTAACCTTAAAATATTTTAATAAACCCATATAATTACTGGGTAGAAAACTAGAAATAAGTGTAAAACAGTAAAACTTCTGTAAGTGACAGCAAAATAGGGTGGCAGGTTGGATAAAGCTAATCTCAGTTAAGACAAAAAACTCAGAATACCCCAAAAATTCTAGAATATATACTATTTTATACCGGTAAAAGTTTCAGATAGAAAAGATCCCCACTGGTCTTTAGAGACTGGGGTCAGCATGAGGCTTTTCAGCAAAGGCAAACCCCCACCTCACAAATCTGTCCATGTGTATCGGGCAGTTCCATTAGCATCCCATAGAAAGTCACCTAAAACAGGCAATAGTACTGATAAAATTTCTGCACTTTCTTCCTGCTTTTTCAAATAACATCTTCCCCTCAAAGTGTCCTCACAAATCAAGGGAAACTAATGACTGAGAAAATGATCTTTGTTCTTCCATTCTCATACTCAATATGTGCATTTATTTGTTCTTTAATCCACTAACAAACCAGCTCTTCCATATTCCAGCACAGGTTTTTTTTTTCCTCAAGTGATGTTTGTCTGATAAACAAGAAAGTGATTAAGAGAAAAAAAGCTGAACTGCTGAGTGCAGTGTTGTGGAGCATTGTGATAAAAGTACATTGGTAAAACATGTCAGGATAAATACAAGTCTGAAAAAAATAATGGACACAAGCAGAAGTCTGGAACCTGAGTACATTCCTCTGATCTCTTCTCTTTCAATATATCCTTTTTACATAGCTTTTAGGGGTCTCTGAAGATGCTGTGAGACACTGATTCTGCTACAGAAATATCAGCAGCCAGACCTTGCAGCAGTGCTAGCAGATTAAATAAATTAGTGACTTCTCTAGAAAACACCGATGTGTTTCCTATAGCTGAAATGAAAACCAAACAAAATGGAACCCATTGCAGGGGCAAAATTTAGACTATGAAACTTAAAATCAGAATGCATGTCACACTTGTGAGGTTTTCATGTTCTAACCATCACTGGTAATACACAAACGAGGGAGCAATATATAGGAATGCTTCATTTCTGACCGGTACCATGTCTGAGGGGAAGATGGGGTTATAGTACGTTGGATACCTCTGAATATATTTTCACAAGAGTCAAAGATAATGAAAATGTATAAGAATATGATTGTTTGCAAGCAGAAGAAAGTACATGACACTTGAGAGTGTGTATGGCATCACAGACTGTTCAACATTTTACTTTTAGTAAATCAAGGCCATCCCTGATTACACTGGGCACACACAGACTGCATTTAATACACCAAGTTGTGTCTGAGGCCATTCACCACTCTTAACACTTAGGAAGCCAGAAGGAGACATCGGCGGGATTTATGAGACATCCCGTATTACAAAATTTCTCATAGAAGATAAACTTTGTGCAATAAAAGCATCAAAGTAGTTCACAAGAGAGTGAGAAAATTCTTTAATTATAATGTGGCACCCTGAAGCTCTCCTGTATATTTTAATAGAAAGTATTGAGAAAATGTTTTATTATTTTATTAATAAAAATTACATATAACTCTCTAGCTGAATTTCAAAGCAGGAAATGTGTCCTGTGTTATCAGCACTTCCTTCTGAAGACATTCTAGTACTAAGAATAGACAGTAAGACAGGGCCAGTTTGGAGGCTGCCCCCTCTTTATCGAAGTATAAGGGCACAATCCTAACTGAAGTTAAACTTGTATTGCAAGTGAATGCCAAGGTACAGAACATTTTATAAAAACCATTTCTCTTAGACCAGTCAATCTAAGGGATTCTCCTCTTGCCTGAACTCAGGCCAGACTGTCCTCTTTTCCTACTTGGTGGTGGAAAATTTGGCAGCTATGTTTCTGCCTTTCAGACAGTAGGGAACAAAAATAAGTGTTGTTCAGGTTAACTTTCACACTTTTAGAATATGCAAACTTTGAAAAATAGGCATGCAAGTGACTTTTTTTTTGTTTGCAGATCAGCTGGATAGTGATGGTTAAATGAATGTATTTTTCCTTGTATTGAAATAAAGCAACCTTCATTTTCTATTTTCAGAACTAGTGTATTCTGCAAGTAGTGTTCAATCCAACAAATCACTTGAACATATGCTTACAGGTAAATTGACTTTCACAGGGCCACATTTGCTATTAGAGCTGTACTGAATACTGATATTGTCACTATATTACTTCACTGGCGCAGCTGCACCAGCCAGGCAAGTCACAATCACAGCTATACTTATTTCAACATGTATAAATAATGCAGTACCTGATACACAGGTTCAATAAAGTGTTATATAATATCATGGCAGAACATTTGTTTTATTTCAAAAATTTCTGCAGACAGTCATATGAGGACCAACCCAATATCCATTCACCCTTAAAAATAAATCAAAGACATACACTTATCCTAGGCTATAGAAAAATTCAAGTGATTGAGGACACACAGGTGTCAAGTTTGCTAAGCAGAAAACTCCATTCTCTAAAGTCTTTCAAGACCTTAAAGGCAAAGCAATTTCTATCAACAGAGATTAAAAAAAATTAGTGAGTTGAAAACCCTGAAGAAATGTTTTAAATTTCTCATTGCTAACTCCAAAAACATATTTGCTCCACACAATAAAGAATAGCTGTCAATAGTGCAAGATCAGGTAAACAGACATTTGACCTGACCAGGAAACTAGCACTGAATCTGATTTTTACATTGACAAAGTTCAAACTGGTAATGCTGGGGTTAAAGAAGGAATGCAAACAAAAATGAATTATGTTTCACATAAAAGGAGGTTTCAAAGTGGAAATAAAATATGAGGTATAATTTAATTGGAGTCACTAGACTATTCTTCGCATTATGCATAGTGTGCATACAATCACTCGTGCAAGTAGGTAAAATTCAATAAAAATGAATAAAGTTTCCCAACAAATTTAATGCATTTATCTCTTTTACTGTGACTCACACAGAGGTTGCACAGGTCTCCCAAGGATCCCATTTCCAATTACACCCCTCCCAGATAAAGGAATGCATTAAACACAGGTTTGTTCATCCGTTTGTTTACAGTGCTCATTCATTATGAAATAAGGCAAAGCAATTGGATTGAGCCAAATCCCATTTCCATTCTTTTCTGCAGCAAAACCCTCACTTACTGGTTGTTTCTGTAGTATTTAATTTTCCATAAAGTCAGAGACAAATTTGGGGGGAAGGCAATGTGTGTCTTAGCTTCAGCCAGAGATCTTTATTAACAAAAATTATCACATAAGAAAAGACAGTAATTTCTTCTTTCATTAATATAATTAATGGTTTAGGATAGGAAAAAGTAATCAAAGCACATATATAAGAAACAGATAAGCTAAAAATACCAGCACCGATTTTTCACTACCTTTCTTTCTACCCAGCCTCAGCCAAGTCAGTTTTCCAAGTCCTCTAACTCCACATGACCACAGGGAGCTACTGGTAATGGACAATAAACGTTTGCAAGAGGTCATTAAGAAAAGAATAACATGTGGATATATGCCTAAGTAATTTCCCCAAGTGAGCAGGTCACAAGTTATACCTATCTCTAGCCATATACATAGGGAACATAAACATCAGAGACTCTGATACTGGGGGAAAAAATGCCTAATTTAGCAATTGTCAGCCTACACCTCCAATTCTGCATTACCAACAAATGATAAATGCCAGTGACACAGGGACTGACTACTCCGCAGATTATTTTTATAGTTTTATTTAGAAGATGAAAGCATCTCCTTTGAGACGCTGCAGCAGAGAACTTGGCAATAAATGGTGCATGGATCATGCAGTACTTTTAAGGGAAATATCTACGTGCCCCTATAGCATAATTTTTTTAAAGAGATTTGATTTAGAACATAGTGCTGGAGTGGTCAAAGAAAAACATTACTGGACAATGCTGCCAGCAGACTACAAGGGTGAAGCGTAAATTACATCAGCCCAATTATAAAGCAAACCACTGGATATGTTCTGTTGGTGATGTGACACAGATACAATAGACAGTTTTCTGACACTATGAGAAATATGTTCTGCAGCTTCTCCACTGTGCACAGAGCACATCAGGGTAGCATCTAACAGGGTCCTGTAGAAAAACCCCCATAATGATTTTCAAATGGAAATAATTTCTTATTTTTTTATGTATAAAATAAAGATCCTTTTTCACCTTTCCATTTACAGGACTGATTCAAACCCCCTGCTTCCCAAGCCACAGCATCCACTGTGTTCAAGGAGAAGTGAATCAAAGGTAACATGGGGCTTCTGATTCAGAATTGTTGTTTTTCAGTGGAGACTAACCACATCTGCATGAATTAGAGTACTAATGAGGTAAACAGCACTGAGAAAAACTGAAAAAAGTACAGTGGAACAATTTCATAATACTATCTAGATGCACTGTAAAGTAAATCAAAGAATCTCATTTATTAATATTTTATTGATTGTTACTTATAAATAGTAAAGAAAACCAGAAAATTCAGTGGACAGAGAGGGTGTAATAAAGCAAACTATATAAACCACATATTGCCTTAGAAAAAAATAAAAGAGCAAAACTGAATCTTTAAGTAGTAAAAGACCTACTTTAAAAGTCAGCTCTTTTTGAAGATATCTAAATACCAAGAGCTAGCTGTGTGTGTGGGGAGGGAGGGAGAGAAGTTTATGAGCAGTGGGATGCATCTGCTGAGCTCCCTGTGCACAGCAGGACCCCTCCAAGCCACGCTGCCTGAACAGGCTGCTTGGTACCTGAGAACGGCATCGTGACACACTTGTGCCTAAGTGTATCTCGCACAAAAGTTTCAGATTCATTTTTAGCTCCTTTTATTTTTCAGAGAGAAGCTTAACTGTTATTTAATCAACTGCAAAACTTCTAAAAATCTCTAGAAACACAAAAATTTAATATGAGAGTAATCAGGCTTATCTTCTATCCACTCTGCAGCCACAGCCCAGTTCAACAACCTCTGATTTTTGAAGCTGGTGAAAAATCTTGATATGTCCAACTGTCCTTGAAGTTAGAGTGAGCCTGGCATCTAAGCAAGTGGCCTCATTTTTCAAACCCTTAAATTGCCTTTTTCACCTTTCAGAATCCCCCTGCTATTACCACAGAGCAGATCCTGACAGACGCTTTGGTGATGCACAGGAGGCAGCATTTTAGCAAAGCTTTCATGTTCCATGTATGGGTTTGTCAGAATCGCAGTGCCAGGAGAGAAAGAATATTTCACAGCAGGAGAGGGGGAGGCATTTTGAACCACCACAAAGAACTGCATCAAAGCTTGTCCTTTTCCTAGGCACCAAATTAATGCCATAAAAGAAAAAGGGAAGAAAGAGACCCTCCTTCTCTGAGAGAATGGAGAGCTAATAGAGATCTCTGGAAACAATTCAAAATTTGGTTGCACGCAAAACCTTCGGGGAGACAACGTTGATCATAGATCTAACAAGAGGCTGCTTCAGAAATGTTAATAAGGCATAGTGGGAGATGGAAAAGGTGCAGGAATGCTGCCCCAAGAAATCACTCACTATTTTGCTGCTGAATTGTTGTGCTGGGAAGAAGGTCTGAGATTTAGTGCCACCTTTCATTGGTGCTGAAATGTCCAATCCCTCCCTCTCATCCCAGTTATAATTGAAGGTGACTTGCTGAAAACCAGAGTATGCCAGCACCCTCAAACACCACCAAGCTCCAGTGTCTCAGTATGTTGTGAAACAAGCTTTAAAAGTACACCTGGTCACTTCTGGATGTTATAAAGGTAGTAAAGGTGCTTAACTAAGAAGGTACTTCCCGGTAAGAAAGCAAAACTTATGGAAATTTTTACTTCTCATTAATCTTACATTACTCTACAATAAAGAAATAAAAAAAACCCAACCACAAAAATATGGACCACAAACCTTGCAGTGATTTTGAGATGGAAGTTGATTTCAGAGTCAGGTCTGCTTCTAAACCGTTTCTATGAAAAATCCCATGGCTTTAAGCACAGAGCTTTTTCTGGACCATTTGTCTGAGTCTGTTTTCTTTCACAACTACTCCTACACTGTTGCCCTCTTAGTTTTAGCTTTAAGTGATACAGTTGAATGCCTTGGCCCTAAACTGGAACAATACGAGTTCTGTTTCCATAGCCCCTCTGACACACTAGAAGGGTTGTCACCATAATACTCAGTGTTAAACCCCCAAACAATAAACATTTTTATAGGAGCTTTTAAGCTTTACTTGCACCTGAGTTTAATATAACAGCAGAACTACTGACACGCATGAAAAACCATGAAGGCAGAAAGTGCTCACAGACAGACTCAACACATGTGGGTCACCCCTGAGCAGCTATTCCACGCATTTGAAACATCCATTTGGTCAGGTAGTATGAAACGTAAATATCACATAAATATATAAACATCTAATGGAGGTGAAATACAGTTTTATATGGTGTTACTGTTAATTAGCAAAACAACTTTCAATCTGCAATTTCTTGGAATTGTTTTCATAAGTCAGAATATTTCTATTTAAGTATTTATTTTGCAAATACATAGATTCAAAGGTAAAAAGAAATTGTTTTAATTTTGAATTAGACTTCTGGTATGAATTCCATGTAATTAGTCAGAAGTTCTCTTTTTACAGTTAAAAGTTAACTTTTTTTTCTGTGTTGAAAGATACATCTAGAATTCGAATACTCCTATGGACAAACACTGCCAGACACTCAGCTGCACTGCAAGTTACTAATATACATGATCATGCTTTTCCAGGAAATCAGTTACAGTTCTGAGGGGAGGAGGGATTTTTGTTTGTACTGTACAGTCAGTACATATTGTTATATAGCACTGATACTTACAGGATCCTTTTATGGTTCTAGGCATAGATAAGATTATTTATGAGTTAAGAACAGATCACAAGATAATCTTTCATGCCTAATACAGAAAATGCATAATACCAAACTAATCCAATATAAATCTGTCAGGGTTTAACCCCAGCTGGCAACTCAGTACCATGCAGCTGCTCCTCACGTGACTGAGAGAGGAGTGAGGGAGGAAAATAAAGCAAACACTAAACCTTGTAGGTTGAAATAAGAATGGATTAATAATTGAAACAGATTACATATAACAACAATTATTAGAATGCTACTAATAATCATTGCAATAAAAATGAGTGGAGAAAAGAGAGAAAACCCTAGAAACACAAGCAGAGCATGATACAGTTGCTCACCACCTGCTGACTGATGCCCAGTCCAGCCCTGAGCAGCAACCAGTGGCCTCTGGCCAATTCCCCCAGTTTATAAACTGGGCAGAGCTCCTATGGTGTGGAATATCTTTGGCCAGTTCAGGTCAGCTGTCCTGGCCACCTCCCTCCTGGAAGGGCAGGAGACACTTGCAGAAGCAGGGTAGATACAAGGCTCAGGCACATGCCCACTCTCACAGCAATCCTCTAGGATGGACTAGTGACATATTCCTTTCTTTCTTATTATCCCTTGTAGCCATACGATGCCACTTTTATTCTAGTGGGCTCTGGAAATAAATACTAAAAAAATCAGTAACAAATACATAATTTTGCCTGGAAATATCTATTTCAAGTCCCAAGCTGTCAGAAATTCTTATATTACTGCGTAAAAGACCCCAAAGATCCAAACAGTAAGAAATGCTTAGACAGCAACAATCATTTTAAAATTAGTGAGATAATTCTAAACCAAAGGCTTGTGACCAAAAGGTTTTTTTCAACACTTTTGTTAAGGTGTCAGAAAAATTCTGCCTTAGTTTTTGCATCTATAAAAGTCTCCAATATCCATTCAGTAATACTTTTGATATCGATATAGTGGGTTATTGTATTGGCTTCCACACTAGTACGGCCATGGATTTCAGCTTAAAACTGTAAGAACATAAGCCACCTATTCTCAGGTCTGGCCTGATGTTCAAGGGTCAAAACAGTGGATATAAACCACGAGCAGACCTATTTACTGCATCTTTGCCAACTGGAAGAAGGCCAGGGAGGACAGTGAGAAAAATCCACTATTATTTTAACACTGGCTGGGTTTTTATCCCATACAGGACACAGCAGCAGAGCAAAATCTTTCCCTGAAAAATACAGCTAATTCAGAAAACCAGTTCATATAATCAATATATCAAGCTTCACCTATCATGCTGCTGAAGGTATAAGATACAGAAAACAATTTCATTTTTCTACCAAGAGTAAATTATGAGTCAACAGAAAGAAAAAAACCCAAGACCTGACTGTCTCTGACCTGACTGTTTCTGACTACTAAGCTCATAGAGTGCAGTCTCAATTATAAACTTGCCATTCGTGCTTTTATCCAAAGTCTTTCATTTTGTTTTCTTATTAGAAATAATAGCTAAAGAACGAAGAAGGAGAAGAGGGGATATTTGAGTTGACAACAGACAAATTTCTAAGAACTGTTAGTAGAGAAAAAATGAGACAAAACAAAATCTGGATTTCACAATCTTGACAGTGTGACTTTGAGTTTTCTGCTACAAAGGCATTCAAGATCACACACACAGAACAAACTCAGGCTTTGCTTATTCAGACGTTCATGTGGAACACAACCTTCTGAGCTACTGTTTGACTTTCAGCTCTGTCCCTACAAGTAAAGATTCAGCCCCAATCACAGTTTAATAAATGCTTTTTTTTATAAAGCATTTTGACATATGGATTGTGAAATATCCTCTTATTATGCCACTAATATCTGATAGTATAACCAATATCTGTAGTATAAGAATAATAGTCTCCCTACAAACCCTCATTTTATAGAAACCAATTCCTTAAAATTAGAATTGCTTAAGGCATTTAAGTAATGGACTAGCCTGACCTACTATAATTTTAGAAGTGTAATCTTCTATAACCTCTTTGCAATACTAATATACAAACTGAATAAATAATATTATTAGTCCAGTATGCATGTCTAAGTTATATACAAATAATTTTCTCCTAATCCCCAAAAGTATCCATATAGTTCATGCACATCAAAAAGACTCCTCAAATAAAAGAAATTGAAATAGGGCTATAGATCAGGCCTCCAGGAAGTGCAATGTGTTAGACTGATAACTGCTGATTTCTGAAGATACTTCAGAACACTCCTGGAAGAATACTTCTGGAAAATTAATGTCTTCATAAAAACGTGTAGAAGCAATAAACCCCTGAGATTAGCAATAGAGCATCTGTTAAGTAGTTTATTTTTTTATGTTAGTATAAGTCTGACAAAGGGGTCATGCAGAGCTAGTATGTGTGTCACAAGTTACAATACATTTATTTCTCTGTGAAGTATAAAATATTTACTGAACTGTAATATGTTGCTGATATTAAATAATTCTATCAAAGCCAAGACACACATAAGGTTCTGATGATTTCCTGAAAAAATACTAGCATAAATCTTAGGCTTCTGTATAATTATCTCAAACAGCCAATAGACCTCATATGGTTTCTTCAAGCTTCTTTGTTTTTTAGGGCAAAAAGTGAAATGGTGCTTCTTCAGGGAGAAATTACTCAAATATACAGACATTTACACTCAGACTCTTAGCTCCATGAAACCTCATTAACTCTACTGCTACTCTGAACAAGAACCAAATGTTTTCCCAATTACATCAGCCAAAACTGACTTTAAGGCACTAATGGCAGTGTAAATAGAGGGAAATAGCCTCTTTGCACTAAGTGAGCATGTACATCTGACTTTCTAACTTTACCAGTCAGAGCTTAAATCAACTCTTTCACATCAGGATGGAAGAACCATCACCTGGACAGAGTTACCTAATGATACTACAGAAAGGGAGTATTCATGCTTGAATGCCTAGGAATTTGTAAATTGATGCACGTCCATCCACTTTTCAACAAGTTTACACTACCTTGAGTATTGTTCTTTCCTAAGCTTAACCAAAATTTTATTTTGCACAAATCTCCTTGTTCCTGTTTGTCTTTGAATACCAACTATGAGCAGTTTACCTCTCCTACACTGTCAATGCAGCAGCTGTTTACTGCTACTTATGACCAAGAGAGTAATACAAGAAGGACTAAAAAAATTTAAAATGGTTTCAGCCACAGTGCTCTACAAATAGTCACTTTCTTCTTCCAGGTCATTTTAAGACTGAAAATATTTTACTTCATAAAATCCTCAGCTTAACATTCTTTGTGAAAGTATAACAGTGGGGAATGTTGAAATTTCTTAGTTATAGTCACTGTGTAATGAAAAGCCCACTACTCCATTTAATTCTTTGCAAATGTTGGTACTCCCATGAAGGTTTCAGAAACAAATGGATTTTTTACTTTCTGTGTACTTGTGGCCAGTTGTGGTAATCTAATGGCTACTATCTAATAAATAGCATTTAGCATTCTTTTAGATTTACTACATTAATACTATTCAAAATTATGCTGCTTTAATAGCTAGGTTAGACTCTTTTACAATCAACATTTTCAGTTGAAGATGAGATAAACCCAGTCCAATTTAAATCAAATAAATAAATAAAACTATTTAAAAATAAGTAAGACAGCTATACCTATCTTATCTACCAAGAGCATTTATTTTAGCATTTAGTTTTAACTAACAGTGTTTCCAGGTCTCACAATTTATCACAGATTTTCTCTTATCTTCACCACTAAAATGAGATGTTCTCTCCTGAAACATTAATCAGCACCTTACGATCTGTTATGGTGAGCCTTAGTTAGTTTAGCTCAGAAGTTCTTTCCAGAGCTGTAAAAATTTTTATATCTCAAGGACAAAATGGAAAACAATCCTAAAGAGATCAACAACAGCAAATTCCAAAGTAAAACTTACTCTTTACAAAACTCTGGAGAATGGCTGATCCTTCCAAACTGGTCTCCCCTTTTGACTTGTCTAGTTTGATCACAAGAAGTATTTGGACAAGAAGTCTTTGCTTTCTACAACCAACCTCTCTGATCTTCCTCAAATGAAATTAAACCAACTTTGCTAAGAAAGATGGGACAAAATATTCTATTCTTCAAACATTCACTTATTGCAGCTATGCACAATGAGGAGTCTACCAGTCTCCTTTTAATTGGGTCTACTTCTCTCAAATAAGGACATTCAGTAAGTTGGCTAACCTTCTAAGGATTTCTTCAATAATTTGTACTTGAAGAATGGAAGAAGAAAAAACTTTGACTGCAGTTCCACAGCACACAATCCCTTTATATCACAGAAATATTTTGCTAGCAATATAACCTAATCAAGACTAATGTCACGCTCCAAAGCTAAATGAACAACTTTTTTATTTTTTTAATCTCCCTTATTCATCTAAATGGATCTGAATTTGAAATGTCTTAGACGCATTTTGAATGACATGGTTAAACAGACACTGTTTCAGCACACAGTTTAGACACGTGGATAATGGGACCACAGAAAACAGTGCACTCACCTGTGTCAGGTATATAGGATAAACACTAGCCCTAAACACTGCCATAATTCTAGCCCTGAACACTACACTAAGCACTGAGGTAATGACCACTACCCCAACCCTTCCACTACAAATATCACTAACCACTACCCCTACACAGTAACCTAACTGCTACCCAAACCACTGTGGTAGTCGCTATCCTAACCCTAAAACCATCAGCAGAAGGGTGTGATCCAGATCAGAAGGATGTAGGAGCAGCAATGCTGGGGCCTGCCCAGGATCACCTTGACATGCCTTTTCCAGCCCCAGTGTTCCTGGAGCTGTAGGCTCTGTGACTCTCTCATCCCTAAACCTAACCATTACCCCTAAGCACTCCAAAGGTGCAATGACATGGCTGTGCATGTATCGCTTCAGCCTACACTGCAGTAATTCTGAAAATGAGCCCACAGAAAACAGTGCATTGATCTCTGTCAGATATTGAAGATCTTTACCAAGTTGATCAGGCCTTCAGTGGTTGGCAGGAAGACAAGTAACGGAATAAATAAGCACAGGTTTAGGGAATGTTCCCAAGGACTAGGATCAATCCCTTCAGCTGCCTGACTGATCAAATCACATCCTCAGGCAGCTTGAGACAACTTCCCCAAATAATTGTTTCAGCATGAACTAGCCTGTTCAACAATAATAGGAGACAACACAGGAATTTCATTACAGGATGCTTTCAGTATTCAGTTATAATTCAGATTACAAATGAAAACAAAGAGCTTTGCACCACTGCAGTCAATACCACCTATAATACAAAGTTTGTAATATTCAACAAAAGTTTCAATTAATTACAATCTAGCTATAAGATAGAATAATCAGGAGATGAAAGGGCTGAAGAGACCAGACTTCCAAGAATAAAGTAGGTGGAATTTTGTGACCTATCCTTTTGCTCAAAGCAGATCTCTCTTTCCCCAAACATTTAAGGAGATTTTGCCCTCTAGCAAGACAGGCACAGTATGTACCTCTGTCCTGGACTGAGGAGCCTCTGCAGAAATAAAACCTTATAAATAAGAATCTCACCTTCAATGCTAACTACTTTGCCTAATGAAAGGGCACAAACCTTCTGATTCTGGTTCAATTAAAGTCTCCAGTGCTATCACTGTTAAAGACTGTAAGCAAGCTGCCCTCTGAGCATCTCATTACAGGCACTGACAAAGGGATGAAGCCCAAACCCCAGCACTATAAAATTTCTTAATAACACTGTGGTTACACTGCCACTCAGATAATCTTCCTAACTTGTAGAACTCCCTTCTTCACCTCTTCCCAACACTCCCACAGGCTCTGCTAGGAATGAATTCATGTGGGCATGTAAAAGAGTAAGTCAGTCTACAGAAACAGAGGCACCCTGAAATCACCTTTGTTCCCACAATAAAGATGCAAGCTTTGCACAGCTTGTCCAACCACATATTTCATCACAGCCTTGTTGAAGAAGGAACACAAATAGCTGTTTAGCCAGCCCAAGGAGAAAGTGCCTAATTTGTTTAGGACTCGCAGCAGTTCTGCTGCGCATCTCCACTGGCCTACACTGGCTAAGTTCACAGAGTGGGCTGCCCTGCAAGCTCTTGTCTTTAGGAAAATCAAATAGAAATGCCATGTGAACATCCATAAATGTGTTCCAACACCTAATACAGTCATAAGGATCCAAAGCAATGAGTTATCTTTTGGACAGCTTCAAAAAGACCTAGCAGAAATGATTCACATCAGGGACCAGAGTAAGCACAGGTGAAACAAATACAGCACAGCATAGGTAGAGATGAAAATATAATTTGTTTTTATCTAGTGAACTTTCATATTGCAATGAGTTACTTGCGCATGTAAGATATTATCATGTCTTCTTTTAAAGGGTTCAGAGCTTAGAAAAGAATAAAAACATCTGTGAGCTAAGAAGTCAAATTTCCCCTTTATTTTTTTCCTTCATAGCTCTGGTGGGGGGGAAATAAGTTTTATTTCAAAATGCAGCCCAGCACATGCCTTCCAAAAATGTACTCGGCCTTGAGAAGACAATTCATAACTAGTCTTAATTTCATTGAATGGCAAAATTTTCCAAAGAATAATATTGGTGTCTCTAGTTTTATACCTACAGAAAATTCAAGTCTGAATTAGGTTACTAGTTGTCTCAAAATTTCCAACTAATCTGATTTAAAGACACAGCATGGGACTTTTTTGAACAGTTTAATAACACATATTGCCAAGATCAAATGTGATTGTTGGGAGTAAAATGAAAACATTTAGGCTCTAATTATCAGCAGTCTACATGAAGGGGTCTGTCAACAATTTCTAACAGCTGTTAGAAAAAAATATAATTTTCACAGGTCAAAACCAAAGACTTATTGCACAAGAAGCCCTCAGTGTCCTGGGGCTGTGCTGATTTGAGGATTCACAGCTGTTGCAGCAGACCTCTCTTTAGGGTAGAAATGAGCCAAGACACTGACTCTCCTTTAACAACATGAAAAGGGTCCTGGTTTATTCTTCTTTACAGCTTTGTCATCCTGAGTCTGTCTACAGCTAACTCTTGCTTGCAGGTCTATGCCTGCAAGCATCAGTTTGCAGACTCTGAACACAGGCTTTTACCCAGCTCAACTGTGACTGCAGGCTCTAACTCCATCGAACCACACTGACCTCATAGCAGATCTTTCACAGCAGCAACTTTTGTCCTTGTTTTGTTCTTCTTTGTGTCTCTCCAGATCTTTCTGTCTTCCACAGGGCCCCTCTACCTCCAGGATTCCCCCTGACTGGCCCTTTTATCACACTTTATTAGTCACAGCTGCAACCCATTAAGGGCGAGGCTGTTCCTCTTTAGTAATTAGTACAGCTGTGACTTATCAGGGCTGTTCCTTCTCCTGCACCTACACACAGCCACTTGTTGCTCTCCATATGAATCAAAGGACAGAGATGCTCCACACACAGGAAATAAGGCAATGCACGTTTTCCTCCAGTGGGCAGAATCCCGGCACAATGGAAGGATGGCAAACACCTGTTAAACACACAACACTTGGGAGCACTTCGAGGTTTGAATGTGGCAGAATTCCCCCCAAGTTCTACATTTCTGTCATTAATATTTCAGTTTCTTTCTTATGTAGTAACCAAAGAGAGGGACAAAAAATAACAGGAAGACCTAATCCCAGCCAGCCAGCCATACAAACAAAGATTTGAAACTGGTGGCAAATAAGGAAAATTGAAACCAAAGAGCACATCTATGAAGAAGAAAAGGGCCATTTCCTGGATACATCGGATTCTTTTCTATGGAATTATGAGCAGCACTGGTTGTGCTGTGCTTGTAGTACTGCACTTCAAATACCAAGCAGGTCACGATAAGCAATAGCTTGGTTATGTTCATAATTTTATGATGAACTTTGTGGAGAAAAAGAATGGCTCACACTAGATTCTTGACTTTTCCAGTCTGTTCATAATCTGTGCACCCATTGCCAAAGCCCAATCCCTTGGTTCACTTGCTTCATTTTTCCCAAAGTTAACACCTAAATAAAGCTCTCTGTGCCACATGAAGCCATGCAAATGGGGATGTTGCCAACAGAAACTGCAGACAGACCTACAAAACTGTGCTTCATCAGCATCCCAGCCATTTGCTCAGTCCCAGCTGATAAAACAGTACAATCGATTTAAACCATCATAACAGATAATGCACTTCATTTGGTATTAGCAAACAAGAGTCTGGTACACTGGAAATTAAAATAGGCTTGCTGCCTAGAACAGAGGGTCTGAAACATAATATTTTTAAAATCTCATAGTCTTCAGTTAAGGAGCATTTAAAATTTAATTTATAGCAATTCTTTTTTTCCCATTGTGCTCATATTTAATTTTTTATTTAATTTTTAATAATAAGCTCATTAACCTAGGAATTGTTTACTTTTACCTGCCTTCTTATTGACAGTAGAAGTGACTGTGATTGGGACAAGGAACCACAATCATGTCACAAAGAAAGATGTGAACCTTTTCAAAGTCTCTTCACACCTGTTTCCTAACATTTTAATTTATTTTCATATTTTTCACATCATGCTTTTATCTTCACATTCACAGCATCCTGTATTTATTACAGTTAAGCAAACAGTGTATTTTCTAATCTACTGGGCTGTAGTGTTTTAGTCTGTATATAAAGTGAAGAGACTATCAAGTTAAAATCTGATTATTAGAGTACATTAGATATTCTGCATAATTATGGGCCCAGTGGAAGGCTAAGAAGATAATGCATTACAAACCTCATTTACTAGGGTTTATTTTTTTATTATTACATAAATGAAGCTTTCCTTATCTTAAATTGTATCTCACTAGAATTCTTGCTGAGCTTAAGAACAGTTGTCCTTTTTTTTAATGAATGTTGTTGCACTTTGCCATGTGTCAGCAAAAGGGTTCAGAAACGTAAGGGCTGCAGAAAAAAAATATCAGCAAGACCTTCGCCACTAAGGACCTAGTGCTTTATTACTTGTCAAGAAACATAAAAGCAAAATAAATAAATTAAAATGATGCACCACTTTAGTGAGAATGGCAGCCTGTCATATAAATTTAATCCCAAAGATTTAAATTGTGTTCCACAGTAGCATTAGAAAAAGATAGAATCCAATTAAAACCATGCTGGATTTCAAGGACATTGCGATATTCACTCTGCTTCTGTCATGTAAAATAAATTTAGTCCTGATTCAGTGCTGAGTACGAGGAATTAGATTTTGTAATGATCTATTTCCTCAGGTATTTTGCAGTACTACCTTAAAATACTGGAAAACAGTCAACAGATTTGCTGAGCCAAGGGACATATTTATAAAGAGGCATATTTATGAAATAAATCCAACCATTAGGCAAATAATTTTCAGACCCAGATTGAAGTCCCCAAATCCACATGCAAAAGTAAGAATTAAACAGTTTCCAGTAGGTGGGACACAGAAAATAAAGAAAATAAAACTGCAGAGTATAAACCAAGTTGTACATTTTGTTAAGAGGAAGGACAGCTGCACAGCAGAAGGAGTTCACTTTGCCCGTTTGTCCTGGCTGCTCCTCTGCACCACAGCCAATGTGAGCAGGGAAGAGAAGATGTCGCCTTGGCCTGGCCCAGCTGGGCAGGCACAGCAGGAGCCTTCCCTGCGCTGTGGGCAGCGATGGATGGCAGAAATTGGGCAAAACCCGCTGGCTGCAGCACAGGCACAGCCTGGGAGAGAGGGCATCAACCAGCTCCTCTCCATGGTGAGGAGACAGGGCATGAACCAGCTCCTCTCCATGGTGAGGAGAGAGGGCATGAACCAACACCTCTCCATGGTGAGGAGAGAGGGCATGAACCAGCACCTCTCCATGGAAGGAGGAAGGCAGAGCTGGCATGGGAAATTACAGAAAGAAGAAAAGCAAAGGAAATCCCCCAGAGATGCTGGAATAGGGGAAAGAACACCATTACATCTACAACCTGCTATGAAACAATGGAGGGGATACATATCTTGACCTTTGAGGAGGCATTGATCTTCATGACTTGACATGTTATATGCACAAATTCAGTTAGGGAAAAATTAACCTAATTATTTGCAGAAATCTCATTATAGGAAAGGTATGAAAATTATTTTATCTTCATGTCTTTTAAAAATGAAATACATACAGCATGAACTACAACTACTGCTCTTCAGTGAGTATGCAGTTTACCAGACAATTAAAAATATGCATATAATATCAGGGTATTATTGCACCATAAGCCAGTCCTCAACAGCCACTGGGCTTTGCTTCTTTGTTTAAAAAGAATTTAACCCAGTTGTGCCATGAAAAAAAAAAAAGAAAAATCCGTAGCTTGTGTGTGCCTCTATGCATCTCTTAGAAGCAATGAAATAAATGCACTTTGTTTCCTATCCATAGATCCTATTACAAGTCTGTTTTCATAAATTGCAATATCTCCAGCTCGGCTGTATTCCAATCAGGTCAAAGGAGGAGATAAAAAAAAACCATCTACAGACACATTTCTAATCTCAAATAATGCAAGCAACATGTTTTCAATAGAAATTATTTTTTCAGATGTGAGTAATTTTTTTATCTTTAAAGTAATTTATTCTTTAAGTCTTTTACAATACACATAGTATACACTCCACACACATGTTCACGTAATGAATTTGTATATGTATAATAACTAATGGTGCCAAAAGTGTTTTAGCACAATGAACAGTGGAATGTCTCAAACTATAAATTTGAACAGAGAATGCATCAAAACAATATATTTTAATAACACTTTCATTACCAAAGCTGAATATTTTTTCTAGGTTGTGATAAATTTATTTGTTGCTGAAAAATAAAATTCTAATAGTTGCTCTTCAGTGCAAATGTTATCTGACCAGGTCTGGAGGCAAGTCCTTACCAAGCACACCACTGAATTCAAATGCAACATAATTTCTTATATTTATTAGCACTACTATGGTTACAAAAATCTATTATAAAAGTGCAACTTACCCAGAAACCTTAAGGGGAAAAATATATGTTCTATATCTTCAGTTCAGCATAAAGAAGACTCTAGTTTTTATCATGCCCATCTCCTACTGTCAAAGTGAAAAACCTCTTTTCTTCAAGTCAGTCTTTTTCTTTTATCCTCAGTGACCTTTTTTGTAGTCTCAGGTCACAGATAATACGGCCTGGTGACCTAAGATTAGCCATCAGTGAAAAATAGGCTACATCTCCACTCTGCCTCCAAAGAGCAGAGATTTGACAAGGTAGTGCTTAATAGAATCTCCAGGGTAAATGCCATAGTCTTCTGTTCTGTGTGAGGAGGAGGGAAAATCCACCTTGCAGGGCTTAGACTTGGGTCACCATGTCAGATCCAAAGTGCTAACAGGAAGCACGTGGCCAAGTGGAACATAAGTAAGCCACAGATATTAGGATCAATTGTATTTAATGAGAATCCATATAGAATTTGGCAATTTGCATAGAGCTAGGTAAAAGAATCTGAAATATGCACTTATGCTGAATTGAAAGGTTATAATGGGTATAACACTGACCCCCTTGCACTAGCAGGATATACAAGAGACATCAGAAGGCCATCCAGACTCATATACCAACGTTTTCTCTGTACTTGTCCAAGTAAATCTCAAAGGATGAAAAAAATCCTGCAGTCAAGGAATTGGGTGCAACCCAAGGCCAACCAGAGAACAAGATGCATTTTCTGCATCTGTTGAGCTGTTCTGTCAAGACTCTGCATTTTTTCTGCTTTTGAGGAAACATAAGGAGTACTCAGGCATCTCATGGTGTGACATCTATCCCACATTTTAAATGTGTACATTGTCCGTCAATGGAAATTTGGTTCTAGAGGGATTATAATACTACATTTCCTTTTAAAATGTGCTACCATTTGCTCTCCTGCTGAATATTCCCTCATTTTACCAGACAATCTGTGTAAAGCAAGGCCTATAAGTAAAGTAGGTACTGAGAACTAATCCTTGCATTTGCTCTTCTGGGAGAAGTCAGGAAAGAGGTCAAAAAGTAGCATCCCATTTATCTATTATGTCTATTAGTTTAATTTCCGGAACATAAATGAAATAGGCTTCTCAATTTCCACAGTGATCAAGACGAGAGTCACGTTCATAAGACTTTTATCTATAACACTTTGTTTTCTCATCTGTGACAATAACAGCCTGATAAACTCTAAACTCTGCACCATTGAAGCCTTATGACAGAAAACACGTTTTCAGAAAAGTACATATTTGAACAACATTAATAGATTTGAAGACAACATATTTTTCAAAGCACCAAAGACAGCTCACCAATTATCTTGTTGAAAACCAAAGTCTGATGACAATTAAACCGAACACCAGATGTATAAAATGACATTCTATTCTGAAAGTCATTCAGCAGCACAGTCAAATTTAGATATTTTCCATGAGGAAACCATACATGAGCTGTGAATAATGTACAGAACTTTGACATTTATCAGTACAAAATTTCTGAGTCAATTGTGCTCTGCGGAGGGTCAAGTTTTAAAATGCAGAGTTACCAAACACAAGGGCAGAATCTATTAACACCACAAACATCAAGAGGCTTTCCAAACAAGTTTCAGCAACCGTCTAAAGCTACGCATTCCACATCCCAGTGAAGTGTTCATCAAAGGGAGAATGGAACAGCCTTTAAGAAGTGATCATTTCTGCTTCTTTATTGTTCACAATATAACCTCATGCCACTGCTTTATTTAAATAGCTGCACATTTTGTCTCTGTAGGTCTCAGAAACAGTTACATGGCACCAGCAGTCAGTAAACAAAAACTGCATTGAATACTGACTAAATTACAAGCCAGAAACCAATATCCCTCTTCCCTGCCTCCCCAAACCTTGGGGGCAAACTGTAGTGAGAATGAGGTGCCTCCAGCTGCATGATGAGTGGTGCAGCTCTCACACTCCTGCTCAAATGAGGCTATGTTTGTATCAGACGCAGGGAGGGAACAAGTCACTCAAACCACACTGGAGTACTACTGAGAGAGAGATAGTTTCTCTGCCTGTTTTTGTTGCTGCTGGAAACAAAAAAATCTTTATATTCTAGCAGAAGGAGCATGATACTGTATTTTAGAACTGAGATCTGCCAGTATTGCTGAGTTAGTTACCACGTCAGGTCACAATGAAGGCAATAAGACCAGCTTACTAAACCCAGGAATTTTAAAGGTTAGATTTTAGAACAAGAATTCTTTTGAAATACTTCGAAACATATCAAAGCTTCAAATATTTTTTTTAATCATAACCAGGGTGATTAGCTTGTCATAGCAGTGTTATTTGCTAAGTTTAACATCCAAAAACTAATTCAAGAGATGAGGCTTTAAGGTAAAAGAGACAACCTGGGTCCTGGGATGAAATGACTGGTGAGGTTGGCAATTATAGCTATGTTCCGAATTCTATTGCTCTTGAATTCATTTCTCTTACAGTACACCCCTTTATGCCACTTTAGTTTCCTCTAATTTTCCATGAGCCTCTTTCCTTTGAAGTGATTTAAAATGCTCGTGGCATTGCTCGTATTGCTACACACAGGTGCAACGAACTTGCAGAATACTGCAATTCTCTTAGAAATTGCCACGTTAGGGCTTAAGACCTGTTCCCATAAATGTGTTGGCTGTTGACTGTGGTTTTTTTTTGGTTGGTGTTTTTGGTTGCTGTTGTGGGGTTTTTTGTTGTAGGGAATGTAGGGAACATTCAAACTTGTTTTCTACCAACATAGCTGTGAACATAAAGCACTATCTTTCCTTCTTAGTGTCTTTCAAATAATCAAGAACCAGTTCTTTGGTCCTATTTTTCACCTCTGGAATAATTTCATAAGAATTAGACAAGAAAATATTTTAATATAAATAGAAAACAATCCCCACTGAACAATACAAGAGGACTCAGAAAGCTTCTAGGAGTCCAAGTTTGTTTGTCCATTGCAATGGCTCATTTGGTAATGAACTGAGAAACTGATAATTCATCCTAAAGGCAGAATTTTAATAAAGCTATTACAAGTTTATCATTTGCTACTTTTCAGCCATAAGTAAATAAAATACTTTTCTTCCATGAAATATCCTTATCTGTGGAAGCACAGAGAACTAATCCTCTCTTTGATCTCTGACAGATGCCTCTACCAGAAGAAAATCTGAAGTGGGATGCACATGAAAGAAAATCCATCTGGGGAAAAATGTTATAACTACCCAAAACAAGTGTGGCACATACAGAAACCCATTGTAGAGACATGAAAAATTAAATTAACAAGACGAAATGGATGTAAGGAAGGCAATGTTAGGAACCATAACATAGATGACCCTTTCATGAAATTACAGAAAACAACAGGGTTCTTTTCTAACTGAAAAGAGACTCTCAGCGAGTTCAGAAGATCTATCTCCAGAAATGAGTGTATCAAAATGTGATCTCCCTCTTCAGATCAGCAACTAAAGGTTACCCTCATTATTTTTAATAGCTAGTCCAAATATCTTCAGCCTTCTATGAAACACAGTCCAAGATTTGAGGAAGATGTTTATAGGATTCAATAAATATATGAAGAATATGTATAATGTGTGAAGTCATATCCAAGAAGAATGGAAAATACAGACAGGAACTCTTTTCATTTTTTATACTTCCTTGTTAAAAGTGCAGTCTTAATTGCACCAAGATCTTGGAATAAGCAACTATTAAATATGAATTTGAGTAGTTATTAACATTCAAAACATAATGCTGGAAATACTCTTGCTTAAATACACACACCAGAATAGGGCATTAAGTAGAAAAAACAGTAGCCCACATGACTTATTGTTCTAATTAAAATATGTATATTTTCTGCCATTAAGAGAAGTCAGATCTGGTATCAGTTAAGGTGATTATCACCAACCTGAGAAAGTTGAAAAGCTAAAAAAGCACTGCTAAACAAAGACATCCTAAGAACAGTGACCAACCATTTTTTGCTGCAATTATGAATTAGAAAGCAACTTCAGCTTCAGGTCATTGTAGAAAACACTGTTTTCCAGCTTCAAATCTCTGCTGGCTCTTAGGAATGGGGCATATTACAGAGAGCAGAGGAATGGTGCATAAGCATCTACAAGAAGGTCAGCAATCACAGACAGTGCTGCAACTCTTAAGTGGATTTTTTTATCCTTGAGATATCTTTTGATACAAAAGCTACATCCTTTCAGATGAGGATGAAGATTTAAGGAAATGTTCCCATAATTGCTCGTTTAGTTTTACTGATCAGAAAGAATCCACCGAATGTTGAATTCACTTAAAAACCCCAAACCCTAGCACAACATCCACATCCTCCCCATCAAAAAATCCCAAACCCAAACACAAAACAACGAAAGTAAAAAAAAAACAACCCCCCCCCCCAAAAAACCCTCCACCTTACCAAAAAAAACCTCTAAACTCCCACAAAACAACCAAATATATACTGAAAGAGAACCTTATTCTCCAAGAACACCTTGTTCTGCATTAGGAAAAGATGTTGTCAATAATTAAATAAACAGGCAATGTATCACTCATTTTTTTATACATTATTTATAAATAAGCAGCACTGCAGTGATGCCTCACTTTCACGAGTGCAAAAAAGTTTAACACAGAGTTGGGAGGATTTTTTTATTCATAGCCCTCTTTCACACAGCACCCAACCAAAAAGCCTCTCTAGAATTTTCTTGGAACTAATTTTTTTCCAAGCTCTTTCTGATTTTCCCTGGCTTACAGCGATGTGTCTGTGATAAGCTCTCATGTTCACAGTCTCTCTCCCTTGCACATCTAGTCAATCACCTTTCTGAGCTTCCTCATATTAAAAAGCATGTCCTCATTTCGGATGGGGAAGTACATCTGAGCTTGGGAATGAAGCCAACATAAGTTCGTAAAAGAAGCAGGACTCGTCTTTTGCATGTGATTTTAGAAAAATGCAGTTATTACATTAACTTTATTGGCATTCCATCAAAATTCCACCGCCACAAATGAAATAAAACATTCTTGAATTTTAAGTCCAGAGAAGTTTCATGCCGAGCTCAGAGAACAGTACATTAGCATAGTTATGAAGCAGGTACCAATTCAACCCTTATTGTTATGTTTAATTTAACACCCTATAACTTCCAGCAAATATTACACAACCCTAAATGCATAAACCAATCTAATTCATGGCAAAATTTCATCTATTTCTTAACTACTTTTGAAACCTGTATGCATTACATTGTGGATCTGGTCCTTTCTAGCTTTGCTCAGCCCAGATACTGCTACTCTCCCTACCCTGCCTCTCTCTTTTCAGCTGAAAATATTTGGGGAAAAATTAGTAGATGGTTAAATGAATGACCATACTGAGACAAACCAAAGTCCATTTAGTCTGCCGTTCCAAATCCCAGAACAGCCAGAAACTTGTGTCTGAGAAGGAGGTTAGGAGAAAGGCAACTACATAATGTAGGCACAGCCCCCCGGCTCCAGAGCAGCTCAGGAACCTCCTAAACCAGAGGTGGCATTTTGTGACAGAGGAAACCACAGGTGCCAGAATCAAGCTCAAAGCTAAGTCCTGCAGCCAATAATCTAACCTACAGAAAACTTCAAACTCATAAAGAAGAACAATGTACGTTAGAGAACAGAATGAAAGTTAGAAGTTGTATTTAAAATAAAAACAAAAGGAAAAAAAAAATCTTCTTTCATGCAAATATTTTAACAAAAACCTTTGGAGAGTTAGCTCTCCAAAGACACTTTTATTTTTCTTAAATTGTAAAATCACATCTCAGTCCTGCTCCCCTGTGTGTGTGAATATACACTCCCTCTACTCAGAAAGGAGGGAGGCTCCCTTAATTCCACAGGCATGTGTGTCAATCGTGTATATATAAAAATATTTATCCCTATCCCTGTTAAAAAAATCACATAGGTGTTTAGCTCTCTTCACGTGCTGTACAGTGAGATTTTTTTTTACTTAACTTCCCATAAGAAAAATCATCCTTTAGCTGTTAAATATTATGTTTTCTATGCTACATTACAGAACTACCATATTATCAAGGTGGTTCAATGCATTGCTCCTTATCAATGCTTAAAGCCACAGAAGTGCTATCAGACCCCATATTTTACTTCTCTTTAGCTGATGCTGTACTTCAAGATTTGTACACTTCAAGCTCCTAGACTGCCATCTTCTCAACCATTAATGCTCAAGTCTACCTTACAGTGTTGCAAATTCTCCTTTAACGCTGCTTTTTCTCACGTATTTGTAGATAATGTCCCATCTTGAATTAACTCACTGAAATACAACAGATTATTATTTTAATGCTGTTATGTTAACAGCACTTGGGTGAAATTAGGGGGCTGTCAGAAGGTCATCTGGCAAGGGTTTAGCCAGGGAATGCATCCAGAGGTTATTCTGAATTAACAACTACTGGAAATCTTTGCTTGAGAATTCTTGTAAAGCTTAGTTTAGTGACAAAAAGAAGAACTAAATGGAACTCAATTTTTAGTTATCATTAGAACTTTAACAGCTGATGCATTACTATCATTATTGTCAGCTCAATTTATTGGTTTGTTTTGAGCAGCAGGTGGTTCTGATTACCAGAATGATCTCAGGAATCACTCCAGGGCAAACCAAGATCAGTGAAACCTTAGGATGCTTCTGAGTGGATTATGAAATGGATCATACCAACACTGAAAAAGCTCAAGCGGAGCTGCACTTGCTGGTGGCATCACGGTTACTTAAGGACACGACACGGTTACTTAAGGACATCATATCAGACAGACCGTACAAATGCACACAGCACTCATCTAGAAACACTTAGAAAAGAGCAACAGTTGGTGCTAAAGGTAGGAAATAAGCTTTGAGAAAGCTGAAGCCATAAAAAACCCTGACAGCATCAGAACCAGACAAAATGAAAATCTGGCTGGCTCAGTATGGAAGGACAGAGAGGCTAAAAAATGTTTAAAGCTGGTGAGTCTTTGGGTCCAGTTTTGGGTATAAGAGAAGCCCTTAAAGAAGACAAGGTGATAGAGTGAAAAGCTAGAATATACCCAGCAAGTGGGTCTATAAACTCACTTCAGAGTCAGGCAGGAGCTCAAATTGTCAGATACTTTGGCACTGAGAATTCCATGTTTGAACCTCAGCAATTACAGAGTTTATATGCATTCTGAAAACTTGTTACCTACCAGTATAACAGCTAAAACCAGGTGTTTTTTAAAATTTAATCTTTAATAAATTTCCATCTTTTCTCTTTTTTTTTCCCTTTTTTTTCTTTCTTCCAAAGGAAAAACAGAGAAGCTCAAATATTTTACCTAAGGTTTTTTTCCCTTCCAAAATACTAGAATGAAAGACATTAGCAGCCAAGAGAACCTGACAATACTGGAACTTTCTGAAACACGGTTTTGCATATCTCACTTGGCAGCTGGCAACAGAATGTGACAAATGAGAATTCTCACTCCAAGCTGCTGGCTGCCAGTCATGAGTTATCTTATTCCTTGCAGTGAGAGCAGACCACAGGAAAAACAGGGAAGCAAATATGCCAGAGATACAGGGAAAAGACAACAGAAGGAAAAAAAGAGGGAAAAAAAAACCCAACAAAGAAAACAGTCAGGTGATGAACAAATTTATACTCTTGATGCTTTATTTAGCATCAAGAATTCTTGTGTCACATTATCATAGGCTCTAATGAAGGCTATACAAAATTAAAAACGTGGTCCTTGCTATAGGCATGTTTTAATTTGTTCTTGAGTTCATTTGAAGTGTGTCAACTTTTAATTGTTCTTTTAGAGGAACTCGTGGCTTGCCGAAACTGCCTATTATAATACAAGGCCTCCAGCTAAGCCCAAGTGGCACCCATAAGATTCTCTTTGTAATATTGCCTACTTCAGAGCACATCCTGGCCTAATAAACACTTTTTCTGCAACCATGAACTAAGCTCCCATCAAAGGGGGAATGCAAGGGAGGAACAAAATTTCTCTTACTCATTTCCTCCTGTGTTCAACAGGCCACGTATGCTTTTACTCCTACGTTTTTTGCATTGTAACTTACTACTGTAATGTGCATTTTCTGTATGTGTGAATCTCATAACCTTTGAGTGATGCACTTGTGTTTAACTTCAGGTGACCTCCATTTCTCTCAGTACTTTTGTTCACTGCCTGGAAAAAAAGCCCTCTCTTTCACAGCCTTTTATCCATTCATGGACCATTGTTTTGTTCTTGAGATTCAAGCATTCACTCTGTGCGCACACAAATCCTGCCACTCCCACCGCATAAACTGGCAAACACCAACCAGGGGAGAGCCTAGGTGACACGGCAGCACTTTCAGAAGGTTGTTTCTTCAATGGAAGACATTACAACAGCAACAAAAACCAGAGGGAGCTTGTTTTATAAGCAGTCTGGAGAGAGACAGAGACTGAAGAGTATTTTCTGTATCTTCCTCTCGCAACACAGCACCGCTCATCCTTTCACAGGGTCTGCATTACCTCCTGCAGCCATGGCACCCTGGCTCCAAACATCCCAAATTACCTATGTCTATTTTTTTATGCTAGAAATATGCAGATGTTTTTAGGGTTAGTTGCCCTGAAGTTTGAAGAAGCAACAGATAAAGAACCAGCTAGCACCACCACCTATTGGTGAAAACAGGGAATTTGAAGTTATTGATCTGTATTATATTATGTAAATTTATACTTGTTAATACTTCAGCTTTAAAGGGCAGATACAAATTGTTGTAAACACTGGGTGAGGATGTTTAGGAGTAAATCAAGTCCTGAAAATGACGTATACCTTGCAAAAAAGTATTTTAAAATATTAAGGGAAATAAGTATCAAAGCTTTCTATAATCTTTTTTTGCATCAGTAATGAAAACTGGGAGTGGGATACCACATACATGTGGTTTCTTTTTCTTTTTTTTTCATTGTTTAGATTTATTAAAGTTTAGAAAGACCTAATAAGGGTTACTTACTGCCAGAGATGATCACAATTACAATCCCTGGAAGGGATTTATGACTTTAGAGGCATATCATGACAATATACAGGAACTCCTCAGAATAGCATTAGGTTTTAGAGAGCAGAATAAAAATAGATGGCATCCAGTATCTTCTTACTATCTTGATGTTGTGAGGATTCTACTAAGATTTACTCCAATATAATTTAGGGAAAAAAAATTAATCTTGTGGTTGATTACTTTTGCCTTCTTAGATTATGGAACTAGGATAGTATTACTTACTGAGTCTTATTGGGTATTAGCTCCTGAAATAAATATTTTTATCAGGATTAAAGGAGTATGAGATTTTTTTCAGTGACATCATTATCTCCTGCTTATCTCTTTCACCTTACCTATCACTGTCTTTAAGAGCAGAAACTCTGCAGATTAAGAGACACCCCAGGACTGCAGAAATAACTTTAGACAGAACATATCACAGGATAATTTGCTCTTTAGTTAAACACCAAATTTTGCTAAATGCTATTTTTTAAAAATAGGGATTCCTCTGGTCTTTCCTCAGAGCATGAGATAAAAGTAAAGAACCTTAACATTTTCAAATAGTAATGTGAAAAGCTGATTCTCCTTTGGACTGACATCTGAGATAATATTTGAAGATATTCCTTAATAAGATGGCATAAGCATTCTTGGAAATGGATCTTACCAGTATGTCGAAAAATAAGACCTGAAGGAGACACTTACCTAAATATGCACTAGTTCAAGAGTGTAGTAAATGAAAAGATGCTTATAAATATTGTTGTGCTTATAGAATTTGAAATATTAGTTAATTCTCTAGATCATTAATAATTTGTTCTTCTGAAGCCTGTGAAGAAAGAAATTTTGACTGATAACACTCATCTAGGATCCAACTTCTTAGAACAAAAAATGCTGTTGCTGATTAAAGCCTTGCTGATGTCTAGTGAAGACTCTTTGTATGTTTCCCTACATAGGAAACGTCTGAAAAAATCTTGGATAAAGATACGGAACAAATAGTGGAGCTGCCTTTGTTCATTGGCAGTAAAACAAAGGAAGCTTTAAGGTGCATTCCTCAGATAACCTTTTTCACAGATCAGTTTCCTTTTAGAAGAAAGCTGTTTCTAAGAGACAAAACACCAGATATAAAAAGTTTCTAGAAGTAATGGAAATGAATCAATGTATAAAAGGCAAGTGAGAGCAGAGCTGTGCTTTAAATGAAGAAAAGCATTTCTTGGTCATTGGAAGAGCAAGGGACTTAACACTCTTCTGCCTTCCCCAGAGGAAAGAAGCCATGTGACCGTTCCCATGGCGTTCTTTCCCATCATGTGTCTGCATACAAACTGTATGACTCTGAAAAAGGTGAAGATCCCAGGGTTGTGCGAGCATATGGCTGAATCTATTAACTATGGTATTGGCACAGTTTAAAACAACCATTAGAGAAGTGTTCAGATTTTCTTGGACATCATCCATTTAATAACATTCTGAAGACACAAGTACAGTAAGATGGTCATGCTGCAAGTAGAAACTGATTTCTGATGGCAACTCAGCCACCTACCTTGGGAGCTTACACCCATGGGAAGAGAGGCTCTCCCAAGAGGCAGTACAAACACCTCATTTTAGTGCCCTTCTCCCTCACCTTCCGTTGCCATTAAGACATCATTGCTCCTTGGCCCCAAGTGACCATGGTGAGTTTAAATCACACCATCTTACAGGCAAAATAAGGATTGATTCCCCACCCCCATGTCATTTATCTATATATACAGCAAAATCCATTTGCTGTTTCTTTGTTCAGTCTCATGTCCTGTTAATCCCAATGGGGAGATGCAGAAAATTTAATTCTCTGATGTGGAATCGTCCCTGTCAAAACCAACTGCCCCCTCAAATAAGCCTGCTCCTATCTGCATACAGAAAACATTTACATAAAAACAAACCTCAGCATCCACTGCCTCCCCTTCACAGACTGTACGAACACAACCACACAGCTACAGCTCACGTGCAAGTTTATATATCCTAATCAATCAGGCTGATTTTAATTAATCCTAATTGTCCTATTAAGGTTCCTGGCTAACAACAACACAGCAAAAAGGATTCCCTAAGCAGCGTAATTGACTTAATCAGCTCCTTAATAATTCTTCTTCAGGCCTTTAAAATGAGCTAACCTCTGGTTCATTTTAATAAGCATATTGAGGAGGAGTATAAAGCCAAATGCTTGACTCCAGGAGTCAGATCTCATCTCTGCAATGAAGAGCATGGCAGGTAAAAGGCATGTTCAGGCCCACAGGTAGAGAAGGACTGCATCAGAGATATGTGACCAGCTATCCTCTAGGCAATGGAGAAAGTTTAAGGAGACCTAGCTGCATTTTCCTACAGGGAAACATGGGATTTTAATCTTGGACTACAATTACAGTTATTGATGAGTCTTCAAAGGCTAATTGAAGATACTATAGGTATTACTATAACCATAAATTGAAAACCATATATATTAAAAATACCCAAGTTAAACTAAGGCATGAAAAAATTGTAGGCGACTTTTACAGTATTTTTAATTCTGAACTTCTGCATTATACATTATAGATATTTAAGCTGTGCATATTAGTTAGATGTTGAAGGCCTACAAGTGCAAGCCAAAATAATGAAAGGTCAATTGCAAAAGCAATTCCTTTGTTCTGGCCTCCTGATTTATTAAACATTTTAAACTGTAGGAACACAGTATCATGATATGAAGTAATAAAACAATGATTTGAAGCATTAATTTTGTTGAAGTTCCTCATGTTAAAGTGTCAGAGCATCTTTATGAAGCCAAGTTTGGCCCATTTCAGCTCACACAGTGATACCTTTCCTGCAGGCTGCTCAGAGTGCTCTCTGTAAAGATTTAGTTTATGTGAAAGCCAAATGTAACCTGGGAAAGCAGATTTTGGAACTAAAAAAGAAAAAAGCTGAAACACTGTACTTTCAGCTCATTTCAGCAGACTTCTATACTTTCAGCAGACAGCTTTCTGCTGATGTTTAGCTTCTCCTCTTTCTCAGTGAGAGCAAGAGGCTGGAGCTACCTGCAGCAAATTCCAGGAGAAGACCAGTGGGTGGTTTAGCCAAAATGCCCCTCCCAGCCTCCAGAACTAGGAATACGCTTGCTTGGAGGGTTGAGGGTGTACTTCTTAGCAGAAATCATGGCAGTAAATAAATGGTAATGTTCCATTCCTAAGAGTCCTTACATAAGAAGGCTTATTCTTCTAATTGGAAATCCACAATTTCAGAAGAATATGCAATTCTGGCCTCTTCATGACATTTTATTCCCCAAAATCAAAGCTAGAGAATGTGTAATGTATTATAAAGGTACTCCAGTCAGTTAAATTAAATAAAGAGCAGTTTCCTTTAAAATAGTTACAAGCCTCAAGTACTGTCTATTAGTTTTCTAACAGATCTTTTATAAATCAGCTGAAGTATTTTTTTTCAGTGACTTAATGGAGTCTTACTATGAGCATTATTTTAAATTAAGTTCTACTAGATGGCAAGAAACCTCTTCTTCATCTTCATTGTCACACGAAAGGAATATGCAAGAGTAAAAAATGCTCTGAGTCAGAGCATTTGTCTACCTCGCCCAGGGGTCTGTCTTGGATACAAGGAACAGAAAAAGAAAAACAGGAATAATCCCTGGATTCCACTCCATAAACTGAGTTTGGTTTCCTAACTTGCTGGCACTGTCCACCTCCACAGGCTCCTGGAACACTAAATTCCTGGTACCAGAATCACTAACCCTACCTTTCCCTGAAGAAACCTTGTGTCCCTCCACGTGCTTTATGCTGTTCTCCTACTGGCATCGTTGAGTATCTGGAGTTCTTCCATTAGAGGAATTAACAACTGTTCTGTATTCAGCTTACCAAACACCTCTGCAGTTTTGTAGACCCCTATTCTATAGTGCTCTCAGATTTTCTTCCCTCCAAAGTGGAGAATTTCTGATTTTTTAAGCTTTTTCTGCAAAGGGCCTGACCTGCTCTGTACTGCTGTGCTGTAAGCATGTCCAGGAAGACTGGAACAACAGCCAAGGTGTACATGTAACAGGGCTGTATTTTCTCTTCTGAATAGCTGTATCGGCATTCCTGCAATATTTCATTTTCAATAATGATAATATTATTATAATTTACTAATATACTATGACATTGCATTCAAGCTTATGAAAATACTTGAAAGGTCTTTGTGTTCCTAGTGGAAGTGACCTATGTCATCCTGACCAAGAATATTGAATAAGGACTACTCACATACTTCAGACTTTTCTCTCAAGCTGTTTGCAAAAAAACCCAATCCAAATAATAACAAAATAACCAAACACCAACCCAAATTGTGCAAAGGATTCCTGTAACTGTCTCCTTATATCTCACAACCACATTGGTCACACTTTCATCAAGTAAAGAGATCTTGATGTTTGTCTATGTACTACAGTTCTGAGCTAGCAATAGCTATTTAAAACAAGCCTCCTACAGAAAATAATTGCTTTGCTATGTTCTAAATCATCACAAAGTACCCAGTGACATTCAAATATTATTTGTCCTTCTACTGTATGTTTGAGGAAAACATTTCAGTTAAGCATTTTGAAAGTATTTAATCTTAATCTTTCAAACTCACTTTTATAATTATTTCAAACCAGTGTGACAGTATGATTAATTCCTCTATGAAAGGCAGGGAAAAAATAACACAGTGTTCAAACTTTGCACACACACACAAATTATTGAACTGCTGATTAACATAAAGATTTTGGATATGGTAATAGCAAATTTGCATACGTACCCCTTCTAATATTCTTAGGAAGTTGAGATATTTCACATTTAATTTGTAACAAGATTATCAAAATAGAATTACACAATCTGAGGGTGACGTATTTTTAAATCCTCTGTTCTTCAGTTGTGCAGGACTTCTTTAGTGGAAATAATACATTTCCTGGCTCCAGATGAATTTCAGTGTGCTCACTGTACATTAATAGCCCAAAGAAATTCAACATTAGGTTGCTGTTGAAATGAAACTCCTGTAAGTGTGCTACCATTCTTCCATTCAATAAAGGTCAAGCTGTTAGTTGACTGTCATTAGGCATAGTCTCTTGACTGCTTAAAGGTTATATAAATATTAAAGTTTATGAAGACAGCCAGGAAACTTTCTTTTCAAATATTTTGCCACATTATTTTTATCTTTTACCAGAAACGATTACACATCATGTATAATAGGGTGATGTGCTTTTCTTCTGAGACTAACAACTGGTTTTCCATAAATAATGGCTTTGTCCGAAATCACAGTGAGCAAATAAAAGGAGACAAACCTAAGTTAAAAGTGATGTTTCTTACTCTTATTAAAAAAACCCAAAGCACCCTATGACATTATTTCATTTATCTAGGCTCTGAACAGAGTGGCTTTCATTATTAGGTTAGAATAGATCAAGATTTATGCCCACACTAACATTGCTCTCATTTCCATTTATATTAAACTGGTATTTGTTTTTTAAAAGAGGCACATGAATGAACAGAAATTTGCCCAATCTCTGTTTGTTCAGCTTGCAACCTGCACAATAGCAAATTCAATCTTGTTAAGAGGCTTATTCTTCCATTGTAGAAGTTACCTGAATTGTAAGCAACTTGAAATCTGCATAGGCTATACGTTTATGTCAAAGGAAAATGACAAACTGGAGAAAGGCAGTTTTGGCTTGCACTAATAAATTTCGTATAACTGGCTCATTTCAAGTATCCTCTGCCGATTTTATTTCTGGGTGGAGAAATGCCTTCATGAGACAATGGCAAATGGAAGGTGCTCTCCCAACACTGTAGGAACAACAATGAAATTGCATTTCTCCCCCACATCCCAACTGCCAAGGCAACTTGTCTCCTGAACATCTGTCCCCATCCACTCCTCAGGGAGCTAAGCACAAGCCAACAGTCCTGGGGTGAAACTCTGCCCACAAGCAGTTCTTGAAAAGATGATCACTGATCTTAATTGTCCACCTGATCTATTTCCAAGCCGGGCTCCTCCTGGCTCTCTACTGCCCTCAGCAAAACAGTGATACTGCTTCCAACTTCACAGCTTGCAACATGAAAGAAATAAAGTAGATCTCATAAGGATACAGAGAGTCTTGTTTGTGTGACGTTCCTAAGCATGAACTTGCAGTAACATTTACCTGAACGGTTATGGGGGAAAAATATCTGCTGAAACAAGGTTGGTATCTTGTAAACCACACTGATCTTCCTGAACAAAGATTCCAGTGGGAAAATCACAAGCTTTGTTTGTTTCTTCTATTTTCCTCAGTAAAAAGAAAAAAAAATATAAAATTCAGTAATGCTCACTTATTCAAGAGTAAAACATATAGGTGTTTTATTCGGGTGATCACTAATCACAATGTGCCATTATTGAATGTGTCAGATACCTTTTTTTCCTTTAACAAATTCTTAAAAATATGCAAAAAAAGTGCTTTTTAAGGTACTGGTATCTATTTTCTGTTTTGTTGTTGCTTTTTTTTTTTTCTCTGAACCCATAGATAATAATTCTATTTATAATTTTTCTTATTGAGTCTATGCCCTAATCATGCAAATAATAAAGACCTTCCATTTTTCGACATTTCTAACTGTTTCATAACTGCTTCTACATGGCCATATTTGTTTCTCTAGCTCCTACATTAGTTCCCTAATAACTCCAAGCACTCCACCCCCTGCCAAAAAAAACCAAAAAACCAAAAAAAACACCCCAAGAATATTAAAAATAAAACTAATTTTTTTCCATTTAGAAAAAAAAACAACTATGTATTTCAAAAGTAAAAATAAGAAAAGGCCAAGTTACCAGACAGAGTATAACAGCAAACATCTAGAGAATGATAACAAATATTATTTCTGACATAATTTTTGGTTTTTATAACATGTTTTTAATTATGTTTGCTATTCTCTCACTGAAGGTGATATATGTGCTATCTGTAAGTGTTAGTTACATGTTCCCTGACATGTTGAGAACAGTAATTTTCTAATGAAATAAGAAGTATTAAGACTGTCCCAGTGAGGCTGAAAATGAGTTATCCTACATTACTGTGAAAGTAAATACATAAATGCTTTCCTGTGCCCAGGAGCACCACTGAGAATTGGAGTGCTAGGTCATTAATTATTGTGAATGAAGAGTACTGTAAATGTTTCTCCAGAGGAGTTTTCTAAAGATTCAGGTGTTATTAAGGTAAAGAGTTCACTTTCCCTCCTAGAACGCTCACACTTTGGAGCATCTATGGAAATTATATCTGAAGAAAGATACGAACAGACCTAAAGGTGTTTGTTTAACCATTAACTGCGTCTTGAAAGCAACTCAACAGAAGGATTAAGCTTCTCTTGCTCTCTTTTGCAGATTCCAATATAAATACACAGGAGTTACAGATCACGACAATATCAAATCCACATTATACATCAGCTGTCTGCATTTTAACCTCATGTTGAAGAATGTGTGATCAAACACGTCCATCTGACAGCCTGATCTACAAGGAGTTGCAGAGAATGTTTGGCTCCTCATTTGCCATTCATTTCCAGGATGAACATCAATTGCTTCTTCCAAAAATTAGTTCCTCAAAATCCAGGAGAAACAACAACATTTAAGCATGTTCCTCCTCATAGCCATCATCAATGGCTGAAGAATCACACCAGGCTCCTGACAGCATTGTCCAATGAACAGAAGATATCGATTGACAGACAGGGAACTGTGGTGCCTCTGGACTAGGATTTTACTGAAGTCTTTGACAACAGGTGGGATAGAACATCTTCAAGATTAGGGATAGGAGGGAAAGCACCTTTTAATTAGGAAGGTACAGGCATGGTATAGCTCATTTCAGTCAACAGAAACATTCTGACCACCATTACCAGGTACAGCGACTATTGAAGGGCATTCACAATTTCTGTTAAAATCGTAAGACATTTTAGGAATTACCAGACTACTGGTTTTATAAAGAAGCTACTATTGTACATTCAAAGGAAGTATTGCTCCTTATTTAGATGATGAGGCCTCTGGATTTTCCCTGATTTCAGTAGTAGAATGCAGTGTGCCATGAGGAAATGTCAATTTTCTTATATTTTAAACTTAACCACGGCTCCTCAAACATATTTTTGTACCTGATACTTATTTGAAACATCAGCTGCTTCTAACATCCCCCTTCCCTCACAGAAGAGAGTTTTAGGTAGTAAATCCCCCAGTGCAATATTTCAGAATCTTTGCTCCCAGATCAAGCAGGTAACTCAATGAAGGTAAGTCAGACCTAGTATTTTGTGCCATTTCCTGCACTAACTATTGATTTAATATTAAATAAANTAATTATGCTATATAGCATTTACATTCTGTACATTCATTATTTATTTTAGCAAAACTAGGACTGTACCAAAACTTTGATGTTCAGTTGTGGAAAACTGACATTATATTTAAGAATCTTCAGGACTTCTAGCAAAACAATAACCAACCAAATAAAAGCTGCCAATCAGCTGTAAGACTGCAAACAAAGACTGCAACAAAAAGCAATTGAATTGTAATCCTTAAACATCACTTTCAATATACTGCCAAACACTGGGTTAATTATCAAAGTTATCATGCACCCCACATCTTTCAGAGCTACAAAAATAATTGAATTTTCATGTGGAAATATCAGCTGCAAAGAACATCATCACTAGATATTGAAAAAGAAAATTAATTATTTAAATGCACAAGACCAAACTGCTCAGACAGACAATGTAAGAGCTGAGTGAAAAATGCATTATAGCATTTTGATGTTTCACTTTTATATTATATTTAATGAGAAAAATACATTGCAAGCTCTCAGCTGTGAACAAATGTTACAAATTAATGGCTATTTAATGAGCCTGGAGAAGGAAACAGAAATGGCAACATTTTGAACAGCAGCAAGTCTCTGAGAAATCTTTCCAAAATATACAAGCTCATTGCAAGGAAGAAACTGTTACAGAGCACAGATAACTTGCACCCTGAAGTTATCCTGGGGACAAAAGCCAAACAAAATAAAATTAGATGGATAATCCCTTTCAGGTAAAAGGCACTGATCTTTGGAAAAGCTAAATATTTAGATTAGTAATTTACTGCATCAGTGTTGCAGACTGTAACAGGTTGAAGGAGGAGAAAAATGGATTCTACAAACTTCCATTTCCATTAAGTTTTCATCGTTTTGGGAGCATTACAAAGACAAACCCTTTTCCAAGCTCAGGCTTTATCTGCTGAATTAATCTGATGTTACATTTCCTATTCCTGATCTTTGCTACTTTAGGGGTGGTTTTTTATTTGTGTATTTTTTTTGTGTGTGTGTGTTTGTTGGTTTTGGGTTTTTTTTCCCATTAATGGTGTTTGCAATGGCTGAGGGTTGATTATTTGAAATAATGAGATACTGTGCAAGAAAAATTAAACTACACAAAATGTAACTAGGGCTAATCCTGGATCTTTAACCTGCATCTTCAAAAGGTGCACAGGCAACTCACTTTTGTGTTGGACAAATCGGAACCAAGCATGTTTAGAGCTTACATAATTTCTGAATCTGGAAGATTTCACTGACTCCTGCTGACATTTTAAAATGTCATCATTTATTTATTAAACAACTTGAAAACAGTTTAATGGCTTAATAAATAGTGCAGACTGACAAGCTTAAGACCTATTATAACCTCCAAAATGAATCCCCTGTGTACTAGGACAAAACCTAAGGGGCAGGTAAAACTCCCAAACTTTTTAATATTGCCTTGCCACAACCTTAAAGAATAAAGTCTTTGCACAAGCATTCAGATCAATGTAGACTGTGGACACTTCCATCCCTCAGAGGAGATAGAATAGCTCAGTGTAAATATCTTCTGAAGGCCAAAAGCTCATAGGGAGACTTTTTTGCTTCAGAGGACGTTTGGGTAGATTGTGTATCTAGCATGTATTTGGTATTCCTGCTGAGTTCCCATGTGGTCAATCTAGTTCCCAAAAGGAAAATCTTCATTGGTGATAACTAATCAGCTTCAGATTTTTCCATGTGACAAATTAATGTGGGTAGTTAACACACCATAAATTCAATATTGTTTTTTACTCCCTATTATGGATAAACCCTAATTAAATATTAACACTGTAGTTATTTTAGACTATGAAGAGGCTGGCCATCTGAAATGGGTGAAAAAATTCGTGTTGATTCACATCTGTTATCTCTAAGATATTCAGAGTCTATTTCCTCAGTTCGTAGTAAAAGGAGTTTTATTCTCAAAGTTATCAGAGCTACAGATTCTAGTAAAAACATGAAAGTTAATCTCACTGTTTTATTGCTTGTTCTTACTTGTCCAGCATGAAAGTAGAATTGCCTCCTTAACTGGAACATTTACTAGCACAAGTGCCCAAAGAGAACCCAGCTCAAATGTACACAACGCTGTTGTCTCTGCTGTGGAACTATCACAACTAAAAGCTGGCAGCTACTTATTTCTTCCTGAAATGCACACTTAAAACTTAACTACATGCTGGCAGTAGTACAAATTTCCCAGCCTTAAGTGAAACTTTTCTTCTAAGAGAAAAGTTAAGAACTTTTTCCTATCCTGTTTTCAAAACCATAATTCTAATGAAAGAATATATTGCTCGTTATAGCAATATTCCTGATTAAGAGAGAACTGCTGCAGCCAGTGATTTCCTCTGTGATTTATTTTGTGATATAGAATATTAAAAACTTTTAGAACTTATTTAGTGTACAGCAGGTGACATGTGATTGAATATTACCAGAGAACCAAATCTCCCAGAGGGTTTAATCAATACATTTTTATGTTTTCCTATCATATCTGCCTTGTTTTATTTCCTACAAACATGCTCTGACCATGAAGGGTAGATAATTTATAGTCAAGCAAATATGAAGAACAGGTGAACCCAATTACTCCTTTGCCCTATTGACATGGAAGACAAAAAGGACCAAAAAGTTCTTATTCTTGTGGCATACACAGAAAAGAAGTGAGGAGTGTTAAGTGTAAAGTCCTTATATAGAACTAGCACTGCATATTTGTATACTACTCGCAAGTAGAAAACAGGTGTAGTCCTTAGTTAGGAGGTTCACATATTGTAGCTTTTCGGTTTTTTTCCACCAGATGGCAGGTGAAAGTTTTTGATTCCATACAGAAATATGCTATAGAAAATTATACTAGTTCTACATTTCTTAGTCTTTTCTTGAGTCACACAATTTTTTGATTCACTCTGGGGTAGGCCAGTGTAAGGTTTTGGCACCTGGATTAGTGATAACCTAAATCTCAAAATTTAAACTACACTAACTTAAAGCTTAAATGTGCTGAACCATTCCGATTATAATACTTTGGGGGGAAAAATGAAGAAAAAACCCATGCATATACTTGATGTATTTCTGTATTTCTCAACATTTTAACTACAGGCAAGAAGAACACACAGTACTTTTCTTCCTCCATTATATTTGTTCACTTGTGGACTCAAATCCAGTCTCTCAAGTTCTTTCCCCTGCTAATTGTCCTACATCTCTAATATGGCTCTCAACCTTAGGAACAAAGCCATCACAGCAAAGTGCCTTCTGGCTGGGGTAGGAACAAAGAGCCCAAGCCAGGTTTGGGACCTGCCAGCTCGCCCACGTCGCTCTCCCGAGGGCAGGGTGGGCCAGCAGAGCAGAACCCTTCCTGGGAGGGGCTGCAGGAGCACGCTGGATGTTCTCCAGCCACAGATGGGCACTGGGCCCACAGAGCCAGCCCAGGGCCGGCAGGAAACAGCACTGCTGAGGCTCTCCTGGGTGCGTGTTGGCTCATCCCCAGCTGCTCTGCCTCACTCCAGCCCAGCCTGACACAATTCACTTGTAGCGATGAAGTCGGCCACAGGTGTCCTGGGGTCACTGCTAATTGGCCTGCCTATGTTCAAACAGCCCAAAAAACATGATATTATATACTGAGCCTTTCCTATAGACAGAATAACAAAATGTCAGTGTTATACTGAAAAAAGGAACACTTGCTGCAGTGGGGCATTTAAATTATGCCATCTTGGCCATTTTTACTGAATTTTATCTCAATGCTCTTCACAGATTTTCAATATTTGGCCTTTATCTCCTCTAGTCTGCTATTCAAATATTTCAATAAACAGAAGCTACAAAAAACCCCAGGATACAAAATGGAAAATTACCAGGCTGCTGAACCCTCAACCAAGCTCATCAAGCTGTATTTATTAGATTCTAGACACAAAACATATCTGGAAATTGAATGGTGATATTTATTAAAATTAAACATATCTCCAAAATAGATTTAAGCTGTATCTAATACTGCTTAATTAGAGTAATCCACAGAGAATATTTTTATCTTGGTGAGAAGATATGGACTTACATTCAGAAGTCCCTGAGCAAGAGGATTTAAAAATACCTTTTGGGTTTTACATTGTTTTATAGTACAAGCTATGTATTCCATCATTTAATACAAATTCTGTTCCTACCTACAGCTCTTGTCCTCCAGCTGTGCCTTGAGATTAATCAAAAGAGTGACATTACCACAAAGACAGTGTTTTTCTGCCTAAGGTTACCCAAACTGGGAGCATTTAAGACCAAGTCTATTGTTGAAACCAGATTTTATAATGACACAGTATTTATATGAGTTATATAATGCATATTTACAAATACACTTCTGGGTAAATGCACAACAGAATACTTAATTCAAGGCAGATAGCAATGTTTGATTTTTTTGAATTGTAAAGAAATATTGCTGAGCCTCATTTGTTTCTCCTTTTAAACAAAATCAGCAGAACCTGAGATATGTTATTTAAAACTTGTCCTTTCAGCTGGAGATTGCGCTGAATTAATCTAAGGGGCTATACAAGACATCTTCTATTAAACAAGGCAATCATAACTCTTGTCACCATCATTAACCCTGTTTCAAAAAAAAAAAAATTGATAGGTGAGAATATATGGGGAGGGAACCCCAAACCCTCACCAAAATCATTGAAAATAAGCAAGCAATCCCAAATACATCCAACGAAAACTATCACCTCAAATTGCCTTTGCTTTAGGGTGTGCATGTCTACATACTCAGTGGTGGCACAGTGGTGAATGCACATGTAACAGAGTGCTCCATTTCTGATGTCAGCAGACAAACAAGGGATGCCAAATTAAGCATAGACCAAATTACTAAAAATTAATTGAACAACCTCATTCCACTCATTGGTGATCAGATCAAAAATAAAACCTCTGTTACCATAGCTTTTGCACTCCAGCTGTCCAAAATGTCTCACTGTCCTTCCTCAATAACACTGATGCAGAGAAACGCACAAGACTTTTCCATCTAAAGTCGCTTCTCACGGATATTCACCTGTATAACACTCAAGTTCCACACAGTCCTTACTATGAGTGCCAGATGGCCTGGACTCAGGGCAATTGATAGCCATGAGGATGAAACCTAGGGATGGGTTTGCTCCTCTTACTCTATGAGATCTCCTTTAGGGTTAAGCATCTCTCATCAGAATACTCTTAGGGTGCTTCAGGAAGTGAGGAACTCAATCTCAGCCTGGGGAGACAAATCTCTTTACCTTTTGTTCTAAGGACAGAGCACATCTATTCATACTGACTTTCATATCAAACATATAAACACAATGTTATCTAGAAACAAATAAACTCTATCATAGTCATTGTATGTCTCTGAGAAACAAAGACAAAACAAAGTCACTTTGCTTAATACACTCCTATCAGGTGTGGTATTGAGGAGAGTGAAGAAAGAACGTGTACACCATAATATAAACCATCAACAGCACAATAGATCCCCTCATCCATATGCAATTTACTTGTTATTTGTGAGGGAAAAATGTTTTTGAAACACTACCAAATATGCTAAAACAATCTTGTCTTTGATAATGCCTGCACTCCCCCTTCTGCCCACATGCACAAACTGTCCCACACAATAACATTAACATTTCACACAGATGTTTTGCAGAGTCTAAGGAGGCCCATTCCATTTTCCACTTGGTCAGACATTGCATCTCTCTGTCTCATATTTGGTCAAGCAGGTGAAAAAAATGAATAAAAGGCTGGCAATGGGATGCAAAACTTATGTATCCCTAGCACTCAGTTTGATTCAGCACCGATCAAATTATTAAAGTGAATGGGCAGTTCAGACTAAGAAAAAGTATCCTGCTTATCTCCTGAAGGAAAGAAGTGTGTAAGCAGCTATAATGTGAGTGGGAAGAGTAGGCAACAGACTAGTGCAGCTTTTCACTGCATCTTGCAAAAACCTTCCATACATTTAGCACTCTGTTGATGCCTATTGCAGCAATCTTTGCCTGAAGCCTTGTTTTTTTCCTCCTAAATTTTATCTAAGCCGATATGACTCTGTATTCAAAAGAGCAAAGAATAAGAAAACTGAAAAACAAACTGGTGTCTGTCCTAAAACACCACCTTTGTGTAACTCAGTGGACAGATGGGTAATTGTGTATCTTTTGAGGGCAGGAGCTAAACTGACGCTTTGATAGTTCTTATTCCCAAATTAGAATGATTGAGGAATCCATACCACTGAGCAATACTTTTCTGGTCATGGTATCGGCCTCAATCCCTCCTGTCTACACGTAGGAAGAAAATGTAAGAAGCCATACAACATCAAAATTAAGTAAAGAGAGGAATGATCCCACTTGCTACTCTTTTTTAAGAAGAAAAAAAACCTACGATATCGTCCACCAATTCTTTTAGTTTCTCATTTCACACTCACAAAGTAACCCTAACCTAGACTGACATACAGTAACATCAAAACAAGCTAACAAAAAGCCTAGTATGTACTGTTGCAGTCTTTCAATTCTCTGGCTAAATAATGAAACACCTTGAAATGAGAACAGTTTGAATTTTGTTTGTTTATTTGTTATTTCACTGGCACCTTCAACCACAAATTCATCCCTTCTACAAAATGTTTCCCATCTGAACATGCACACTCTTCAAAAAATGCCAAATTAGATGGTCCAATCTCAAAATGAAGAAAATATATCAATAACTGCACTTACTATAATCACACTTCTGACTCTGATGAAATAGAGCTGAAGGCAGAAAGGCAGGACAGGTCTTTTGCCAGCCCACATTCCCTGTAAGGTCAAAGTGAGACAAAGTGCTCCAGAAGGTGGACTACTGCAATGAGATACAGGCAGCAAGAAATAGGAGCTGAGGGGCAAGGAAGGAAAAATGCTGCAATTTTAAGATTCAAAGAGATTGGTTTTGACCCAAAAGAGATAGAGCACTGACATCTGGAATTTTGATTGGAGCAGAGCAGGTCCCTTGAACTGCAGTTTCCTCGCCTTGTGTCTGCAGCCCCATGTTTGTCGTTGCTGCAGCTGTGCGGTGCACAGGGTGAACATAACGAGCTGCTCTGTAACTCAGAGGGGATGAAGGTCCTTCTGCTGCTCTTGGCCCCAGAACTCAGTGACAGCTCTGGCTCAGCTGAACAGGAAGGCATGTAGCCCCTAAGGGATCCCACATGTGGCCATGTGTGGTCTGGTACCTGCATCCCTGCTCAGTGGCTGGTACCTGGGGCTATGTGATGCAGCTGGCTTTTTAACAAGTGTGCCATAAATTCAAAAATTCTGGTTCACCTTCTTTATTTGAGAGAAAGCCACATTCTGAACAAAGGAATCAGTCACATAGGAAGCTCTGGTAGAATTAGAGTGAAGGTGATAATGGAAAAAGAATTAAAACCTGTTGTGTTACAATGATACTTCATTAAGTGCGGACAGCAGGCCTGTTTGAATCAAAGAATATATTTTATTCAAAGAAAGGTTCTTAGGGAGTTTTCAAAGGAGCTGAAAGAAAATAGCTTTCTATTCCAATTTTAAATAATGCAATTCAGGAGATAGTAATTTTCTATCAAAAATAATAAAAATTTCCTTTGATAAGAGAAGCATTTGGAAATTAGTTCTGTAAACATGTCTCACTACAGATTGAAGTTAAATCTGATGAAAATGTTTGCTGGGCCCAGCAACAGCCAGAACACTTTTTATATTGATCAGATGTGGAATTCAATGCATTTAATAATTTCTCCAGAAAAAGTTTGCTGCACACAAGATGCCTGCATATTTTCCATTTATTAATAGCCAGCTTCACACTCTTCTGTCTTAAAGAACTAACTGCAGCAAGAACAACATTTGTTTGCTCCAGACAAAGACAAGATTTTTTTTTGATTGCAATGAACAAGTGTCAAGAAATGTAAGAAAATTTACTACAGGTTGAATGGTCAAACACAGACTGAAGTCCAGGCCTTTGGACATAGTATCACTTCATTGTCAAACTCAACCCCAACTGATTCCATGGAAGTGAGCACCAAGCAGCACACTGCAACCTCAGAATGACACAGTGAGCTTGCTATCACAGTGAGGAGATTTACAAACTTCACCCTGAAACTTCATTTTCAGGAATATGTACAAGCTCTTGTAAGAAAACCAAACATATGCTGAGTGGTGAAACATCTGACTTTTTCAAACTAGATATTACACATCTCTGAGAGGTACCTGATGAGACAGAAAGATGTTGGAAAGTACAGGTCATAAAAGGCAGGTGATTCCATCATATAGATCTACAGGAGACACACAGCCATTTACAGTTAAGTTGGTTTGTTCACTTGATTGAAATGGAAATTTGCTAGCATAGCAGAGAGAATGCAAGAGTAAACTTCAATTGGAAACCTGAAAAAAAACTAAAAGCAAGGAATTATAGAAAACTAAACACTGCTGAATAAGTTAAAGATACAAAAGCTACTTTTTTACCAATTGTTGTGGCTGCCCACAACCATAAGGTACATATGTTGCAGTTGAGATGGACACGATACTCTTTGGAGAACTAAACTTTGTTCAGGCAGCTTCTCTTGCAGCCTTCTGTTTCCTTCCACAAGCACCATCACTCAGCCCTTTTCCTGGACAGCACCACACAACCTTCCGAGGACTAAACTTTGTTTCTGCTGTTATTCCGCAGGCTCAGGAGTATAAAGCACACATTAAGTTCAGACCCTAACCTTGTTCCTTCTTTCTTCTGTGTGGCCAGCTAAATCCTCTCTGTTTCCTCACCCAGCCACCTTACCCTGTTTGTCCCCCATATAATATCTTACCTGCTCTGTCCCTCTCCCCTCAGCCCAGCCAGCAGACTCCAACTGATGGGGGACCAGCTAATTCTCTCTTTTGTAGACCTCGTCCTCATTGGTTTCAGCTGTGGCAGGATTGCTTCCATCCCTCTACAGTCAGCACAGCCACCCACATAATAATCCATAAAAACAAACCCACTAGATCTAGCTGATCACTAAAATTAACTAAGGCCTACCAACAGTATCGTAAATTTTAAGGAACTGAACAGACACATTTGACTGTCTTGAACAGTACAAACACAGTTCAGAAGAGTGTCATAGATCCCCCACAAGAATATTAGTCTTCTTATAAGAAAACAAAGTCAAAACCCATTACATTTATTCTTTTGCAGGGAATAAGCTATTGATCCCAAATCAGCAATTAGACATCATCTTTACAAACCATAACCAAACCCTAATAATCACAAATCAGAGGGAGGCACTACTTTTAAAGAATCTGCCTCATGTTAAGAGGTTATACTTAAAAAATTATAATCTGAACTCTTCTCTACACAAGCAAAGCCAATATTCATTTAGTTCCACTAGGCTGGAACTTAACCTCATGTGAACTGGAACAAAATAGAAAACCTTAATTTTTATCTGGGGAATAGAGTAAAGTACTAAGGAAAAGTCATGAGTAATCAGAAAGCCAAAAGGATGACAGAAGAAATGTGAAAAATCCTGTAATTTATCTGATAACAATTGAATGCATTGTTAATCAGTGACTTTTGTCACAGTGACAAAGGAAAATGAGAGCATCCTCCCAAACTAAGACATCTATTCAGCCTACAGACAACTCAGTTCTTAAAAGCTGTCTGAATCTGTGAATTTGATTTCAGTGCTCTTTAGAAATGCACACTGTACAAGCCATTATACCTCACAATCCTGGAAAATTTAGTGCCTCTACGTCTATGTTGTGAAAAATTATTGCTATAATGGTATCAGAGAAGATCATTAAATATGTACATATCTTTAAGGCATTGGTATGGCTAGCTTCAACAAAAAGTTATTTTTTGGATTACTTGAAATTTCCTGTTTCCTCATGGAGCATGTCTGCATTTATTGATTAAAAGATTTGTGCAGCCATTTCTTGATGTTTTGTCCTGTTGTTTTAAAAATTACTCTGGAACTCTTCCCATATTGAATTTCTAATCCTCCTGTAAACAGGTTAGTAGAACTTATAAAAAATTGGAGAGATATGAAGATTGCCCATGGTTAATACAGAAATTTCTGGATTTTCATCTGCTTATACCAACTCCTAACTTGCTCTACAGTTTTGTGCATTAAAGACCACTGGATGAAGCACTCAGAAAAAGCTGGCTATGAGATCAGCTCCTCGTGACCTGTTTTCCATTTGTTCAGTTGTTATGTATATGTTACTTGATGACGTCACCATGACTGTTTTAGAAAGGACAAAATCTATATGAAAATGCATTTTCTTGTTGCACTCTCATTATCACTCCTCCCTCCATCTCCTAGTTATTTAATATGAATGAAGCCATACTTGGTCCATCACTCAGTTGCTGTACAATAATTAGACCCCAAATGCACACAAATGATTTCCAGGCTCCCAGCTGGATAAAACGTTCATTGCATCTTTTGTTGACATTTGGATTCTGATTTAACTCTTTTCTGCCTAAAAATCAAAAAAGAAAACATACTGGCAGAGGAAGGGAAGGGAAGATGCTACACTTCAGTGTTATATAGGTTTCATGGTAACTCAAACTTATACATGAAATAGAAGAGTTAGTACAGCATATCTGTCAGGCTCAGTAACACAGGTGTGTTTGCTTCTTCAAAATTTCTCTCCCTCTATTTTTCTTTTCCTTCATCAGCATATTAATGCTCTTCATCATCATTCTTTGGAAGTACGACACATACCACATTCCCCATCCTTCTGAGCATATGGTCTGGAACTATTCAGTAGCTGCAATATGATGATTCGGGGCTGCTGAGCACAACTGATAGGCACATTAAACTGCCAGGAGACTCTTATCTGGGGCAGACAGGATTCTTTCCAGTGCAGTCCTGAGGGGCCCTCAGTAATGAAAAATAGTAATTCTAAGTCTTTCCCACCTGTCTGTTGCCAAGCATTTAAAAATGCAGTTTCAATAGTTTTTCATTCCCCATAACCCTTATTAAAGCAAATCAAGTGTAAGCCAGAAGAACCTGGAGAGTTTCACTAGAGACCCTGCAGTTATCAATTTAAGAATAGGTTTTTCAAAGCTTATTTTCCCTTGCTTTTAACACTGTAAAGCAATCTAATGTGGAAAAGATGCTAATGCAAATAGGCATAAAATCAACTAAGTAAATACAGCATTATGATATTTGGTTAACAATTAAAAAAAATCTGTTGTTTTAAAAGAGATTTTCCCCTTAATTACAAAATTATTAAAGTGGAAAGAAAAACAGAATTTCTTTTGCATAGCAACAAAGTTAGGGAAGTCAAAGTCTAATTGAGGATATAAAGTTGACCAGATCTAAAGAGACTCCTTTATCTTTTTCAGTTTCTTCTAAGCTGTGATTACAGTGATAAGCACTATGCTCTTGCCTGGAACAACAGTGAATGAAGTATTTGTTTCCAATCCCCATTTCTTCAGCTCAAGGGAATAAAAATCAGTGTCCAGACTCATGACTCTTTACAAAATAAGGGAAGGATTTTCTGAGAACAGTGATTGCCTGAAGAATCACTGTAGGATTGGATACTGATAGCACGATCTAAACACAGAGCCTTTGTGGTTGACATAGCGGCAATTCAAATGGTTTACACGTGCTGCCGTTTAACTCAATAAGATAATGCTTCATTTCCTTTCATCTGTAAGACTAGAAAAATTCTTTCACCTCAGTGTAAATTTTATTATGATTGGATCTATAACCAGTGGCTCTTGTTGCTCTTTTCCAGGAGATCATGGTAAATTCTGATTAGATACGAGGATGTACAGGACTTTGCAGCAGGTATACCTTCTGCAGTAGTGCACAAAACTAGATAAATGGAGCATCACTACGAAGTCTAGGAAATATTCTCAATTGCTTTACATTTTTAATGCACAGAACTTGCTTACTTACGTCTACAACTTTAGTAACATTTCTTGTACTGGATGACTCATAACACTACACCCTAAATTCTAGTTTCTGTAAGGTTATAAACTTAGCACTCTCTGTTAAGGTCATTGAGCTTAAAAAAATATGGATACAGAAGGGATTTTATTCCATAGGAGTTAGCCATTCATATAACAGACAGCATTAGAAATTAGAGCTCTTACTTCTGAGATTGTAAAAAGATTCCAGAGAGAAGCCTGTACACTTAGGTACTTTTCATAGATATTGCTAAAATTTGCAATTACAGCCCATTGGCAGGGATTAAATTTTATCATTTTTGATTTTAAAACTTCTCAGAGGAGAAATAACTAATTTTAAGACAACTAGACAGAAATCACACACAAAATTGCTTATTTCCACATAAAGAACAATATTTAAGTTATATGCTTGTCTTCATGCTTCACATAAAAACCTGTGTTAACATTTGCATTCTTCACAGACTCACAAATATTTTTCCTTAGTTTCCAATGTCTATGTACTAAAAGCTGTGTTTTCCTCCAGCATCACTGTAGGTGAGGATCTGGCAATGCTGTTTGCACTCAGCTTGGTAAAACTGAATTCTTTTCAGTGGTGATGCATTAAAGCAGTTGGATGCACTAACATTTGTACAACTCTCCTGCTGGATATTTGTAAAACCATTTATTTTCATGTTTACCTATAAAAGAGAAAATCACTTATTTGCCGAACTTTATGAGTGGCTTCTTGCAGAGTAATCTGCTGTGAGAGACAGAGCCATGGATCTCAGAAGGACAACTGCCTGACATGGAATATCTTACACAGTTGTACCTAAAGAAATTTTTACCCATTTTACCTTTGTTCGTGGCTTTTTATTTCTCTACAAGCTTCTCTTCAAATAAGAAAGAGGCAAGAATGAGTTACAAGCAGTGCAGTGAGCAGGGGTGAGTCCAATAAGAATTTGAAGTGTACTGCAAGGAAGCTTTCAGGTACTGGGCACAATCTGTACTTTTTTGGGGCTCTTGGGGAAGAAACAGCAGTTAGGTAACTCTGTCAGCTATCTTCTACTACTATTAGATGTGTAGTACTTCTGTGACTCAGTAGGCAAGTCTTATTCAGCTGTGCATAAACTAAAATAAAAGTTTATCAAGTTGATAACAAGCCTCTCATGTTTAATCAGCTCTTGTGTCCTACTCTGCTCTTGGAGAAAATTGTAGTACAGGTCAGAGGGTACTTAGGAATTCCAGAATTTTAGTGTTTCTTGCATACAAGGGCAGATGTCACATCACCAATATAATTTATTTTTTCAAATGTAATGTAAATTAGAAGCAGTTGTGTTAATCTTAACTCTTCAAGACTTAGAATATCTGTGAAATATATTTTTCATGTAGTCTAAGCTGAATGCCTTCCCTCCTGAAAGACTCTTGAGGATTTCTGAATTTTATTTAAAAGTAAATAAAATATTTATTTTACTAAAAATATCTTGCTGACAGAGCTGGAAAATTAGTATTATTGATTTTAATACATTTAATAAAACACTTCTATCAAAAATAAGCGGTTCAACACAGAACATCGTATCTTTTCTACTTATGCTTTGAGAAATACCCTTTCATGAAGTAAATTTGTATATTATTGTTGTAGTTTAATGAATATCTTTAATGAACAACATATTTAATAAGATATATTGGAATTTGAGGATACTTAGAAGGAGAGTGTAATAAAAGAAAAAGTCCTCATCTATTTAGGCTTCTTAGTCTTCTTCCCACTAAAATCTCAGACATGCTCCTTTTCCCACCTTCACTAGGTATCATGTTCCCTGAATGACTTTCGAAGTATTTTTCCTCCAGTCAAACAGTCTGTCATTAGCACAAAGTAATCCTTACTATAATGGTCTTTAATTGCCTCTAATTATTTTATATCTGAATTACCGTACACTGCAGGACATTCAAAGCCATAACAATAAAATATCTTATTACAGTGGCTTATTGAAGTACTACTGGGCTCAGACTTCTGGGAATCATTCTGAAGTCCAGCAGTGACTGTAAATCATTCTGATTTCTCTGTGTAAGTCAATGGGGATATCGCCTAAGAAACTCAACTTGTAAACTCTAGCATTTAAAGTCCTACTAGAACCAAAGGCATTCATTGTACTTGGGTTAGGCTAAAGCTCCAAAAGCAAGGCAAACATCAACTATGGCACAAAATCAATGCTTCCTTTTCTCCTAAATATCCAGTATTGGTGACCCATAAACTCCCTGGGGGGATTTGCCCAGGTAAGTAAGCATTACTCTGTAGTTATTAAAGTCACTTATACACAGGCCATGTCCTGAATTCATCACTTTAAATCCATGCTTTGAATCTGGAGAAGTTTTAAGTTAAGGTTATTTCTTGAAAGGCAAAGATAAAAGGCAGCCTATCCTCAGCAAGATCTGAGATAGCAAAGTGGTCATTAGAAAAGTTGTTTAATGCATTTGCTAAAGGCAAGTATTTAAAAAAAATAAGTCAATTATATTAACAGCAGAGGGGGGTTTTAGAAGTATTGAATGCTAGCATCAGTGAAGCCTTTAAACAAATTTAATAATTATGTTTTCTGACAGGAGACACAGGAGTGCCATCACAGAATCAGAGAACGGTTGGGAGGACTCTCAAAGATCATCTGCCATGGACAGAGACACCCTTCCACTAGCCCACATGGCTCCTCAAATCCCCCAAACTGGCCCAGAGCACTTCCAGGGATGGGGCAGCCACAGCTTCCCTGGACTACCTGTGTTACTCAGTCTGCTATTCCAGTCACACACAGCTCCTCTGGGCACGAAAATATCAATACCTAAAATATGCATGCAGCAGTGCTCCAGCTGTACGTGGGTCTGGCTGGCCCGTGGGTCTGTGGGCTCTGCACTCAGGAACAAGGACTGTCTTCAGAGAGCACAAAGCAATGAACATGAGATGCTGTTATCATGTATTTATTACACAACACACAGAGCCTGGTGTTCCTGAGGTGCAGGAGTGCTGAACACCGCACACAGCTGTGTGTGTACAGAAGAAAACTGGAGCCCAGGACTTGGATCACCCACTCTGGCAGCAACACAGCAACAGCAGAGAAGGGGGAAACAGTTCTGGTTCGTGTCACACAACAGCTGCCAAATCACATCAGCTGCCAGGGTGCTCTGCCTTGCTAACCCAACCTTAATGCCTTGTGCTGGGGTAGCAGGATGAGGAAACAGGCAGCACCACCACAGCACAGAGCTAAAACCAGCCCCAACTCTGCCCTCATCCTCTGGAATTTCTCCCTTTTTTCATTAACAAGCTGATCAATTGGAAGATGTGTTGCACTTCCAAATGACGTATCACAACTACCCTTAATGTGACGAAAGTCAAAACCATTTCCCTTAAAGTAACAGACTTAATAAAAGCACAGCAAAAGCTAGAGACAGTGTTTTGCAGGAACTTCACTGGAAACAAGACAGACATGGGAATCTTGAGAGTACTAGACATATCATATAACTGGTTTCAAATATCCAGATATCCAGTGGTTTCATGTATCCAGATAGTATGTGTAGAGCAACCACAGAAAATAAATCAATAAAACAGTCTGATTTTAAAGCCTTTTTGTGCATCTTGGAGAAATTTACTCAACTTTTGTCTTACTCATCCTTGTGATCATTCTTTTTCTGTCATCAGGTACCTCAGAGGCAAATGTCAAAAATCTGCAATCCTCTCCATCACAAACTAGTTTTACCATCAAATCTTTTCTATTCAGATGTAATACAGCCATTCTGTCAATATTGTCTCAGAGGATGTGCCCTCAGCAAGACCAATATTTTCATTTTATTGTGTTCTATCTTGTCTTTCATTAATAGTGTGTATGAAAAATCACTTTTCGAGAAGACAAGCAAACATAGACTTTGCTCTTTGGAAGACAAAATGTTTGTTAAGTTTGTTGGCATATGCCTACCAAACCAGCACAGCTGAGACTGATAAATAAGAATTTGATTAGCATTCAAATTATAACTTCTCCATTCCTCTTCACAATGACAGCTTGACTGAGATTGCATTTGTCCATTTTCAGAGATGAATAACTGTGGCATTTAGTAAAGAAGTGAGAAAACCATGTTTGGTTTTTAATTTGCTTTAATGACTTTCTTGGCCATGGTTAGTTGAAGAAGAATCTAGCCAGATGCCTTTATTTCCCCTTCTGCTAGATTTTGATATCTCTCAAAACAATACTTGAAAATAGTTCATCTGAACAAAATTCAGAAAGGGCTACAGAGCAGCTGAAAGACAAAAAAAAAAATTCTGCCAGCATCACTAGGCTAAATTCAGCAGAATGATTTATGCTAGAAAAACCTGGAGAAAATTTGTCCTCAATCTTCCTTATAAATAATTTGATTTTCAAACACAATCTAGCACTGGGCTCTTCTGTTTCTCTGTCCTGAGGCATGAGGCACTGTGGCGTTAGACGCATTTTCAAGAGCATGTTGCATTGTGCCTTCACAACCCCCAGAAAAGAGAATGGAATTGCTCTCTGCTGTAGCTCAGGGATGCATCCTGCACACCTGTACAAGGTGTGTGAGTCACACGTGAACGTGACTGCTCGGGGAGCATTAGTTCTGAAATGCAGGTGAAAAAGCACCTTTCTTACAGTGCTCTGCACATGAAGCACCCTGTACCACCCCCATTTTGCCAGAGCAGTGCAGGAAGGCGGTGGCCAATCCATGAGGGTTTTCCTGAAACATTCTCTGTCTGCTCTCCATCCCAATGAAGCAATACTTTCACACGTCATTCTCTCACTTTCCACAGGACATACAATAATTTAATAGTTATTCCCATATTCTTATTCCATCTGGTGAAGTAGGAGTATTTGTAACTCGAGAACACTAAGTGGCTCAACATGAAAAGATGAATTTACTAAAGGATTTGCAACAATTCTTACATTATGTATGCTAAGAGCATAAAAATCACCTCTGCCCAGTTTTGTTGGTCTTCATATGAAGTGTTTTAGACAATTTGTTAGTTATCACCAAAATCACAAATCAATGGATATTTCAAAACTGTTCTTCAATGTCCTTCTCCCTTCTGAGCTTTATTCATTTACATGTACTTATTTACATATTCAATATTACATGCCAACATAATTCAAGCTCAATTTCTCAAATGTGATTAACCCATTTAAAGATATTTAACTAGTTTGTCAAAGGGCTTACTTGAGGTGCTACATGCAAAAACCTGATATTTAAAAAAAGAACTGAAATTATGCAAAAAAGAGAAGTCAAAGAGGTGAGGCCAAAAATCTCAGCTGTCTCAGAGAATTTTCTCTGTTCATTACACAGAGTAGTTAGTCAGTGCATCATGCAAAATAAAGTTTATATAAACATTACAGTATCCAAAGACCACACTTACAGGCATAAGGTAGGGACCATCTAATTAATTGTAATAGCCTCCTTGTGTAGTTACAGAAAATTCTAGCCTAGTGAAAATTCAAAGATTAAATTAAATATTTGTGAGTTCCTGAGCATCTGACAATTTCTTGCTAAAGGAAGCAAACATCACTGTACTGAGTTACAAAATATTCTCAAGTATGATAATTAATTGAAATGAAGAAGGATTCACATTGGAATAGTTTTCACATAGGTTTCCTAGTCAATGGAGCATTTGTTTTATTTTCACATAAAATGTATTAATAACAAAGTAGTTAAGATTGTTCAAAAAGCACCAATTTCATAAAATTTAAACCTTTGTAATGTAAATCAAGATATTCTGTCCTTGAAAGTTCAAAGCCAAGAATCTCTTATTCTTAATATATATATTTTTGTTTGTTTGTTTTTTTCAAAGTAACAGAAGTTTCTGCTTGGACAGAATCGTGTCTGTTCTACACAAATTCCTGGCTGAGCAGGAGCTCCTAATGGTACAGTACATCTGGAAGGATAAGTGTTAATGGGCCAAAATTCACACAAGTTCTGAGGCCCATTCATTGTGAGGCTTTCAATATGTGGGAAGTATTACATCCACAAGCAAGCATCCCTATAAATACAGTGCAATCTCATGAAGAGATTTCTGGACTGACTTTTTTATTATATTTACATAATAAAATTGATTTTTTAATCAATAAGTTATAGAGATTTTGAGGGAATGGATAATTTCAAAAGAAATTGCTTCTAGATTTCATCTTACTATTAAAAATCATATGTCTATGTATGCACCCAGAAACAAAACTGCTTTGCAGATCTGTCACATTTGAATAGAATATTTTTTATTTGGATATTTTCTGTGTTCAATTGATCTTTTCTTCTTTTTACATCTTTTTGACATATTCACAGTTCATCAGCATTTTTTCTCTCTCCACAGTTGTGACAGGATCGGCTGAAAATTAATACTGTGAATAGTTTGCTGAATTCTCTTTCCTTCTGTAAGCTACAACTAATTTTGCATGCCTTTTGTTAATGCTTCATAATTATCTTATCTCACCAACTGCTGTGCCACAGCAACAGTGGCTTACTGCTACTGGTGTGGATGAGGCATTTTCCCTCCTATGAAAGCAGAAGATGTGGAATACTCACTGCTCCCAGCAGGCTCCTGGGGACAGCCAGAGACCCCTTCATTATCAGTTTTCTTATGACAAAGACCTTTCTACAAACTTAGAAATCTGTAAACAATGAATACATGATGAGGATGTCACAGTGGTAGATAAAAGTCACCATGAAGACATTAAAATAGCAGCTGTCTCTTTGGTGTTCTCTTTGGTGAGCCTTGCTCTTACAGCTTCTCAGTGTGAGGGGAGACCAGAATTTAACAGCACAACCAAAAACAGAATAAGCCCCTTGTTCTCAGCTCAATCACCACGACAAGCCAGAGTCAGCATTTGGACAGAGCACAGCCCCTGTGCCCTCCCCAGGAATCAGCATTTGGACAGAGCACAGCCCCTGTGCCCTCCCCAGGAATCAGCATTTGGACAGAGCACAGCCCCTGTGCCCTCCCCAGGAATCAGCATTTGGACAGAGCACAGTCCCTGTGCCCTCCCCCGGTGGCCACGCTGGGGGTGTTGCACTGCGGTGGGTGTCGGGTGAGGTAAAATCCATTCCATTCTGCACTGCCCAGGTTTGGGGATTCCCACAGCACCTGTGTAGGCAGAGCTGAAGTTTTACAATTGCAGCTGTGCTGTTAAACACAGCTCAACAGTTCTATTAGTATACATTTTAGGAAAGGCTGTTGCTGAATTTTAAATATGACTTTTCCTTGAAAAATAGAGAAGAGAAAAAAGTGCTTTCCCTGGTATACAAGATGTGATGTATTTACTTCGGGTGCCCTGCTTGTAATTCCACCTGGCCCATTCTGATGGAAAATCATTATGGTTTATGATTTTTTTTTTGAGATTTTTGTCCACGCTTAAAAGAAGGGGTGCAGCAGGACTTAATGAAAGACACTGAAATGGTGTGCCCTGGACACTCCAAAAGAATCAGTACTTCTTCATAAATAAATAAATCAATAAATAAATGTATTTGTAATATTAAAAACTATAAAGATGACCACTTTTAGTGTACATATTTGCACTAATACCTACATTCGTAAAATTCAAAATGTATTCACAGCTGTTCTATAGTCCTGAGCTTAATATCACTTGGCTTATGAAAAAAAAATTATCAGCTGATAAAAATACTGATTGTGGTATTGATTCCCTAGAGCTATGCTCATTGGATCCAGTCCAGGGATACAATTTTACTGATATCACTGTAAACTCATCTGCATGGGCCTAAATGCGCAGCAGAACAAAATCACAAGTAGCTGTCCTCCTCTATTTTTACATATTTCTTCTTGCCTTGGAGAACTTTAGAAATAGAAGCTGCAGTCTCACATGTCATATTTTGAAAGGGAACATCAGAGTGAGTCAAGAAAAAGGATTTTTCTGATCCAGATTGTGACACTTCACCATTTCAGAACGTAAAGACATCTCAGTGTCACTGTGGAGCTGTCTGCACTCAGACACACTGGATTGACTTCTCCCCTCTTCTGCAGATTCAGTTCACCAGAGGGATTCAAAATGAGGGTGAGAGAAAAGGAGAAAAGAGAGAGGAGGAACTGAAGCACACTTCATGCCCTCTCAGTCAGCAGAATAGCCCAATAACTCCAGTATTATTAAAACACAAATGCAGAGCACCCAGAAATGATGTAGGGTTCTCATGCCATCTGATCCAAGATCGAACACTGCCCTGGCAGCACAGCCGTGCAACTCACACTGCAGCACAAACTGAATGGCAGGTATGCAGCATTAGGAAAGAAAAAAAAAATAATCAATTGCTGAATACTGCTAAAGAGAGAACTTCCTATCTGCTTTCTTCAAAATTCATCCTTCCTCTGATCACTTTGTACAAACGCTTGTTAAAATTTTCCTTTGCTTTTGAGAAAGATGAATTGTATCTGAAGCCACTGATAAATATACATATAAATTGTAGTACACTGTCAGAGACACCAGCACACCTTGACATGAATTTATTAGCAAAACACAACTCTCATCACACCACTTACAATTCCATTTTCACCTGCCTAAGGGAATATTGGCATTAACGTTACTTACTGCTTATAAGCACTCCCAAGGTGTAGGTAATCCTTATTATTTTCATTATTTCAACCCAGTATTTCATTATTTCAGTCTGATCCTACTTCATATGAAGAGTTTATGAAATCACATAGATTTGAATAGAAGCTGGGGATACCTGAACTAGGACTGTTTTACACCCATAATTTTTAACCCATAGTAATGTTTTTAGACCACAGTTTTATGCAGTCGCTGGTGTGGTTGCCCAAACACAAGAAAATAAAATCTAGGCATCCATAAACTCAGAAATGGTTGTGTCTTCCTTAAAAAGAACCCCCAAATCCCTACAGCATTTTTCATCTGAATATTGTGAAGTCCTTTCACAAAAGCCTAATCATCCAATTCTCACAATTGGGAGAAGCAGTGACAAAGATAGGTTCATTTGCTCTTAAGTACATAAAACAGTTGAGACTAAACCCTTAGACTTGGTTTTGTTCTGCAAGATCAGACCAACGTCCCTGTTCTGGAAGTTCTTCACATACTATCTTTTGGCACAAAAGATTCTAGATAAGACACACTGAAGAAGCAGCAACCTTCTAGCACCATTAAAATCTGTATTGCCTTCTTCTATCCTAGGTGAGACATCATTCAGAATTCATTTATTCACTTCTCATGTGTTTATTAATTTCTTGCCCTGGTTCTGTCCTGGTTACATTTAAACCCTCATGACTCTTGTCATGGAATTGCCTGCCTACTGACACCACAGTTTATTGTGTGTCACATTACAAATATAATCCAATTACCTCTATCTTTGTTTCCACTGCAGTGAGATAATGAATTCCAACACCTGGAAAGCAATTTTTATTTAGAACAGAGCTCACTGCAGTTGATGATCCAGTTCAAAACAGTGTTTGTTGTGGGGTGGGAGAGCCATAACAGAATGCATCATTATCTTATTAATGAGAAAGAAACAAAGCAGGTGTAGAAAACTCACAGGCCTTGAAAAGGGATATGTAATGAGCGGCCACCAGGTGTAAAATCCTAGTGTGCAGCACCAACTACACCTATCCCAAAAGATGAAAAACAAACATGAGAAAGCTACCATTAAAAACCAGTTCTTCAAAGTTGAATGATTGATAAGGATAGGTGGATGAATATTAAAGCCTAATTCAACCTGCTTAGAAAGTGATACCTGAAAATAGCTAAAGAATACCAATCATTTACATAGGTTTTTGAGCTCAGTTCTCAGTATTAAATTGAGTCATAGAAAAATAAATACATCTAATTGCTCCTCTAGCCTTTCTGACAGGTAAAAAACTATTGGGACTCTTACATCAAGAGTTCAGACACTGCTATCCTTGAAACAGTCATTAAGAAACAGTTAAGTGAAATAACCAGTTTTGAAATGTCTTCCTCTTTAACTTGATTTGCAAAAGACACAGCAGGTGACAAGGAGACTGTTAACAAGAGCCTCTATTCAGGTGTGTTTTGCATTTCAGTACAAAACAAAAGGGCAGAAAAGCCACGAAGCCTTAGCAGTGACACATCTGTCCACATCTGTCCTGACAAGCCCTCCATGGCATCACAGCCAGTCTGGAGCGGAGCCCTGCAGTGTCAGCCAGGCTTCAGACTCAGGAGTGCCTCGTTAGTGAGGCAAGAGGCTGAGAGAACTGTTTGGGTTCACCTCGTATGCCAGGGATCAGGGGGCTGAGCATGTTCCTTATTTCTTAAGGAGACTGTGAATTCCATCAAGAGAACTAAATGCTTTTCTTCTTTACCCTGTCAGATCACCTCTTCTCTTGATGGTAGAAAAGATAATCCAGGAACACCAGCCTGCTGCATTTCAATAAGAATACAGGTTTACTTATTTTCCCTGCCTTACAAGAAGAGACAGACAAGGTCTCTCATGCATCATTTCTTCAAATGGCATCTGTATCATATGCCCTGTGAGCACTTCACATCCAGTGCTTTCATCTGCCTCCCACTCTGTTTCGAGTTGTGGCTGTTGGGAATTTACATTTGGAAATAGCAGTGAGTGTACACAGCACTTGTGTGTGTAACAGTCCAAGGTAAGCACAGGGTCTTTTCTGGAGCAAGGCAAGGCCATGGGTGGGATGCTGGGTCTGCACTGAGGGGATGTGCACAGATATCATCAGGGAAGAGGATTTTCCTTTTCTTCACAAAAGAAAGGCAGGATTTCTTTATTCCACATGATGTTTCACCTGTCATTCCGTGTGCCAAATAAAAGTTGGAGTTTAACTTTAAATCGTAAGAAAGACACAAATCCTTCCTGATGATCATACGACATTACCGCAGATCGTATACAGAGTGTCTTTGCCTTAGTGCATATTTAGAGTTAGAGCATTTAGTTCTCATCTTTCAGGAATGAGGTGTGTGGATAGGTGCTAGTTTCAGGAAAATTCAGGATTCAGAAGATTTCATCTTCAGAGTAGGTGGCATTGTTAGGCTGTGAAGCTGTTTGGTAATTTAAGAGACCCATAACCTACTTAGAACTCATTAGATTTCAGCAGTGATGAACAGGCTCCTCCAGGCTCATATTTGGGCTTAACCTTTCAAACAGAATAAAGCAAAAAATCTAAGCTCAGAGCTTGCACTGAAGTTAGAGTTATCGAATACCATCCGCAGTATTTTATAAGGGAAGGGGAGCAGCAGGGTTAATGTGCAGTCATAAAACATGATTCCAGTTTGAATGTTTGCCATGTCTTAGTGAAATGTTCAGTCTGGCTTCAGCATACAAAAAACAATTTATTTTGTTGTTATGAAACTAGGAACATGGCTCCAAGTAAAAGGGATTTAACAAAAAAAAGGATTAGTAAGTAGTTTCTGTTCCCAAGTTTTCTGCCTGTATTTAGCAAAATATGTGCATAGCACCAAAAATGCTGTTTGCCTGTTGTCAATAAAACACAGTAACAAGGTAAACATTAAAAAGGATTAATGATCCAAAAGCATCAAGGTTTCACAGGCTAATCATTTGTGACAAGTGTAATGTATTGACCAGTAAAATGCCCCAAGGTTTCATATTCAATTTGAAGTTTAATATATTTATTAATGGCAGTGCAGGTGAACAACAAAGCAGCAGGATTTGCAAGTAACAAATTAAATTCAGGAAAAAGCGGTGAAGAAGTCTGGGGGAATTTTGCCACACTGGGTGAAGAGGCAATGTGTAGAAGTGCAATGTAAGGAAAGAATTTAAACTACTTGCACTCCTGATAGGTTTGGACTTGGCTGCTGTAACACAGGAGGCTCAGTGAGAGCTCTGCTCACTGTTATCACATTAAGATGCAAGAGGTATGAGTGGAGGATGATGCACAATCCATTCTAATTCAGCCTCCTCTGGAATGCTACAGGCTGCACTAAAGGAGGACAATAAAAGCAATACAGGCATAGAGAAACTATCACAGAGAGAGAGAGAGAAACTGCAAGACTTCAACAGTTTGTCTTGGAAAAGAGACAAATAACAAAGGACACAAAAAGGGCATATTCCAAACTAAAATGACAGGGAAGATAGATCTGACATTATCATTCCACACACATCATAAAGCAAGAGTAAAAGGAAAGCTAATGAAAGATGGTGGAATTGAAAACACTGAATAAATGCTTTTGCTGTGACAATTACACTTTGAAACTCCCAGCCACCAGGTACTGCAGATATGCATATAGGAGTCTATCCTGTGACATTTGGCATTGGACATTTATCAGTGTATAGGAAGAATATACTGAACTACCATCATGTGAAGGAACACTAAAAAGAAAATTCTATCTCATCCTCTAAGTTGATATCTAAGTAGGGCTGCTTAAAATCTGACCTCAGGAAGAAGACTAAGAAAACTATTTTACATGTATTTGCTTTGCAGTTCCTAGTGTCTGCCATAAGTTACTACCAGAAGTCAAATTCTAAGTAAGATGGACCACATTTAGTACAGCATTTCATGTCATGATTAGCTTTCCCAAATGAATTATGATTTTATGCATTTTTAAACAGCATATTGTTCAGTCAGTGCTCCAGCAGACACTTTCTGTACAAGAAATTACTCCAGATAGGAGCCAGAATGTCTGACTCCTCACACACATGGACCCGCCAGACTCAGAAGGCAAAACAAGAAGGAGTCACTGCTCATGGTTTTGCAAATCTGCTTAGGCCAGCACAGCTATGTTTATCCTGGTGTCTATTTGGGCTGTCTAGAAACTGTCTTAACATATACTCCGATCCTTCTGCAAATAGGTACAAACTGTAACACACAGGCAGGGGTCTGAAACTAGAAAATTGAAAGATGCCATACTGCGAAGTGTTGCACTATAATTATAAATTACACATGCCAAAACTCACAATCGTGTATACCAAGTGAGCTTAAAGTTGCTCATTAAAGCAAACAAAAGAACAGGTTCTATTTACTGCTTCTGATTGTTTCCCTTGGCTACAAATTTAAATCGATAAGACCAAAGGGAGTTTGCTCTCACTGTTTTGATCCATTATAAAAATAATGCAGAAATCCCCATTCCCCTTAAGCAATCTCAGAAACAAGAATACACAAATTTCCTGTATCTTTTATGTTTCCACAGTTCACTTGTTCACTTGCTATGATGCAAGACCATTTTCTTCTCTTGTTTTTTCTTTTTTTCACACTGTGGTATAATACAGAGGAAAATGTGACTGGAGAAAAAAAGTAAGTCTAATAACCCCACTGCCTGATGCCTTAAATTACTGTCCAAGAGAAAAGGCTTCCACTGGAAACACATCACAAACTCCTTCCTCTTCAATGACTTTGAGAACATCTCTTCCTCAAAGGGACTGTGGCTAAGATGTACATAACATTAATGTTATCATCTTCACCTACACACAGACACTGGATATTCTTGTGTTACCAACTACCAACCACTTTCCATTTCAGCAAAAGGCAACAGACTAAGAAAAAAGAAATAAAAAAACAACCCCAACACCCCCAAAGACCCTAAATTTTCTTTGTCATCATCATTCAAAGATGACCCAGTCTAACACTGATTTTGGTAAGGGAGAGCTGCTTAACTGTTAAGGGAGCAGTGAGATTATAATCTTCCCTTTCATAGTACCCACAAACTCATCATAGAGAGGTTGGGTTGCCTTTTCCATTTGCACACAGACCAGCACAATTTTTTGCACTTTCAGGGAATAACTAAGCCCAGCCTGTTACTCCTAAGGATTTGTGAATCTGCCTACCCAAATTAAACAAACCTTCTTCCTTTCCTGGTACAGTGTGATTTAGCTCTCATCTGGCCATTGCAATAAGGCTTCATCAGGAGAAATAACAGCTCTCCAAGAAAACCAATATTTTTGAAATGATCCCCAAACCAATGCTGAATTGAAGTTTTTATGTTGGAAAAGCTGAATTCATTTTCAATTAATTCCATTTTCATGAAAATTAAAGTGACTACAGAGGCAAATTATCACACAGCACAATCAAAACTGAGCTTGGTACCTTGGTCAATACAGCTTAGGTTTATTAGTGCAGCAACTAAACTTTAAACAGCAGCACGTTTGGGATGGATAGTCATCATTATCTATTCAACTGGACACAAAATAATTTGTTACAGCCACTTGGTTTTATCATTACTTGATATTGAAAACTGACAAGCATCATAACTCACTGGCATTTTGAAATCTCTTAATACTTTGATCCTTCAGAAGATTTGTTTTCAGTAAGTAATCTAGGTCTGGCCAGCTAGGCTTATAGTAATTAGTTTCCTAAGTGTATATACTACCTCAATGTGTCTTATGGCAGGAATGAAAATGATGAAAAGGTCCTGTCATGGTTCAAACTAATAGTTTCTCCAGCCTCTTTGTGAATTCCCCAAGCATATCCTCCTCAGCTGCTACACTTCAAGGCTTTTATCTCAGGTAAATCATATGAAGCTTTCAGACCAGAAAATGTCCTTCTGATTAACCGTTCTTATCATGAGAGCAGCTCTCTAACCTTATTTATTTTTTCTACCATCTACTGCCTCCTCTGCATGCAGTGTTTCTCTCTCCTTTTTTACCGGTGCAGAACTCCTCAAACAGGGAGCCCCTGATTCTCTCTGTCCCTGGGCTGTCTGCTGCCAAAATCCTCTGTCCCCCAGGCTCTCCCTTCCTTTCCCAGCCACCCATTTCTGTCTCCTCTCCCTCTGCTGTCCTGTGATCTGGCTCCATCCAGATTCGATCTCTTCAGTGCACCTGCCCCCCTCACTGCTCATTCCTGCCCTGGTGCTGCCTCTCATTCTCTGCTGGCACCACTCTCCTGTGGGAACAAGAAGGGACTAAACATGGGAACTGCTCCAGCAAAAAACTGGAAACTCCTTTACAAGCTGGATCAGTTCCTTGATGTAACACACCAGTTAATGAACATGGAAGCTGAGAACAGAAATTGGTGTTGCTTTGGGTGGATGAAATTGGTGTTGCCAAATGAGATACCATAGCCCTGGTGTTTTTCAACTCAGTATTTAGAACAAGGGAGCCCTGAACACACCTGACAAATGTTTCTTGGTCTCAACCCCTGCAGGACTGAATTTTTAAGCAAAGTCCTTTTTCCATTGTACCCACTTAACTGGGCTTTCAAATTACCAAAGTTACATGTAAAACCACAGAAGATGAAAGGAAGTATTACGAGTGCTGATACAGCCACCATGCACCCTTCCCCTCCTAAAGTTGCTAGAATTATCCTAGAGTTTCCCAGCATTCCATAAGCACCTTCTGACAATTCAGAGAAGTGAACAATTAGAGTACTCATAGTTTCACTTAAAATTCATCACATATAGATTAACATCTAAAGAAATTATAGGATAGTTTATGATGTCAGAACTTACACTTCCATTCCAATTTGAATTCAAGCAGCTGTGACAATCCAAAGTTCACTTGCCAGAAAGATCCCCAAGATGTTGTGATATTTTCTGTACTGGATGCTACTTCCCTCTAGTGTGCAGCCCTTGTAAAGCCCCAGTGATACCGAACTTCACAATCCTTAAAATTTACTCCAAAACAATATCGCCTGCAAAGCTTTTGAGACTTTGAAGGACACCAATTTGCAACATCACCTCATTTCTTAGCAAAATGCAATCAGAATGTAGCCTAGCATCTTTTTCATCTTCCAATACAGCCAGCATTCCTAAACAGGATAGAACAGATGTGAAGCTTAGGCAGAAACCTGAAAACAGAAGTAACCTTTATGACACTGCAGAAAACCCTGACTTAATGTATCAGCTAGTACTTGTATGAGGAGGTGGGCAGTAATAAGTAACTGATTGTTCCTTGGATTCACTCAGGCATTTGTAATAAAGTACTTTGTCAAAGGAAATTTTAAAAGCCTGTCAGAACTTGTTACAGTCTCACTCAAAAGAGGTGATTGTTTTGGGTGAATTTGCCACCAGCTCATAGTTAATGCAAAAGTTTGCAGTAAACCAACACCATAATTTTGAGCATTATATCAATCAATCTCACACATTTATCATACTGAGAATTTGACTTTTGCCTAAATTGTAGATAACTGACAAGCATTAGAGGAAAGACCTATTTCTGCCATTTCAAAGCACAATTGTGTTTCTGCCCCTCCTTTGACTCTTATGGGTATTACAGGGCACACTTTCAGAAACAGTTATTTAAACTGAGCATTTGAGTCCCCCATTCACATGTGCAGAAAATAAAAGTTAAACCTTCCTTTTAGACAATATCTCAAAAATGTCTTGGAATTTTTTATTTCATTTAATTTCAAAATCAACTATTAATGTAATGTATGAACCTGCCACTGGCCATAAAAGAGGGGAGAGACAGGGAATGTGTAGCCAAAACAAATAGTCCTTGCTTTCATCCAACTTCAAGTGCTTCCCCCTAAGCAAAGGTGACATTATCTTCAGGTATGCTATCAGCTGCCCATACTGAATGACTGTCAAGTAGCTAAACAGATACAGATTAATTTCTTCCTTTTCTCAGTCTGCTTTCACGGCAATTCACACTTTCCCTGAAGAGAAGTCCCATGACTTCTCTTTAGCTCCTCTTCCACTAACTTGTCAATCAACCAGCTGCATCTGCCACAGCAGGTCTTGGAGCAGGAGAGGAGCTGTGCAGCTGTACAGTTTTGTAGCCTGGAGAGAAGTGAACAGTTTTAAGTAAACAAGTTTGATAACATCCGTCAACACTGCAGTCACTATACAGCTGCTAAACTGTTAGTAGCAAGTAGATAGAAATGAACTACGCATGGATACACGTGGATTCTTTTCCTGTTGATGCATAACTTGAGTTTCCAGGGTCCCTGAGAAATCTGGGAACCCCGAAATATGATTGTATGTTTTAACAAGAATATATTAAGTCAAGAATAATTTTGAGAGAACAATAGTGAAATTCTGCATTCTAAATAAGTGCAAATATGTCTCTAAAGAAAAATATACCAATAGTATTTTTGAAAACTGCTGATTCACAAGATTAACTGGTTATCTAAGCAATAATACTTTGATAGATAGGCTGGCTTCACCAAGAAAACCACTTAAACTCTTACAAGAGCCATTCAATTTAACTACGTAGGGAAGCATTAAAGCTGATCAAAACTAATGGCACAAGCAGAGTCATCTCTGTGTTGACTCTAAGAACATACCAAACTCCAATGAGCTGCACAGGCACTTCTTATTTCCCTGAAGAAGGCATGAAGAATTGTGCTTTTGGAAACCATAACTGTATTTCTTCTGTGCTGCTACTTGTGTAAGCCTTGCTCAATTATTATCATCATCATCCAGGCTGGAATTCAGATACACAACCAGCAGCAGCAGAGCATGAGCACCCTCACACGTTCCAGGTGTAGGCTCATAGCGCATGGCCGCAGGGAGTTCTTGGGTTTGAACTCTCATCTAATTAAGTCAGTGTCCTCTTTCTTCCACTCCTCAAATCACTTTCTATTCTCTCAGCTGCTGGATTGAGAGCAGAAGCAAGTATAAGGGAGTACCTTTCACGTAATGTAGGACACACCCCACAAAATCAGCTACAAATTCTTCATACCTTACTAAAATATTCATAAGCTGGAGGAGCACAAGGGCTGTTCTTTCAACCCTTTCTAGTTCTCACTCGACTAGTCTCATATGTGAGAATTAACCACTCTATTTGTAGATTCATCACTAGTGCAAACTGCAGTACAACAGAGACAGGTATAATCACTTTATCTTTTCAAACCACTTTTCCCTACTCACATTTTGGGTACAGCTAAGCCAGCTCTGCTACCTTATCACATAAATTCAGCTCCCACTCCTCTCCCTTTTTTACTCTGACTTCTGCACTGAAGTTCACTGCCACCCAACTTTACTGAAGTGATCCAAGTTAAGAAAAAACCTTTAAAACAACAGCAGAAATTAGAAGAATAAAAAAATAAAAGAGGTGGAGGGACATGCACAGTTACATGGCAAGTGTTTAGGGAAAAAGGTGAGAAAATTTTCAGGCCACAATGCCTGGTATTACACAGTCCCAGTCACCCATGGGATTATTGGGTATCATAACACAAATAATTACAAACTAAAACCAAATTCACTGTTTAAATCTTTGCTTTTAGGTTCCTTTTTACTTCAGTTGTTTCACCTGCAAGAAACTTGGATTACTGAATCCCTAACTTAATTTTTAGCAGTAGCAGAAAATTTTATGCTTGTTGCACATTAAATATTGAAAATACTTATTAATAGAACATAATAGAATATAAGCCTTAACAAAATAGACCTGTTTGAATGACTATATTATATTCAGCCTCAATTTTGTATATTAACAAAAATATCTTTTTTCTTTTCTCATTGAAACCCCAAGGTCTTTTGGAATGATTTCTGAAATTATGTAGTTTAAAAAACTAATAACTCTGTAATGAGAGGAACTCTTCAAAAATCATTATACCTTACTTCACACACCTATATTTAAAATCCATTATCACAACTGCATTCTCATGTAGTTTTTGCATCAGTTTCTAATAAAGAAACTTGCTCAGACTTGTAATAGTAATAAACTTACAGATGTCCATCTGCCTCTTTTTTTATCCATTCAAAGTGTTTCCAGCCTGTGGCTGTGCCTGAGGCAAAGTTATATCATCTTGACACAAAGAAATACCAAGTCTTGCCTTGGAGATTGCCTTGCTTGGAAGCAGCAGCACCATAAAAAGCTCCATGGTGTTACAATTAAAAACATATCAATTAGTTATATAGTCAACTAAAAGAAACTATCTGTTCAGAACTACTTTCATCCATACAGCAAACCTTTCTTTGTTTCTCTGCATTTGTACTTTTAAATTCCTGGTTAAAATGCTGTGTTCCTTGCAGAAAAAACAGACCAAGTATGTCCTAAATGGACTATTAATCTATGAACCTTGTTATGTATATATTTAACATAGATGTGAAAAGATATCAGTTGAGACACAGATTTTCTGACCATTGCTTTGGGCAGCTGAATACAATCTCTCTCTCTAGAAATGCTAATATCACTTTGATAGCACACAAGAAATTGAATTTTAATTAAAGAATGCTTTTTTCTTTATTTGATCATTTTTCAGTGTGTGTACAAATGTGGAATATAATCAGATACACTGTAATTTAAGAAATAATTAGCACTGCAGGCTGGTAGCACAAACATTTAGGGCAATTTCAAGCTTTTACCACCATGTCACATCAGCAAATTCCCTCCATCGTGCAAAGTTTGCTCAACAAAATCACCATCTCTTTAGTCATTTAAAATGAATAAGATATATTAATAAGAAAATGAACATTTTATCTTGTTGAGAAGGGGAATAAAATTATTTCTGCAGAAAATAAACTGTAGAATCAGTTCTACTTGGACAAATAAGAGCAAAAAAGTTGCTTTTTATGGACGGCCTTATTTTATTTTAATTAAACGACAAACTCAACCCACTACAAATAACTGTGGTGTTAATCTCGCTACATTAATTTGAGCAGAAACTGTAGAAAAACTGGTCAATGTTAATCAAGTGCCTCGGAAAAAGACAGTACTTTTTGACAGACTTGCATAATGGATGAAGCACAAAACGAGATAATTGGGAGGTGTTTGTCCTAGAGGGTGCAAAATTTATAATTACAAGTAAAAAGCTTCATTATATTCTTACATTAAGTTGTTTTCATGCATGATCAGGGTGTGTTCATAGCAAAGAGGGGGATTGGTATTATTGTATCAGATATTTAAAACTGTGCTTGCTTTGTTATGCTAATGAAGGTCTTAGTCAGACATTCACTCTAGGCAATCCTCAGCAAACTAAATCAATAAAACCAAAAAAGAACATTTAAAATTTTCCACATATTAAATTTGCTTATAATATGTTAAAAACCTGCATAAATTGAAGTGATGATTACTCAGATGTAACTTAGGAAATTCAAAATCCCAATATTTATTTTTTCATTTACAGTGAGCCCTACCATTACTGCCCAAACATATAACAATAAAAACTGAGCTGTAGAAAGCAGCATCTTCACAGGAAAGTAAATTGCTTTGATTACCTGTTGGATGGTACAGTCTGTTACCAGAAGCAAGAAAGTAGAAAATTTGCAGATGGTCTAAAGACCCAGGCGTACAAGAAAAATTTATCCCAGGAAAGTAAGAGAGCCCTTCTCCTTTCATAAAGAGATTTTAATCACAGTCCTCACCAACAGATTCTGGGTAAAACTGAGGTGTTTGCCCTATTTTCACCTTCTCTATTCACAGGACAAGATAACCATTAAGAAAACCCTAGAGTATTATTTTGTGTCTAAATATAACAAGGATTTAGAACCATTTTCCAAATGAAAAATCAGAATGCACTATTCCTTTCAATTAAACATTTTGTTTTCCAGTCTTATGTTATAATACTAACATAAGAAAAAAGATTCCTAAATCAGAACACTAAATGTCCCAGGGGAACTTGGAATTTCTGACCATGATTACCAGCAATATAAAACTGCAATTAAGGTAGTGAAAAGCAACATGTCAAAGTGCATCACTTGTTCCAACCACATATTGCATTCAGTAATTTAAATTATGTCTTAAGCTGCAGAGGAACTTGTTAAATTTTGGAAGTATCCCCTAGAAAGAACTTTTTAAAAAGCAAAACAAACGAAGCTTAAGAAAAAGATCTCTAGGTCTAGACCTGAATTAACTTTCAGCAAAAGTTTTGGTTACCATTATAATCATTTAACTGATGTAAATTCAGCCCTTGCTCAGCTAATAGCAAGTAGTTCCTATCATAAGAAAAAACTGTAACACCTGAGAGATTCAGAAGCCTTTGCACGGGGAGAATTCAACAAATTCTGCAAAAAGCTTGAAAAATTCCTATCTATATTGTGTTGCAAAGAACACAATCAATATAAAAATATTACATTTTACAAATGACTCAATTGTGAGGAGCAGCAGGGTTTGCTAATTTGCATCTAACTTTTAACAGCACAGCAAAGCAGGCGCTACCCTTCATTTTAATGCTATGTTTATCAAACTTCTGGATTGCTTTGTCACTTTTTTCCTTGGTTTTCTGCCCATCTACAAAGGTACACATCTGTAGCCATCAACACCTAAATTGCATATCAGAGCTGCTGATGAAAAAGGATGTCATGCCAATAAGAGACTGTTTTGAAAGCAAGCCAGTTTGCCAGTAAATTATAAGCTTTATTACAACAAAACTCAAGCAAATTGGACCCACTTCTCCTTAACTGAAAGCACCATCAATGCAGCAATATTCCTCTCCTGGAGGAACACTTATCTATAGGGGGGCAAAGATGGAACTTTTGCTGAGATCTGCCACTAATGATAACTTTACATATTAAAGAACGTCTGAACATTTCTGAAAATGTTAATTTCCACCCTCACCCATGCTGCTCTGATTAAGTTACTGTACTAATGAATTCTATGAATTTTAACTTTTCTCTATCACAGAACTGCACATTAATTTAAAGACAGAAAAATGTTTTATCTTGGATTTATTTCCATTGCCTTGCAACTTTCCATTTCATCCAGTAGAATAATCTGTAAAATGAACTTGCTCTTGACCTGCTATACACTTTGAGCAAATTTAGAAGGAATGCTGAAGAAGAACTACTCTGCTGTTATTGAGCTTGCCAGGCTTAGCTTTTATTTCTAAGGAAATTTATTGTGTTTCTATAGACTGTTGGAAACTTAATTATAGAAAGCACAGAGGAAAGTCTGCTCTCCAATACATGACATAAAGCATTGTAGTGATAGCATTAATTAATGAAGGCAAATATCACATTAGGGTTTCCAATCACTTCACACTTTTACAAAAGCAATCATTTGGTGCTCTCAGCCAACGTCCCAAACTCACCCTGCTGCCAAGGAAATTCCTGTAGCTGTGAAACAAAATGCTCTGCCCAGTGTGAAAGGACACAACCACATCCTCACCACAGCCTGAAACCAGAGTCCTGCCCCAGCACCCTGCACATATGTGCTGCCGTAGAACAGTGTTGAAAACATGATCTTAGCTCTGCCAGCATTTCTCCTGGCCCTTTTTATCTCATGAGTTATTTAGGAAATGTCTGTTGCCAAAAGTCTGGGCTACCTGCTTTGATCTGGGTATCACTCTTGGACTCTCAATTTTGGTACATATGAAACTCTCAAAAAAACCTATAGTCTTGAACCCCCACTAAATTGAAACAAGCCATGCAAATATGTCTCCCTGGAATCTCTAAAACCACCTTTTTTCTAGCTGAAATGCCTTTTTTTCTGTACAGAAACTGCATGCATGGGGATGACAGTCATCACAAATAGGTGGAAGGTGTAATTCTAAGGTGATAGTAGGCTATAATTTCTTTTTGAAAGCATATCTATCATAGAAAAATTTACAGACAAAATGATACTATGAATATAACTTGAAAAGAAATTACTAGTTGTGAAAGTAATATAGCTCTCCTTCCTTTATTCAGTCCAGCCTGCTTGATTTTCTCCTGTGATGGTAATACATACTTTTAAACAAAATAAACAACCCCAACACAATTTCAGAAGTCTCCTTAAATATCACCTAATACAATAAAATATTTTAATATTCTTTACTTTCTAAAATTATTGTAGACTTTGATTTTTGATTCAAACTTACAGAACAGCCATAAAAGACAATTTTTAAACTCAGATATCAAAGTAAATATATAACAATTATTTATTTTGAAGGGAAAAGATCAGACCCATGTAGTGATATCATAGTGATATCAAATGTGGCTTCTTTCTAAACAATATTGGAGAGCTTAAATCTGCAAATACATACATTCCATGAAATTTAAGACCTTTGAGAGTTTTTTTAATATTAGGTGTTGTTTACTAAATGTATGAGACTAGAGAGACAGCAAAAACCTTGTTGGCCAAAGAGGGTAATAAGAAAGACAACTGCGGTGAAATTGTCTGCCTGCAATAGGTTAATGGACCCTTGACCAATGTAAATCAGAGCAAAAGGAAATCCCTGCACTAAGAGATTCTTTCCTCTCTGTGCTTCTCTTCAGCCCCCTGGAGCTGACTCTGCACCTGATGCTGTGGCTGCTTCTCCTGCCAAGTCACACTGCACCATGCAGCTGCTTGCCAAATCAGCTTGGTTTGATAAATAACAGGGCACTTACAAAGAAAAGTCTCCCTGAAAACACAAAACTAAGAGAAAAACAGTCTTCATTCCTGGGAAATTTTAAGCCTCATGAAAACCATGGATTCTGCTAGGACATTTATCCTCTTGTGAGCCTTCCAGTAAATCAGGTCCTCCTGTATATGTTTCAGTTCCTACAGTTTCTCTTACATTTATTATCTTGTATGTAGTGCTGCAGGAGATCAGCCCTTGCTTCTGCTATTACTGTTACCCACAGATGCAGAAGTGCAGAAGGTAGAAAGACTTTATACAAATTTATTTCTTGATCTAAATTTTATTGAACTTGAACTAGTTTTTGCCCAAGTTTTCCTGCCTCAGTTTCTTTGGAAGGCTAAAAAATGAAATCCATACTTTGAGTAGAAAGGTGAAAGACAGAGACCCAAAGAACAATGAGTGTTCAGTTGTGTTACAGAACAAAACCAGGCCACTCTTCCAGAATAAAAGACTTTGGACTTTAGCAACTGTACTTTTCTGCAAAGTCTGCTATGAGCACTGGCTTGTCTGTGTGATCTGAAATCATAGCCTGACCTGCAAAATCTAAATATTTATAGAATTTGCATTCATTGAAATACTTATTGAAATTTTAGAACTGCCTCCTAAAATAACTGAGCCCTTATTTTGGCACAAGAGCAACCACACCTTTAATACTTCATCATCTGTGTTAGAAGGGCAATTGCTCTCAGGATGGCATGTCATATTTTGATTCCATTACAATACTGTATTAAATCTGAGCAATATTTATGAACAGCCCTTCATGGGCTTATACTCAAAAGAGATTAGTTTGCACCAAAAGTTTTCTGCAAGCCCTCCAGAAAATTTTTCTCGTGTCTTCAGAAGACTTTGTAAGTTAAAATCTAGACCACAACTCAGACAAGCTGTGTATTACAATGAATAATAAATACATTACATTGTCAATTCTAAACTTCCTGTAAATCGACCAAAACACATATCTGCATTTTAGCTAGGCTAAACAAATATAATTAGTTATTGTTTGCTTAAATGTTGTAAGCTGTATACTAAATATAAGACAGAAGTTAATTTGATGGCACAAGTAAATATCTCAAAGCTGTTTCATCCAAGTTACCTACTACAGCTTTTCTTATTCTTTCCTCAAGAAATTCACATTTACATAATTAGAATTCTTTACAATTTCTCCTGCTGTTTCCTACAGATTGGTTAGTAGACCTTTCATGAAGAAAAAATATAAGAACAGGGGAAAAAAAAGCACTACTTCAGTTAATTTAGAAAAGATCTGCTGATTTATTGGTATTTACACCTTAGATTTATATGCAGATGTGATAGAGTGACAAGAAAAAGCAAATCAGACCCCTGAGATTTTTGGCATTTGATTAAATTGTTTCCAAACAGCCATGTCGTGCCTGGGAGATAGTTTAGCCACAGTCTCTGATTTAGGTCTAGTCCAATCCTGAAATCCTTGGCCTTTTTAAGACCCCCAATCTATTAAAGCTTTAGTGCTTGACTGATGTAGTAACAGGATGTGATGCAGCACGTGTGGGAAAACCCAGAGACTCGAGTGTCACCTTCCAGCTGTTGTGCCACCAAACATGAGGCACCCTCACCTTCTCAGTGGGCCTGAACCCCTCTGTTCCCTGAAGCAGAGGCATCTCTGCATTTGCCTCCACTGCAGGCAAATCACACCATCAGACAGGAGAGAGAATGAAAAAGGAAAAATGCGTCTGACAGGTCAAAAGCAATTCACTTTCACAACTTCTGAGCACTTCTGACACGGTACACAGAAATTCCACCCATGAATCATGACCAATCCACTTTCAGCAGCAGGAAAATGAAATTTGATCCATGCTGAAACTTCCACCAGTTATTAACATTTGGGGCTTTTGGACAGCCCATTCCTTTTAGCATTTACTTACTGTGCAGGGGAAAAAAATCCTTAACTGTAAGGGATAGCAAACATTCATGTATTATTACTAAGAATGTGAGAACCACCTGATTTAAATGCCAATTAATATGCACCCTGGCTAGATAATCAGACTAGCACATGAGTGAAAAGCAGAAGGTAAGAAATTCCATTCAGTTTTTTCCAAATATCCAGCTCTGGATTTGTTTGTATTCAGATCTCTCCACCTGAAAGGCAGTCTCGCTGCTAAGGTCTAACAATGCAAACTTTGTCCAAAACACTTGGAAAGGAAGTAAAAATGAAATAGAAAAGTAAAGTGTTGTGGTTGCCCCACAACCATAAGACACGTGTCTCAGCATATACCATAGCTGAGGAGGACAAAACACTCCTTAGAGTGAGCTTTGGCCCCAGCCCTCTGACTCCTTCTTCCTTAGAGGACTAAATTTTTCCCGGGCTGCACCAGGCAGCCCTCTGCTTTCTTCTTCCTTCTGCACAACCAGCTGACTCCTTTTTGTCCCTCTCTGAGCCCCCTGACCCTGTGTGTCCCCTGTACATCATCTTACCTTCTCTCTCCCTGGCCCAGCCATCTGCCCCTTCCTCCTCTCAGCACAGCCAGCAAACTCCAACTGGCTCTGGGGCAGCAAAATCCCTCTTTTATAGCACCCACCTTATTGGACACAGCTGTGGCTTGTTAAGAGTGAGACAGCTTCTACTCTTTTGTAATTAGCATAACTACCCACAGGTGAGAGCGAAATAAAAAGCAATTCACCTTAATCAGTTATTCTGTTGGGACATACTGGTTTCTTCACCGTTTCTGAGATCTCTTCCACTGGACGATAGACTGATTTTCATTAAGGGGTTCAGAACCTTCTCTTCCTCAGAGTGTTTCCAAGGGATGAAGACTGTCATATTTAAGCCTTCTCCTGACAATTTTGTTCCAGTTTTTTGGTGGAAAAGCAATCCCATCTCAAGAGTGCAGAGGGAAGACCTCTTTGCTGATTCCTTATTAAGATATGGTTTTCTGCCCATTGGAATCCATCTTACATTTCATTTATTTGCTTTAATTGGTTTCAGTACTAGGAGCAAGTTCATATTTATGTTTCTATTACACCTTAATTTATTTATTAATTATGAATAGTGTACTAAAGTGCAGAACACTGAGAAGAGGCATTTATGAAACGTACAGGGAAATTATTGTTTCTTCAGAAGAACACAATGTCCTTATTCAAAGGCCTTGAAGTCAGAGTCTGAGCACTAATTTCTTTAAATAAGATCTGGTGAATCTCAATCCCTCCAAATTAGAAAACACTTAGAAAATAGGCTGGAGCTGACTGTAGCAAGGTGAAAAACAATTAAATCTGTCACTACATTATTAAGTCATTAATATGAATTTGCACAGTGCTGCTAATACAGGAAGTCAACGGTCTCTCTATTCCAAACAGACTTGTTCCTGCTACGCACAGAAGAAGCACTGCAGTTAAAGAGGGTTCTCATGCCTTTCAGTTGGCAGTCAGGCATGTAATTAATCAATTTCTAAATGCTGATGTAAATGCTGGGCTTTGCATGTGCATATTTACCATCTTCAAACACTATTTCAAACTTTAGACCACTCAAGTAAATCATCTGTAATCTGCTTCTTGTCCTTTGCTGTACATCTCTTTCACAGCAGTTTAAATTTTACATGCTGGTTTGTACTGAATGCTTTGTTTCTTTTCATAAATAAATAAAATGCACAAAAAGAACAACAATATATTTCCGTATAATAGCAAACAATTCCAAGGCAAAACAGCAGCCTTCAACTGACATTGGACCTAACATGACACTTCAGAGCTGAGGAAAAATTTCTCTGTTGTGCAGCTAAAAGGACTTTTAACAAATGCATTTTTTTTCCCAAAGTGATATAAATAAAGCAATTATTTATCAAATGACAAGCTAAATATACACAGAGGGAGCAAGACATGCCCTATAGTCCTTCACAAATGAGGAAATAGTTGTTTTACCAGTAATGTTTAAAAGGCATTTTTACTAAACACAGGTGATGGCAACTGCAATTTAAGAAAGAATTGGGAGTGCTTATTCTGGGTGGACTTCTATCCTTATTTTAATTTTGCGCCTCATCAGCATATTTTCTTGCATCTTGAGTTACAGGCAGTATATTACATTTCATCTTGCAAGGTATTTATTTGACCATGTAAGAAGAAAAATTACTGACATTTTTTAATGTATTAAAATCACTTTGTAGACCAGATAAGCATTCTCGAAAGGAACAGGAAACAGCCATCCTGGTTCCTCCTACATTTAACTAACCATCCAAACACTTTCAGCTGCTTTTTTTTCTGTTAAACTAAATCTTGAAAGTTGAAATGCTGATTACAATTGGCAGTCACAAAAAGGAGAGTGCTGTGCTGCAGAAAAGAAAGATATGGATGCGTTCAGGCTCCTGGAGAACTCCACACATGTTGCTGTGTATTACAGTCACTAAGTGGAAGGAAATGAAAGAGTTCCCATGTCTGGATGAGATCTTTTACTCTTTTCTTAAGTGTTCTGACCAGAAAATCAACAGCAGCCAGTTACATATGACTTGAGACTTAAAGAGAAAAATGTTACTTATTTGCTGAGTTTTGAGAATATTCAGCAACAGAAACATGGTCACAACTCATTAGAAGTTAAAATATTCCTTGGCCTTTATATTTAATGCAATGAACAATGAGAAGCTGAATCTCAGACAACATTTCTTTTCTGATAAATTTTCATCGTAAAAAAGCTCCCTTGGTGTTTTTTGGAACTAAAAGCCTATCCAGGGATTTTATGCTATTCAGACTGGAAATATAATATTCTGCAACATGACCTGTATTCATCTAAGGTACTAGAAAAGTACTGGTATAAGTACTATATAAGTACTAGTATACTACTGTGTACTTAAATGGTTGAGAATCAAATCCTTCTTACTGTAGGTCCCAGCACACCAAAGAGGGAGGCAGGAAATCACTCCAATCCTCTCCCTTGGTGTTCTTCCCTAGATCACTTCCTTATCTCTTCATTTCCAAAGTTTCTCCCACTGCTAAGTGGCAGCAATGTGATCTTTTACTTCTGCCTTGCACAGTGGATACACCAAGGACGGTGACATTGTGTATAAAATGCTCTCCCTAAATCTTTTTATGCTGCCTCTCACCAGCCAGCTTCCCTCCGGTTCCAAACGAGCCACACAGATCCTTGTAAGAGCAAGAAGAAAGCAGCTAACAAATATAATTATCAGTTTAAAGGGATGCCTGGAGCTATTTGGCTGCTGAAGTAGCTGCTATTGATTTAACTAGAAACTTCTTAGCCTTGACTCAGTCAGCCCAGTATAACAGAGTTCAATCTTTCTCTTCTTTGACCTTCTTGGCCTAATTACAGGAGAGGTTCAAGGGAACACAGGGGATCTGCTGACTGGCAGCCCACTGCCACCCAATCACAATTCCAAAGCAATTCTAATATGGACAGTTTAATTTTTTTTAAACATTTATTATTTACTAATTAGAAAACGCCAGTCACACAGAACCACACTCTTTCCAGTCTTGCTGTTCCCTAGCAACACTCAGAAATTGAAGCATGTGCACTGTCTCAAAGCAGCACACTTACAGCACAGCCACATCTGTTAGCAGACCTTTCATTTTTCAGACTTCATCTTTCAGGAAGCACAATTATGCTAGAGTTTTGGTTTTTCTAGAAACATTTTGAGACCTAATTAATATACAAAATAATACAAAAAAATTTAATTGTCCCTTTCTCTATAACACTCTTTGCAAGAAAAATGCATTATTTTGACAATGATGGAAATTTTAACTGCTTCACTATTATTAAGAAAGAGTAAATATGCACGTGTAAGGTTTCCAGCTGGAATTTCACCTCAACCCTCAAAATAGCTCAGCAACCCAAAATATTCTTTGAAGTTTATTTCAGTTAAAAGGTCACGGATAATCGCTATAGGCCAAATACTCAGATGCTTTTCATGAAAAAAATCCAACTCTCCCGAAGTGAGATATGTAATTTTCTAGTTTTGTGTATTTCTTCCACTTCATGAGGGTTTAGAAAATATATCACACCAAAATAACCAATGTCCCACACCACCACATGGCTGGACTCAGGGTGCTTTGGGATGGAGAACTGAGTCCAGCGTCCAAACAGGCTTCTCACAACAGGCAGATTTAGATGACATCAGAGTATCTAACATGAGTGAGTCCATAATAGGAGCAGTAAAAATGTGAAATAACTAAGAATTATTTCAAAGCTCCAGGAAGAAAATACCAAGTGATCTCAGAAATCTTTTCTAATGCTAAAGAGGTATTCAAGGCTACAGGAGGAATCTGATCTACAAAACCAATCTGCAAGAGTACCAGCTAGTACAGTTGTGTTCACTGGATTCCGAGAAACGTGACTTATAATCCTGTTACAGAAAAGAAATGGTCATGGAGATGCCTAAAGTACGACTGGAGATGTGAAAAAAACACTGGTGATAAAAAGCTGATTTGCAGGAATCAATCCTCTACCTAGAGATTGCTCAGAATTTTACAAGAAAAGAAGCTTCTGATTTTTATATAATGTGGTAGTGCTACCAAGATTTACCACTGAGACAGTATTTATGTGTGAAAAGTTATTTTTTATCTTATTGGCAGTTAGAAAAGGTGTTTTGCTAGTGCCTCTCTGATTTACTTCCACCTGAAAGAATTCTTTTTCATCTAACATCATTATGTTTTGGGTTCATGTATATAATTCACTAAAGTAGCAAAAATCCAACATTTTATATCAACAGTAAAACCTTAATGTTAATCTCAAAGAGTTTTGGTAACATCTTGATGAAAACAAGCAGAATTTCTTGGGAGCACTCTAAGAGAAATCAGCAGTTAGAGGATGGTGAGCTGAAGTTCTGACAATATATCTTGATTTCCTTACAATTTTCAGTAACTCAGTCACAGGATTCCTTAAGATGAATACATTTTTCTTTAATAAGCTATTCCTGTATAGTTATACCAATCTTAAAAAACAGCAGTAAGATATTTTAAAAGCACATCTGGATATGGCAGATGAACTTCCTGTTGTACTGTGAAGTGGGAAGTTATTCCAAAAACCAGCAGTGCCTTAAATGGAGACATTTAGCAGATCAGGTCACAACTTCTCCTTGTAAGGAGACTTAGCCACAGTGTGATAAACCCTTCCAGCATTTTCAGAGCAAGGAGTTAAGAATCCTTATGAACATCCAAAACTAATGTCTGTATTACTTGCAGTTTTAAACCCTAAGCCAGATACAATGTATCAATAGCATCTAATTATCTGAATCTGTGGACAGTTTTATAAGGGGTGGTAATGACTTTATTTCAGGTCTACAAACCTTCTTGCAATCTCATTTTTATTCACATTAATGCAAGTATCCACATTTAAGCACAAATGCCTTTCATGCAAAAATGTTACCTTTTAGAAGAGAGTGTCCATGGAAGACAGCACATTTCAGATCCTTGCTGAATCCAATTATACTTTAAAATCCCTTTCTTCTTTCTTACAATTACAGATATTTAGAACATACATCCAAGGAAACATCTTAGTACAGTGAGAATGAGTGGAGAATTTTCTCCCTCTTACGCTTGTTACAATCATTATCACAAAAAGAGATTCATGTTGTGGTGTTTATTATTTATGGTTCTCATTATATTCTTTGTCACAAGACCACAGAATCAGAATTTTAATGCTTCATATATTCTGTGGCAGATAATAGTAAAGTGTACTGCTCTGACCTTTTCCGTGTCCCGCAGTTTGATTCATTAGCCATTCCTATTCTCTCCTATTAGCAGCATCAGTAACCTGGGAAGAGGTAGCTCAGGCAACCAACCAAAAAGCAGAATATTGAAAAGGTTAAAATTTAGCTTTATAAATCTATTCATAGTTTACAATCCTTTCCAAACTATGCTTAGTATAAAAATTATATCTCTGTCTTCTGGCAAAGGCTGTCACTGCAACACAAGTAGTGCAAATAAACTACTTACAGTCACTTTTGAGATTGAAAGCCTTTGCTTTTTAAAAAGAGTCAAAGGTGAATGAGCTCAATACACAGCATATTTGTCACATACCATGTCTATCAATTTATATCCAGGTTATAGGTGCAGTTTGAGAAAATACTGTAACCATTGCATTGTCATGCAGTAATGATATTATAAGTGCCAGAGAGAAGTGCTGCTTGCAAGATATTTTAAGGAAAAGACATTGAAAATCAAACTTGTATTTCATTTCCCAATAAAGGGGATTTCAAGTAGGAAAGCTGAAGCAGCTTATACACAATTATTTCAAGATCAGCAAGTATTCTCAAATGATTTCTTAGGCAATGTTTACTGTGCAATACAACTAGACTCTTGAGTACAATATAAATGCATTCCTATTATAACAAATATAATGATGCTAATAGCAAATGAAAATAATGTCAGCGTACAGAGGAGAAGTAAGAAATGCATTGTATCACCAATCCATTTTACTACTGCATGGTCACAATTTAAAAGCAAAATTTAATCAAATTTGGTTAAAAGTTAAACAAATTATAAAAAGGCAGTAAAGCCATATCCTTCATGTGCCTTTGCTTAGCTTAAAATACAGTACATTATATGCTGTTGTGCATATAGAAAACTCTACAGCTCAACAATTCCCTAAACTAATAAGGGTTTTATAAAAATTTGGTTATGCTAAATCTCCCAGAACAGATGTATTTCTCAACACAATATAGCATTTGAATGGAAACTATAAATAAACCAATGAAGAAAACAAATTCTGTCAACTCAGAAGTTCTTTGCCTAGCTCCTATGAAAATCTGGTTTTACTGTGGTATCCACAGTTAAATTAAAAGAAACACAGGAAATTATCATTAACAAATCAGCTTTGTTAGAGCAATAGGCCCAAGGAGGCTTTACTTTCTACTTCAAACACTGCCATAACAGACACTGATGACTTTAGAATCATAAATCTTTTCCTTTTTTTGGTTATCTGAGAGCTCATTGTTTCCCTTTTTCACATCCTCAGCAATTGTGTAGTTAACAATTTGCTGAGGTGAAGCTAGGAGGGATATACATGTTTTTATTCAATGCAGTCTTCATCAAGCAGCCAATAAATGTATTTTATTGCTCTTCCCACGGTAGGCATTATTGCCTCCCCCATGTAAAAATGGCCATATATTTTGAGTCCTTATAGTCACTCAGTAGCTAATCAGGAACTCATACCATTACAAATGTGCTAAAGACAATGCATAATGTCCCAGCCTGAGTGTTGATTATCCCTTAAAAATAAACTTCTACTAGTAATAGGTCACTTGTGCAGTACCATGGCTAACTCTAGGCATAAATTACTTTTTAAAGCCAAATATATTTGTATAATAGGAATTCTTTAAAATCAATAGAACACAGTATATTTACACCAATCACAGGATAAAAATGTTTTCCAGGTACTAATTTAATTCCTTGGACCAGTGCATAGACTGCATAATGCTGCCTCTACACTCAACACAAGCTGATCTTGTGTTTGCAAAGGTTTCTGTACTAAATTTGTTTTCTCCGTTAATCAGAAACAACATTTCCACACAATGCATGAAACACCTTATTCTTATGCAGAGTACCGTGAAGATTTTAGCAGTTTCCTATCAGCACAAGCCTTTTATTTCATGTGAGCTGCCTGCAATATGCTCTCACTGCGTTTGGCTTTGCCAGATGCAGCAGATTTGCCATTTTTCCCGAGGCACCGGAGCCCTTTCTTGTTTGAATCTCCCCAGCTGGCACTGTCCTCCCCCAGCTGTGCCCCTCGGGGAGCCCTCACTAAGTACTGCCCAAGAAGCTGAGCAGTGCTGTCCACACTCCAGCTCCCTGCAGTCATTGCTGAACAACTCAGTAACAAGGTAGAAATGAAGCCATCCAAATAACAACCCTACCTTAAACACACTGAGCTACTTCAGCTCAAAACAATGAACCGTAACACCACATTTGGTGAGAGATAGCGCACCCTTCCTGCCCACCCACAAGGTGTGAATGACGGGAGGTTACCGGGACCTTTACTCGCAGTTCCATGACACCCAGGCTCCATAGGGATGTTTCCAAAAGGCAACCCACTCTTCAAACTAATGTGGGCAAGATACACGATCAAATTTTCCTGGAGCCTCTTTAATTATAAAGTCAGGATCAGAAATACATGAGAGCCTGTGTCCAGATTCTCACATAATTATGAACACTTGCGTTTTCTATTTCCCTCCTCAGTATTGTAGAGCTCTTTCTCCTGTGTTTAGTCAAGAAATTACATTATAACAAAATCACGTAGAAGAGCCATTGGGATTTCCCCAACTGTAAATGTTATTCAGATTTCCTTCTCACCACAACCGTCATTTAGGTAGAACATGAAAACCTCTGCAGATTATAACATTCAGCTTATGTTGTATCTTTGAGAAAAGATAACATTAGCTTTTGAATTATTACAGATAAAAGTTTTAGAGATTAACTGCTATACATTCAATATATATATGTTCAGAATAGGGATCAAGTGCAATAGCCTTTTTAAATTTCATATTTTATCCTAGAAATGAAGGGTAGTTTTACAGTAAAAAAAACAGCAAAAGGTGAACTAATTTTCCCCCCAAGGCTTCAATTATCATCATGATATTTCCGCAGAATCTTTCACATTGCACGTGTCCCTAACACAGAAGAAACAGATGTTAGAGATGCAAAGTAAAACATTTCAGAAATATTCACAGCCAGTGTGACAGAGAGGGGTATATTTCAAGTATATTTTCTGGAGGAAAAGTAATCATTATGGTCCTGAAACATTAAAGCCCTAATAAACAATTTACATGTAATTGCAGCATCATGGGATGCTACATACTGAATTTGCAGCGAAAGGGCAATTAAGAATGAAGCCCTTTTCTTTTCAGTGAGGTAGTTGGAATCACAAATAGGATAATAATAAACTTTCTGTGAACTAAACAAGTTTCTTGGCAGTCGTCCTTCATTTGCCACACTCTGAAAGACCCTGCGTGGCACACAACTCCTTAAACGCAAATCCATCAAGCACTGCTGCTCTATTCCCATTTCAAGTGAGGCAACTTATTTAACAATTTCTTAGGCAGTGTCTCGTGGGTTTAGCTGTAGGCAGGAAATGAAGCATAATTAGCACTTTTATGTGGCATTAACAAACAATCTTGTTACTTCATTACTTTTTAATATTTGCACCAGTCTTCTGAAAGCAGATTAAGACCAACTGCAATTTCCATATGTGAGATTCCGTGACTGTAAAGCTCAAAGAACCTTCACTTTAATCAAAACACTGTGATGTCTTCCACTAATTTTTTCCTAAAAATCTTTTTGAAAACTTAGCTTTATGTGAATAAAGTGCTAATCTGAAATGTTTATTCACTTGAGTATGATTTTTCAATACACAAACATGGCCAGGGTCATAATGAAAGGGTGTGTATACCAGCACAGAGCTGAATCAATTTTTTAATGGAAAAAAATACAATAATATTAACTAAATGACTGAAATGGGAAAAACAAATGAACAAACAAATCCACACACTAACACAGATATTCTGATTTTAAGATAGATCCGAGCAGGGAAGTTAAATAATTCATCAGGACTTTTCAGCCCTCTACCTATCAGAAAACTTCAATCTTTGGGTTTTATTTATTACTGCAGCAATTGATGCTGTTGGACAGTTTAGAGCCTGGTGTACACCAGTTTCTGTTTTAGTATGTGGATTCTGAGGAACACTTTCCCAAAACACTTGGCACATGTGCCCTCGGGGTGCAATTTGCCAAGAAGGGCTAATTACGTTTACTGCTCGTGCTGTAAATGAAAGCATCGCACACACTCTGCTGCATCATTCCCCGCAATATGCAAAAGAGAAGGAATTTCAAAAAGTTCTTCAAAATTTAGCTCCACTCTGGAGTTAAATAGAAGTTTTCCTTTTTAATAGCTTCTGCTACAAAACAAGTTCAGAACTTGCATTTAGATTCACAGTGGCAAAAGCAGATTGAAATCTTTGTAATGCATGTTTTCATTCGACTGGACATTAGGAAGCATTTCTTTGCCAAGAGACTGGTCAAACATCGGGACAGGATTCCTCAAGAGGCAGTGGGTGCCCCAGGCCTGTCAGACCTAAAGAAGCATTTGGAACGTGCTTTAACTCTGCCAGCCCTGACTTGGTCAGGAAGTTGGACTCAGTAGTCACTGTCTCTCCTTCAGTGAAGTAGCCTGTTCTGTTGTCTTCATTTGCTTTGATCATGAATTCAAATTGCACAAGGTATTCTTTTGGAATATATTGCATTATCACTGTAGTCACAGAGAAACCTAAATAAGTAATTTTTTTTTATATTGTCAGGACTGGCCTTTATGCTCCAGTTTTAACACTAAATCAAGGATTTTATGTTCATGACATTTTATTTATTAAGGTTTATATCTCATTATAGGGAACTTTTTCAGGCCAAAATCTTCATCTTCGATTAGTTCCCTTTTCTTTTGAGTCACTTTGCCCCCTGCTGTACAGAGAGTTAAATACTACAGCAGGGATACAGCCGTGCCAGGCAGATGTTAGAGCAGCCACCTCTGCATTCCGTGTAAATCACCTCTTTTCAGAAGCTGCTTGTTCTGGATACACGATCATTAAGATTAGGGCTGTCATGTGCATTCCAGACCTTGTCACAGCCTGGGAGTGCTCTGTGCGACCTGCCCTTGAAGTGAACAGAAACACAGACTAGCAGGAGGGAAAGGAAACAGCAGGTCACAGCTCTGTCATAAGAGAATAATGAAATTAGCCAGTTATGTTTGTTTATAAGTCTCCAGGCAAAAATGGTGAGGTAGAGAGTGAAGACGCATGAATAATTATCTTAATTGATAGAGGATTTTTTTTAAGATGTGAGTAGCACAGAAAGTACTTGGATTTTTATATATAGCAGGTGAGAAAAACAGCCAAAGTTAAAAAACAATTTACCATTTCTGAGTGAGTCTGGTAAAATGTAGAAATATTTATGCTTTTTTTATTTATGAGCTAGAACCAAACATCCAATGCCACCAATGCATAGACTGACGTGTTCATAAGAAAAGTTTTAGTAAGATTTGGGTTGTTTTTATTTGGACAATATACTCTTGTTGATCAGAAGATCAAAGATACTTCTTTGTCCAGAGAAAACTGTATTCAGCTTACTTTCATCTTGTCCAAAGCAGAACTGTCTAAATACTTTCATATGTTCTTAGCAAGATTTGTGTGTGACAAGAGGTAAATTTTATTACTTTATCAATGCGGTTTGTCTCTGAAAACTACTTGGGAAAAACATAGTGTCTGAAAAACCAAAGGAGCATCATGGTTCAGAAATATATACACACATACACACACATTTATACTTACTACTTTAATAAAGAAAACCATAACAAAATAAAATTAACAGAAAGAGAACCCTTAGGTCCAGAAACTTAGATGCTTCTAATCTTAGCTAAAACACGGAAGCAAAAAATCTGAGACATCACTCTGAAAAGAGCACCCACCACATTCTACTTAGAGTGGGTTCTTTGTGAAGGGTGGCACAACACAACAATGAATTGAAGTGAATTACCTTTACAGTATTGGCTTGAAACAGTTAACACTGGCCAACCCAGCTCCAAAGTTTCTTCTACTATGGATTTTAGCCAGATTCTTAATGGCACTTGAACATTTTTATTGTGGTAGCATTATGTACTAGCATATTAAACATTTACTGCAGGCATACTCTGGATATGAGGTGAAATACTTTTCAACATCTCTGAAATACTATAAAAATAAATACATAGAGACTGGATATATTATAAGATTTCTAAATCCAGCCTACATAACAAATGAATGGAAGTTGTATTGCAGAAATATTTTCCTTTCTTACTTTCCTTTGAAACACACCACTTCCTTTGAATATCACTTTAAATTCTACATTTTACATATCAAAGCTGGCAAAAGGACACCATTGCTCTCACAATGTCTGTAATCAATACAACTGGTAATTTAATTGATTACTTAGGCTACAGTCTCCAGATTTTCAAAATATTTTGGGCAGCATATATTGAACTCTTGACAATTGGCAACTGGTATCATAATGGGAAGCACTGCTGCTATTCCAGTGCCAGCTCGTGGTTAAGTTGCTACTGAGGCACTTAGAAGTAAAGGTGAGCTCTCAGTCATAACTGCAGACAGTGAACTTTGGAAAATGTGGCATTGCATTAACTTTTAAAGCAGTGGCTTGGCTTCAGTGTCCATGTCCACTGTATAATATAATAACAAATAGTTCTATAGCACAGTTTCCTAACCAAATGAATACACTAAACTATCTAGAGCTACATCCTGTCTGCCCTTTCTTTTTAAAGCAGTTGAAATATGCATATTTTTGAACATGGCATGAGTTATTTAAAACCTATTTCATGCATCATCTTGCTCTTTCCTAATATCAGCAGATGAGCTGATTTTATAATCAGAGACACTGTCAGCTTGTCACATTGTGCAGTTCAAAATGTCAGATGCACTGTAAACAGGCTCAGAGTAAGCCAGGCACTTTAGAGCAGAGGGGCTGCATGCTGAGTTTGGATGCAGAGAATAGATGAACCCCTCTTTATATTACACAGAATAATACATGAGCCAATACTTGTAACAAGGGCAAATTTCCTTTGAGGGATTATGATGAACAGGATAACTGTGGGCAAAGAAGTACCCATCAATAGAGCCTTAGCAGTCTTATTCCTTTCCTCTCTCAATTATCCTGTTAGAAATGTGTGTGCTGTATCAGGATAAATACACTAAAATCTTCTGGTTTCAATTAATTTTCTATCAGTTTTGGGGGTATTCCCCATTTCTCTCTTCCTAACCCCCTAAAGTGTTTGACACATGAATGGTGGAATTGGCTGTGAGTAAATATTTGAAGGAGATTAACATTTATGCAACTATGAGTGTGAAAAACAACTATGAAATCTCGTATGGTTTTGTAGGAATCAGGAAAAAGATAACGCCACAGACTATGTCATTTGTTGAAACACAGTAATTTCAATTTTTTTTAAATTTCTATTCAGTTGAAAATTCAGCTTACCCTTTGCATTATATATCTGCCTAAGAGCTACCTGATATGTGGAAGTAATGTAAAAACCAACATTTAATTGACAGCTCCATGTGAATAGAATCATATGTTGGAAAAAATCTCTGAGATCATCAATCCAACCATTAACATAACTCTGCCAGAACCACCACTAAGCCATGTCCTTAAGCACCCCATCTACATGTCTTCTAAATCCATTCAGAGATGGTGATTTGGCAAAGAAAAACCTTTTTCTAAAGCAAAAAAGGCTGAATTAATCAAAGCCTGTTAGAATAAGGAACGAGGAGGAAAGTGACTATATTATTATCATAACGGTACTAAGCCCAAAACATTTTAATCCTATTTTATCATATTTCCTCTGGGACCAAACAGTGAAAAAAAAGCCCCACAAATTTACTTTAAGTATCAGAAAACACATTTAAATTAATCCTTGAGTCTTTCTACTGATGCATTGATGAATAATTATGTCCTAGAGGATAAAAGCAGGATTCCCAAAGACTGGAAAGCAGAGAACCTGAACTACCACTCCTCAAAGGTGCTTGAGCACCTTTTAATCCACAACAGCAACTCTGAAGAACACATAATGGAGTCCATGAAGGACTTGGGGCACCAACGTGACTCCCTCTGAAATGCATTATTCATTAGCTGAAATGGTGGCTACAGACACACAGGCACACGTAAATAGATCAGAAAGACAATTCTCATCTTTGTCACAGAAAGGCTAATTTATACTTTATGCTTAGACAATATTCTTTGAGGCATACAATGCTAAAAATCTTGCTGTGAGCAATCTCAGGCATCAACCTGTACTGAGACCACATTTCATAGGGTAAAGTAAATTTTAAAAAGGAAAATGTTATTGATCACACCTCTGGCAATGTGGGTTTTTTGCTGTGTTTCTCAATCCCTGTAACCTTACTCTAAAAGTATTTCCACCAATATCTAACATTTTTATTCTAATGGTCAAAATCCATTTCTGTGAACATGAGCAGGTGCTGCCGACTAAGGCTGAGTTAACTGAGCGCTGCTCCTCATCCTTGGCCAAGCCCTGAAGTACTGCAATCAAATGTTTTCTCCTCATAAAGAATTCACAGAAAAGATAATTCTCACTGGTTTTGTCGGTTCCTGATTCAAAAGCAAAGACTTGTCAAGGTTCAATAACAAGTCAAGGGAAAGTGGGGAGAGGAATGTCTGTTCAGAGTAACAATCTGATTCGATATTTCTTTCCATTACACATTTATGTTATTATTATTTGAAATACTCCCATATCATCGGTACTTTTACCAATTTTTAAAAGGACTCTTATTCATTTAACTTGTATTTAGTGTCCTTTTGTCAATTGGTGTCATTGTGATACCTTGTTCATTTCATTCTGAAAAGGCTAAGCTACGACTCACATGATTTCTTAAAGGCAGTTTATTTAAATGTGCTCACAAAAGTATGATCTCAAATCAATAGAAACATTTTTTTTTTCGACCTAGGGTTCCTAGGTGTGAACCCCTAAATTAATCTCTAAATGACTGTTATCTACAAATGTCTCTCAATTTACTATGCATTTACTGTGTAGTTACAAATATGAAATAGTAGTATAGAAAGAAAGATTTCTATGTATAATGATGAGATTTTATGCATCTGTAAGGTACTTGATAATTCTTTGTAAACGCAACAATGTCTGCATCTGAGAAAAGTAGTGGCCCTTAAATTACAGTTTCTGCACAGGTGCAAATCTGGTATAAGAGGAATAACAATGAAACCTCTCGTAATTGTTAAATGACAGCAAAATAGTACTCTTCTTCAGTGGCAATACTAAAAATTTTACTGATACTCACACTGGATTTTTTTCTTCTGTATGAAAATGTTTCAATATCCAGTTGGGTTGCCATGATTAATTAATCCGTCACCTGGCTAATGAGGAATGGTAGCTGTATGTCACAAAATTTCAAGGATAACTTCAACTTCTCAAGGATCTAAAGCTGAATTTTTTCTGCTGACAAGTGGTCTAATTGAATTTTAATGAGCTGAAAATCAAGTCTTTAGGCTTCTTATATTTCATAAGTAGCTTTCTTTGTGACAATCCTATTATAATTACATATAGTTCAAATGGTTCTACATCACATAAGCTCCCAAAACAAGTCTTCCCAAATCTATCACCTTACTTTTAAAAACACACTATCTCTATTGGCCCCTTAAAGCTTGTTCTTGTTGGTTTTGGGTGGGTTTATTTTACTAGATCTACAGTGGGAAACTTGGAAGCAGTTCCAAGCATCCATGGCTCTGCTTCTGAACCAATTTTAATTCCATATGGAGTGAATATTGAGACTGCCTTCTAAATCCTTCTCCTCTCCCATCCAGCACTCAGAAAAAAGAAGCCTGGGTGCCTGGGAGTTACAGCACAATCCCCAGCTTGGACCAAACAAATGACAGGATTCCTCTGTGCCCTATGATCCAGGTCATCTATAGGTGTCAGGTGAAGTCTCTGTCCTATTTCATGACAGGCAGTTACTCCAGTGCATCCCAAACTAAACCCAGCTAAATTAATTGATTCTTTCCCTGATGGAACTGGTCTAGCCAACAGCAGTTTTAAACACTGCAGTTTCTTCTTTAAAATAGAGCCTTTTCTTTTTGTGCACGTCCTCAGTCAGTAATAGCAGGGCTTGTTCTCCCAGACATCCTTGCTGAAGTGCATGCCGTGTGTTTGGCACTCAGGCACAGCCTGCACTCCAGTCAAACACAAGCTGTAGTGCTGCGTAGCATCAAATACTCCCCAGGGCTACAGGCTGTACATGGAGACAAGAAAAGCGTTTCTCCTACATTTCTGTGTTCATTGGACATGTCTGCAATTGTAGCTAATATGGTATTGCCACTCAGTATGAGCTGAGGAGGAGCAACCCTCTTGATGGAGTAATGCATTATTCACAAGGAGAGAAACAGCGAGCTGCCTCTGTGCTGCTGAGTTAGTTTGTTCCCTTTCCAAGCAGATTGCTTCAGTTTAACATCTCCCTTACTTCAAGTTTTATCACCTTGGCCTTTTAACTGGCCTTTCCCAGTCTCTTAAAAAGAAAACCAACCCAAAACAAAAATCAATACCCCCACAATCACAGAAAACAAGCTAAAAGAGAGTGTGTAGCAAGAAGAGTCTCGGGCAAGGACATCCTCCTTGAGACAGCAGCATCAGTTGGAGAGGACCAGTGATCACTGCTGAGAGTGGATCTGAGTCACTGTCAGTTCAAACCAAGGAGGGCTGGGTAAGCACCTGCTTTCAAAAATGTCATGTTGAAACGATCTGATTGCATGTGCAAACAGCACTGAAAATGCTGTTCTAGGGATGAAGGAGAAGACTGAGCTCAAAGCAAAACTGTTAATTAGCTATGAGCTATGAAAAAGCTTAGTCAGCAATAACTCAGAGTAGTATCTCACTGATTTGGGGAATATTCAGAGCTCCTAATTTTAGAAACATGCAGACGCTAAGAAACATTTTACTCTTTTTAATATTTGAACTTCCAATCCTCTAAGATCTGGCTTCTTAATTAGCTAAACAAGGACAGTCATTTTACTAGCACTGACAAATCAAGCAGCGTCAAATTAGTTCTTTCAGTTAAATGTACATTACTTCCCTCAAAGCCAGCTAAAACTACTTTTCTATAACCTCATGTTTAACTCGAGAGTGTCTTAGAAACTTTTCTCAGATAATTTCTTCAGTTTTTTAACCACTTGAAAGACAGGGTTGCCTTTATATTAGCAGCTAAACAAACACAAAGATATTCAGAGCTGAGAGAAACACAGTTTCTGCTCATGCACAGAAAACACAGAGGATATCCAATGTAGTTGCCTCCTTTTCATTATCATCAATTATAAACAGGTTTAAAGCCTTAGTTAAGTTTTACCAATTTGCATAGTCCTCCGGAGCTACTGACATTTCTTTGTCTTTAAGATGGGTCTGCTCAGTCCCTCAGGTGTTTTTCTGGAGTACAGACAGGTTTGGCTGGTTGGTTGGATTTGTTTGATGATCGGCAGCTCTCGCACTTGTAATCATTGCAAAGCAGAAGGAAATAATTCTTTTGCTAAAAGATCATGCAACTTTAAAGAGAAACTTAACCCCATAAGTAATTTTTAAGGAGTAACAGCAGATTGTGACAAGACCATAGATGACAAAAAGTGTCTCTCAGGTTATATATAACCTGATTAAATAAGAACTGTTTGTCTTTACCCACTCCCCAAAGCCCTTTAGGAGCTAAGACAACAGATGTTTGTCACTACAGCCAGTCACTGGCTGCAATTTCACTCTGGTGAACATATTTTGGAAACAAACTAATGAGGTGATCCGCAAGAAATACATTTGGTCCCCTTTGGCTAATATTTCATTACTGATGGCATGTACCCTCTATCATTAGGCAGAAACAACCTGTAATTACTTTATCCTCTAGAATGAAATAAAAAAAAAATTAAGAGTGCTCTCCACAAAGGTATTCAAAAAGTCAGATTTGCACAAGTATCTCTAGTTCTTCATAACAACAAAACTGAGAAATCAGATATTCAAAAACTCAGTGTTCCCATAAAAATTTGAATTACATTTCTTTTAATATTTTGTCACACTATAATGTAATTTCTTCCCAATTTGGTTCTCTCCTCTGCACTATGCTTCCTGGAGCATCCCTTTTATCAAGTTTACCTATCAATTTCTGTAAATGTTACACTAATATTTCTAAGTTGTTTGTTTGTTTGTTTTGCCAGAAGAGTTTGTGACAGATTTAGACTGTTCATTGGAAATCAGAAATTTTCCAAGGATAGAGGCTTCATTTTCAATTATTCCTTGTCATTGCATTAAAAAAAATGTAAATTATTTTATTGAATGTTGTCATCAGGATTCAAAATAATTTTAATTGCACCACTGAAGACAGCTACTATTTTGCTTTTACTGGCTTAAACTAGATCCTTTTTCTCCTCCATAAGTCACAAGATTGAAAAATTACCTGAAATTTCTATGCACTTTTGTCCAAGTGGGGCCCCTACAGGTTTAGGAAGTATTAGAGACAATTTTTAACACCTATTAGTCATGGTGAGATCCTGTTAAAAAATAAAACCAGGATAGTCTTTACCTAAGATAATTATTATTAAATTATCTCACAGAATTCTAATACCATTACAGACTGTATAGAAAGACATTTCTAAATACTTCACACAATTTCAGCTTTAATTAGGCTTTTCATTTATGTACTCATCATGGCAAAAAAGACAAAGAAAAACAAGAACTTAAGAAGGAAGACTCAGTGAATCTGTATTCTGGTGTGCTTTTTTTGCTAATGACTTACTGTGCATTTCTTTAATGGGATATTTTCACATTTACATCTAGTCAGTTAAAAAGAGAATTAAAAGTAGCATCAAACACCAGATCCACCCCTGGCTCATTCTGCCAAACTTTGTGATTTTACTAACTCATTTTTTTTCCTAATGTTTCTCCCTTCTTTGCTGCTGTGTGAAATAACCAGCCATAAAATAGACAAACTGAAAAGAAGTCTTTCATTTATGATCTGGCTGTCATTTGTAACAATGGTAGGGTAAAGACTTATTGGAAAGAAGTATAATGTTTATGTAAAAGCATTAACTTTAAGTTGGATATCAAATCATTTTCCACTTATCTGCAATAAGGTTAGAGAACACTCTTGGAAACAGAATAAAAAATTAATCGTACTGGGACAGTAACTGTGACACTATTGAGTGTGATGAACGGAGCTGCAGTTTTCACAGAATCACAAAATATTCTGAGTTGGAAGGGTCCCACAAGGATCAATGTGTCCAGCTCATAAGCAAATAGTCCATACCGGGATAGAACCTTTTTCTTGAAAAAGGGTAATCAAAAACCAGATTAGCACTCAATTGGCTTCACATATTTTCTGTACAGTTTGTGTCCAGTGATGTCAGACACAATGAACTCGCAAAGTCCAGAGGTCAAGATGAGAGACAGGTGATGGCAGCACCACTGCTCCCAGAGACTGTGAGTTGTGTGGTGAACAAAACCATGGGGAGCACCAGCACAGATTGGCTGAACCAACGGGCAAACCATAAAATCACTGCTGCAAAGTTTAGGTCTTATCAGCATTTCCCCTTTCTCATGTTTTTCCTCAAGATTTTTAATATTTTTTTACTGGGGTTTTTGTTTTAATGTAATATAAAACTAATACTTTAAAAAATGGTCGATTAACATAGCCTAAATGTTTAGAACCTGCTGCTCTACTGGTAACTTAAGGTGCACAAAACATCACAGAATCAGTTTGTGCGCCTAGAAACAAAATTCCTTAAAATCACACTCAGTCAGCCTCACATTACAACATCCAAAGATGTGACTCAGAAACATGACAGTCATGACTCAGCAAACTCGTTTGTGACAGCAACTCGGGACAGTCACAGCTCTGAAAAGAACAATGTTTAAGTTGTACTCAGACCCTTAAGATCTGACCTGAAAGCACATGACTTTTCATGGCTCCCTAAGCAGTCTTGAAAGGAAATAAATGGTCACTAATGATTAATTACCATTGCAGACATACTATACACATCTAAAATATTTAGATTGTCCCTTACTTCCTCTGCACTGCAAAGCTCATCGAGTTTGTTGTTGTGTGCTACGCAGCAGCAGGGAACACAAACAAAAGGCTTTCACAAAATGAAATCAGTTGTTTAAACTAAAGCAAATGACGATGATATATGAAGTAAATGGGATAGACTGACTGGTTGATTTATTGAGGAAATGATGAGATATTAACTGCTTATACTATAAAGACATTTTAACACAGTTCATAAGATTGCCAATTAAAAATACATTTGCAAAGCAAAAGAAAGGGAATAAGAAGCGAGTACCTCCTGAAAAATGAAATTTATCAAGTAAAATTGAAATCGATTAACAATTAGTAATACTCTAGGACTTAATATACTGGTGCTTAGGATGATGGAAATAGTCAACACAGTTTCCATAAATTTAAATTCCAGCCTTGGCCAGACATCCTAAAGTGAATAGGGTTTCACAAGTCACCTAATTTTATCATATCTAAAACTACATCTATACTCTTGCATCAAATACTCAATAGAGTGTGCAACAGCTAAGAAAGGAACAAGAGAATTTATAATGAATGGCTAAAGCCAGGTTAGATTTAAATACTTCTAACGTGCAAGAATTAAAATAATCTCAATTTAATTTAACCAGTTTATGAAGTCCTAAAATATATCTCTTCTAAGCTATCAACTTTGAAACCTAAATAAAGCAGCTAGAGTTCTTTTTAGTCATAGAGTTTTAGTTCATCCTCTGTCAATATTTACAAGTTTCTATCTTAAAACGTTTCAAATTTAACAATCATCCAGTTTGATATCAAATTAAATAAGACTTTTGGATTTATTAACATCAGCAATAGTTGTAAAATTATTTTGCAGCTTGTTTTTCACTTTTTCCTAGTTTATTCCAAATCTTTTCAATATTCTGGCCTCTCATCTTTATTCCCTTCTACATGCATTAGGAAAGCATATATTTGATAATTCATTTCCTTTGAATGATACTATCATTAAATGCATAATAAAGTCAATAATAAATGAACTCTTAACTGCAGGTACTTTGCATCTTTGCAGTTTTTCTAACACACTATGGATTCCAGTAAATATTTCTTTTATGTCTTTCACATTTTTGGATAAAGTCTATAGGGAACTCAGTCTTGGTGACACAAGCGAGTGTACACCCATAGTAAAGATTTATGTTGTCATATAAAATTGCTTTCTTGATTTATAGAATATCACTGTATCCTCTCCACAGCAGCTTAGGGACTTTTTTCTTACAGTCAAAGAGTGGATTGAGTAGGGTGAAACAAAAAACAGAAATTTATGCTTTAAGTACTTCACCATATGAGTGTCTGTAAAACAAGGGACAGAGTAGGCAGATGTCAAAGAGTACTAGAAGTTATTACTGAATCATGGAAACGTTTAGGTTGGAAAACCCTCTAAGATCATCAAGACCAGTTGTTAACCCAGCAATGCCATGTTCACCAGCTAACTGTGTCCCCAAGTGCCACTTCTACACTTCTTTTGAACACTTACAAGGACAGTGATGCCACCATTTCCCTGGGCAGCTCTACCAACACCTCACAACCCTTTCAGTGAGGAAAACTTTTTAAAATATCCAACCTAAAATTATGCAGCTATTTTTATTCCAAATTATGGGAACTGAACATCCATTCTTAAAATGTTGGCTAATATCAGATGCCTGACAAATCTCTTACCAGGGGTATGCTCAGTGTTGCTATCTGTAGTGACTTACATGAGTTTATATGAAATAAAATAGTATTGTTATTAACCAGACCTACTAATATTTACTGACCTGTCACTTTCAGTTTGTAGTTGAGGAAGTAAGTAGGAAAGAGGGACATCCCAGCTCTTGAAAGCTGGGAATCAAGGTACACAAGCCTATTTCCAATTGGTTCCAAAGTTTTTAATACCTTCCTGGAGGAAATGGTTTTTTTACAGCCCAGGTCTAATATTGGCACCAGTGGGCACAGCCTCTGCCCAGCTCCGGTCCCAGTACAGCTCTGGGCTGAGAAATGTGTGGGTCCTTCTGGTGTGTGGCTTCCACAAGATTAAAGCAATACTCCTACTGCAGCAAGATGTTTACACCCTCTGACAACTTTCCATTTAGTTGCTGAATTCTCAGAATAATTGCATACATAACACTTTGTATATTTATATTCTCATATTTAATGACATAGTGTTGCAGTAACTTCTGAAATTATGATGAGTGATGCTTTAAATTACTATTCCTGCCTATTTCCATTATATATGTACTTGGTAGAATCAGGCAAAGTAATATTATTTCACATATATTCAGAAAAAATGTTTTTTCAAAAAATGCAAGCTGAAGTAAAAACTCATCTATAAACTGTTCCAAAGCCTTCTAAATTAAATTTTTAACTGCAAATGATGTAATAGTCAAGCCATCACAAGAAAGTAAATATATTTATTTTTTCCTATCACAAAATATTTGGGATTGTGACTGTAGTATTGGAAACATTTTACAAATTTTATGTGTATTTCTGAGCATTTTCACTTCCTCTACAGGGTTTAGAATTTTGTATATCTCTTACTACCTTTTCTAGCTCTCTATAATTCAACCTTGATGCAGACCAACCAACCTGAGGTGGAGGAGTAGCTCCCCTGCATGAGCTGCCCAAATCCATAACTGCTTTGCTTAGGCAACCAGCTTGGTTGCCATAACATTTTGTTACAAATACTATAAAAAATTTATTGATCAGCTACTAATTAATATTTACAGTTACTATATAACGGTCTGAAACAAATTTAAGATATATTGAGGCAAGTATCACTTCTTTTGAACATTCATTATTGGGGTTTAGTGAAGGTTATCAGAAAAATTTTAACAGAAAAAAGTATGTGTTTTAATTATTGATTTAAAATATCATACACTAAATTCCAAATCATACATAAATGCTAATTTAAACCTACTTTCACTTTGATGCAGAATGCAGTGTAATGAATAAGTAACAGGCTAGCCTCCTCAGAGCAACATATTCTATACCAAGTCTGAGCTGTATTTCCTCCCTTATTTTTCGTCCAAAATATGATTCCAAAAAGATATTATTAAGTTATAACACAGCTATTTTCAAGCTCAAGGCACTTAATATGCTGAATTTTAGATTGCTTTTTTTATATTCTGCCTGTTCCTGCCTTCCTTACTGTATGTTAAGGTATTAAAACTGTCTGCTCCAATTTCCCCTCTGCTTAGGAAGATATGACAGAGAGATGAAAAAGACTACCTTTCGTCTTGAAAAGCTAAACAGACCATAAAAAAGAAACAGTTGAAACTAATAGTGCCTTACCAATTTACATCATGCAGCCACTGAAAATACACTAAAGTAAGAGTGTGTGACATAGCACAAGTCCTGTCAGGTTTCTTCCAGAAAAACTACAACTGCTATTCCTCATATTTTGAGCTTCTATTAGAATGCCCTAATGTAAAAGAAATTCTATTAAATTAATGGCATTAATAAAATTTCTAAAAAACCAAAAAAAACCCCTGAAAGGGTATTCAGTACAGTGAGAGTAGCAATTTTTAAATTTCATTCCACTTAAAGTCATTAATTTGGGGGGGGGAGAGATGGTTTCAAAATACATTTAATGACTAAAATTTAGACTGAATCAATCTCCATTCTCGTAGATTTCAATGCTTGAAATTGAATCCTGGCAATACTTTTATGTGTAATTCTTGTTGTCTTGGAAAAATGAGGAAGAATCGGGTTTGGATCTCTATGACTAAAGAGCTGGATGACATATCTCTATTTGGAGGTGGAATCTGAGGTTGTAATGTGTAATCCTAGAGACTGCTGCACCACAGATGACATAATTAGTGGGGAAAAGAAAAATAAAACGGTTTTTGGATAGACTTTTTTTGGGTTGGAAGAGACCCTGAAGATCAATACACACGCAAAGGGGAGACTACCTTCCAGATGTTTTGGGACAAATGACATTTGCCACCACACATCAGGAGTAACATTAGTGCATGTCTCCAGGCCTTCTGCATGACCAGGAAATTGTTAATAGGAAGCCATGAAAGCTCCTCTAGCCAAAAGGCTGATTTTGTTCATTCCCATACAACTTCAGAAGTACTGAGAGATTAGTAACACCAAAGGTAAACAAAATTATTTCAGATCAGAAAAAAAAGCACTTGAAAAGGCTCATTACACTTAATGAATTGGCATACCAGTCTGTATCAGCTGGAACAGGTTCCACAAGGAGGCAGCCCAAAGCCCAGATAACAGAGCTGTTCCATGCGATCGGCACCATGTAGTCAGACCTCGTGTCACTGAATGCAGCATCAGTCCAACCCCACGCTGGGATACACTGAGCTGCATTATCAAACAGCTGCACCAGAGAGAATGGGCACACTGAGTCCCTCTTCAAGCTTAAAAAGTAGTTTCACAGTTTTTCCTCAGAGCTTTTGCCATTAATGGTTAACTGAGCCTATTCCCCCTCGGCTGCTCAGCAAAGCCTTGGCAATGCTCAATGGCAGCTGGTGCCTTGAGGCTGAGGGAATCTCCCACTGCTTCTGGAGAGCTGCTGACAGCAGCACAGCTGATTTTATGTGAGATATTTGCATTCCTTTTATGCTAACAGCTTACTTTTAACGTTACGGAAATCAAACATTGCAAGACAGAATAATCAAGCTACATCTCCCTAAGTAAGACACTCACTTAATTACACTTTTCCACAGAGGTGAAAACAGTGGTGCCTCAGATACCTCTATAAAGCAAGACAACATAAGCAATAATTTGAAACAAGTGACTGTTTCAAATACACTTATTTTAGATATCAACTGGTGGGAAATTTACTAAATAATTGGTGAGGTTTTTTTTTCAGACTAAGAAGATTATCACTTAGTGAAAGAGTTCTCCTATATTAATAATAAAGGGGGGGAAGTTTCACTTAGGAAACTTGGGACATTTTCCTACAATGTTATTTTGGCCCCATGTCAGTGGTTATGGTAACATGTTCCAGAATATTCTCTCGCATAACACAGAACAATCAAGATAAGTTATTTCTCTGCACTGTAAAAGCAAAACAGAAGTCAGCTCCTGGTCTGCACTCCACAAGCTGCTTATCTGGACATCCTGATAGGAAGAATTTCCTTTTAATTAGTAAGTGAGAAAGGCTAATATGAATATGCTGGCATAGGACAAAAATCTATCCATTCCATGCTGTACAATGACACACACATACATATGTATATACATATATATACACATGTAAATGTGTAGATACATATATATACACATGTATATATGTGTAGATACATATATATACACATGTATATATGTATATACATATATATACACATGTATATATGTATATACATATATATATATATACACATATATATATATATTCAGCCCACTCTGAGAGTATTAAAATGCGAATGACTCTAATAAAGACTAGTATGATCTCCATGTCATGCAAAGGATATTATGTAGCAGAAGGAGCAGCAAAGATGAGTACAGTGATCAAGGTGATTTCATATGCAACTGTTTGACATTCAGCCTTTTTTTCTGCCTTCCTTATAATGCTCTCAGTTGCCCATGTTGTCTTCCTGTGCTAAGCCCCACTTCAGAAAAAATTACAGAAAGAGCAAGAAGAATAATGAAGGAATTTACCTCGCAGATGTGGCACAAACTCTTGCCATTCAAAGAGAAACTGATTAAATCCATATACTGATAAAATAGAGTGTCCATAATTGTTCAGACAGTGGGCTTTTGAACTAGAAGAGAAATTAGATCTCAATATTTTTCCCTAATTAAGGTACAGTAAAAAACACAGTTCATGCCACTGGACATCCAGCTGATGATTTGTTGCACGTTACTTGGGATGACTTGAAGGAGTTATTCTGGATGGAAACCTTTATATATAGGCTATGTAAAAAATTCTCCATCTTGTCTGCTTGCAATCCCTCTAACTCCTGCACGAGTACTTTGCTGTGACTACTCTTACAGAGAACTTTAATAACAGATCTCCCAGCTACCTGGATCAATACCATGAGCTTTGGTCTGAATTTCCAGTGGGAACTCACCCACCTCTCTGGATACATAGTGAATTAAATGCCCCATGAAATAAGACTCCAGTCATAGCCAAATATCAACAGAAGTCAAACAAATTCAGCCATCTTGTTTACTGGATTCTTTTAAAACAACCCAAATCAAGGTGGTTATAATAAGCAGAACTACATTATTTTGTTATTTTAGTACTTTGAAAATGTAAATGGAGTGATAGGAATTCAATACAACCTCTGCTTTCATAATGTTCTTCAAAGCCCACTTATTAAAGACTAAATTTTCACATAGCAAAATCATCAAACAGTCAGATTGTGTAAACATCAACAATTCATTACCTCTTATATCCTGCTTTTGTAAGGATTTTACATTCATCGTCTGCTGAGCACTTAGCAGACATAACAGAACATACACAATAAAACACATATATAGTAAAAGGGAAAAAATTCAAGTATCTTAGTGTTTGGTAAAAGAAATGTCATGAAATCTGCAAGGAATGGTCTATGGAAACAACTGAACTGTCATGATCATGAACATTTGTTAAAAATGTGCAACATGTAGAGAGATGAAAACAGAAAATAAAACCAAATGCTAAATTTATCTCTCCTGATTCTGAGGAGTGGCACATTATAATGAGCAAAGTAGTCACAGATTTACAACAACTGCAAACTCCGATATCAATAAGGAAATAATAGATCAAAGACAAACCAAATTATTATTCCTGCTCCTTTATAGCTTGACTATTCCTTTTTAATATCACCTGATGACTTTCTGATGTCTAGAACATGAAATTTTGTATTTTGCAGTGAATGCCTAAATTTAGGAGAGCGTGTTATGCATAAAATATTCTAAGACAACTACAGAAGCACATTTACATTGCCTTTACTTCACTTCTTCTGGAAATAAAAGGTCTCCACAGCATTCTCTGCTAGAGAAATGCCAATGGAAGAGTTTCAGGAAACCTTAAGGAAGGTCCATTCTTAAACACGTTTCAAAAGATCCCAGCTGATGGTTGTAGGAGCTCTCTTGGCAATGAGTCTAATTATGGAGAGCTTACCACCAGGAAAAGCAGGTACAGAAATAATGCCCAGAAGTGATTTTTTTAACACATCTTGAAAGGTGTTTTCTTCTTACACTAATAGCAGCAACTACTGTGCAGAAATAAAGGCAAGAATCTGACTCTTACAAGCAACAGAATTTCTGTCAAATCACAAAGTTTGAAACATGTGAAGTGATTAAAAAGAAAAATTGCTTTCCATGTGGCAGTGGCGTGTGTGTCACATGAGCGCTGGCTCAAGCCTGCAGAAGGAGACACAGCAGCACCGGAAAGGGAGAGGATGTGATGCCAAGAATAAAACAGCTATTTTTGCAGTGTTTTTTCACTGCCTCTCTCAACCAGTCTTTTGTCATCCCATGAAGCAGACGCACTCTCCAGATGGATCATGCAGCTGTGCATATTTGGCTCAAAGGTGTGTCAGCTCCTGTTTGTTCACAAGTCAGCCAGCAGGCTCTTGTCACAGGAGCACGGGGAAGGATCAATACAGATGGATGCTAAAAAGAGCAAGTCAGTCTGGGTGGGCCATGGTGCCCATACACAGCCCTGTGTGACTACGGGAGTCACAGTCTGGGCACCTGCTCTTTCTCAAGTTTACCCTCTTACCTGGGGTGCTGGAAGGGCAGAATAATAACCAAGAAACAATAATCAAGAATAACCCAAATCAAAACTTTACTGTTTCAGGATGTAGGAAATGCTATTTGATCATTTCTATAGCACCAAATACCAGTAAATTAATATATTTCTGTTTTTCTACATATTTTAGTTTTGTATTACAGCTCCAAATACTTGAAAATTTTGCTGATTTTACTTTATTAAATCTTTCCTTCTCTCATATTTCAAAATTACATCTGATTTCAGTGTAAATTATTTTGGTATAATTGAGAACTTTACTTCTTTCAGTTCATACCATAATTCATATAATTATTTAGGATGACCATACAGAGGCAGGAGGCAACAATTCTCAGTCCTCTCAACCCATTCCAGTAGCTCATTCACACTGCAGTGCTCCTAAACTACGAAACTGAATTTAGTCTCAGGGTTACCTTTGGGTATCTATGGTAGCTACTAACGTTCTTCTGAAACCGTGCTGCTCCACAGAGTTTCTTGTCCTCATGTACATAAAGATAACAGCCTTTCTCATCTCTCCTGCAAGTCTCATTTATTGTAAATCTCACTCCTGGGGTGACCAACTGAAAATATCACATTTGATGGCAATTTCCGGACTGCAAGATTTGGGGGAAAATTTGAAAAGGGAAATCTGCATTTTTCCAAAACATCAATGGATATTCAAGTATTCAGAAAATTTCTTCATAACAGTTCTGATTCAAAGGTCGTCTCATAACTTTTAAGATGAAATTCACTATTTTTGAATCCTTACAGCACAAACATTTTAATCCACATATAAATAAATATGAAACCCCTGTCAGAAAAATATGGTCTGGATGTAGTTGTTCAACCTAGGACTACTGTTTTGGATTAAATTATAAAGCAATATTTGTTTTACAAAATGGATGTGTAGATATGAGTGCCCATGCTTTCCTAGATGTTCATATGACAACCCGATAGGTTATTGTCGGTGTGCCACATCCCCCACGAGCCATTCACTTCTCACTGCCCTTTCTCAGTATGTTTGTTGATACACATGTTGCATCTAGACTTCTCATTTGTTCTTCAAAACATAATTGCAAAGCTGAGGAAAAGAAATAAAAAATAATAGCAAAGCTCCAAATGCAGCAATTCAATGCCTAGCAACCTGTGAGAGACTGAAGGAAAAAAAATCACAAATTATCTGCAAGAGGCAGTTGGAACAAGGGCTTGGGGTAAACAGACACACAAACAACATGTCAGCCATGATAAAGAGTGTAAATTTGAACAGATGTCACTTCCAGAGCAGCAGCAGGCAGATTAAACTGAATTGGCTTTGGATGAATTCCAAGGAAGAGCGAGAAAATATGATGCTTTCGCCCTGAGCACTTACAGAAATATAGTCTCCAGAACCTCTTTTCTCTAGTAATCATAATTGAACCAGCTAAAAATAGGAAGAGTCTTCAAGAAAGGTGGTTTAAAATAAACTCATTCATTGCACATACGTGTTTTTCCGTAAATGTTTAATTCTCAGGTAAAAAGAACAAAAATCCCTGTCAGCTATGAAAAAAAGTGCTAAATGAGGAGCATTCCAGTTATGATGGTTTACAGTAGCAGAAGTGTCACCAACATGCTATTTAATGAATCTAGGCCAGTACTCTGAAACAAAACACAGTGTTGTTGTAATCTTCAAGTTAAATCATACTCATTATAAATTTTTGCTCTATTCATTGTTTCTTGAATAATTCTGGCTACCTGTGGTTTGTACATGTTTGTTTTAAATCACTGCTCATTCCTTTTTACATATTTCAGTTTATCATGTCTGATGTACGCCAGCAGGAACAACAAGAATACAGAGCTCTGAACGTCTGAATCAAGGAATAACAGAAATGTCTCTCTGGATTTCCCCTAAAAACATTCTAAACAACCTTCATCCTCTAATTCTGGTCATTTACATCATTGTTACACTTTCCAAAGCCCTAAAGATGGGCCAATTACATCTCTGTCTGTAGCACATAAAATTGTCTGCTGGATTTTGTTTTGCTTTTGATGCCTTTTTTCCCCTGGGACTGCAATATCTTGGCTTGGAATGCTAAACAATGAAACAAAACTTTTTTCCAGTGACCACAATTTTAATAAGGACTTCCCCAGATGAGTTCTCACTTATTCCATTTAGAAGTATATAATTATTCTATGAATTTCAAATCATAAGACTAGTAGAAGTAAATGCCAATAAATGTCACCTCTCTGTGTTTCCACATTCTGGTATTAAGAAATTTGTATTTAATCCCCATAAATAATTAATTAATCATAATCACAGCATTATTATCTTTCACTGCTAGACACAAGAAAAACAACATTTTGAGAAATAGAAAAATAAAGAAATATATTGCAGAGGTATATTATCAAACCACTTGAATTTTCAATTATTATTACTGAAATGGACTCTGCCATGTGACCTTTAGATCCTTGAAAAGACCTGCTTTCAGTATGGCAGACAGAGTAGCACAATTATTTTCATGAAAGCAAAATGAATGACAAGTCATTACTTCTCAAATTAATTAATATCAGCTCTCCTAGTTAATACTAAGCTCCATGTGGAAGAGATAAAAATCACACACTTTGTTTAATATTCACAACAGATGCCATCTCCTCACATTTGAATAGAGTTTTCATATTTGTCAGTATTTCAAGCTGAAACACTGCAGGTTTTTTAAGTCAATAATACAAGCCTACGAAATTAAAATGCACTACTTGTGTGAAACACAACAAAATCATTGTTTGTTTATCTTAAAGGTGATAATAAAAAAGATTAATGATACTGCTGTATAATGAAACAATCTGGCACAAGGCAAGTTGCAGAATACAGAGTGAAGCTCTAGCAAAAATACTACGGAAAGCTTCAGTTTTTCTCCCAAACACATTAAGAAGTCCCTTTTATTACCAGGTGACATTTTTATATTTAAAAGAGAGTTGATTTTGAAGTGGTTCTTAAAGGTCAAACAGTTAATCTACCTCTGTAACAAGAGCGTATTCCTCTGAAGAGATTTCTAGGGGACATCCAATCAATAAGAGTCAGACTCAAAAAGAATAAAATCTTTCACTGTTCTCAAAGCAAGACCTTATACCAATCCTAAAAAAATTGGATCCAGCTCATGAAAAAATCAGTTTTCATGCAGCAATAAAAAGCAGCAATCTTTAGAGTAGAACAGAGATGTAACAGATTTTTATATCAATAATTCTGAAGAAAAAACCCTATTCAGAATGGAATCCGGAAAAATATTGGTTTCATCCTATGTGTTCCCTTTGCTTTTACTAATGTAAGTGGCAAAAATAGTAAGAGTGAAAAGTTAAACATATCATGGTCTTATACACTGCAATGTTCAACAGTGTGTTCGTCAGCTCTCTCTGATGTGACACAAACAACCTTGTGTTTCTGCCGGAGGCAAAAGAGGCAAAAAGGGGACCCCAAAGAGAAAAGGACAGACCAAGCTGTACACTCCAGCTTAGCTCAGTTCACTCAGCATAATAAACCCAATTTTTATCTTCCTGAGGAAACTGCCATTTGCCTGCATACAATGGATGAGAAGTTCATTGGGGATGCCTCAAATGTGAGTAAAACACCAGATACTCAAAATTGTCATTTCAAAACTATTTTTGTGTTTGAAAGTCAAAAGGCTACTTGTGAATGTGCTATTTTAGAATGGGATTGAAAAGAACTGGTGTTATGTTCCTTGCTTGGAAAACGTTGTACAAGAGTTTTTGGTGTCAGTTTCACGTTTAGAACATGATGAGCGCAATAATACCCTGTTTTAGTCTTTTCCACAGGTCAGGAACTCATTGAGACAGTGACTGTGCCAAGATGGGAATTGCATATATAAACAGAAACACACAAGTAGAAAAGAAAACTCATCTTAATATCTTAATCTCACTTGAAGCTACCAGGAAACTCTACAACACAAATGGAAAACTGCAAAAAGTAAACTCAGATGTTGACCTTCACTATATTTGCAAAACACTTCTGTTCTTGAAAGGAAAGGAGAGGTGAGAATTACATGAGTCCTTCCATGAGGACTGCTCTTTAATGTCTTTCTGCAGGTACAAAACAACACTGGTTATGATGGCTTTGCTTCTGAAGGAAATCAAAAAAATACAGGGAAAACAGACTGAAAAAAAATCAAAAGTTATGGAATGGTAAGAGAGGAAGTGAGAATAAAAATTCAGTGAAATCCATAACTACAAGATTACATTATACAGGCAGCACTACAGTATAATTGTTTAATTTGTTGGAAAGTAATTATTCAACTGATAGCAAAACAATACAGCTGCTTGGTCTGTATCATATCTAAGGAATTCACCTTGACACTGACATCGTAATTTCTGAGTTTTATATTGAAGATATGGTACATACATTTTTAATTTTCATTCCAACTTCAGCTAATCTAGGATAAATCTCAGTCATTACTTTGGCTAGCTTGCTTTCAAATCCAGGAATAAAAAATCCATAGCCTATAGGCTTTGATGCTTTTTGTTTATATGATAAACCGCTTTTAATTACCATTTTGCTTGCCAAGTCTCTTCAATGAAATTTAAAATGCAATTATTTTCCACTCAAACACACAGTAATTTGAATGAATTATATTTTGATGTAATTAGGGTAAAACTAATCATTATATATAAAACATTTTAGAATATTTCCTGACAATACATTATTATTATTATTTATCTTTGAATTCTCATTTCATTCATCATTCATTTTGAAACTGTTTACAAGGTGAACACGGATTGGAAGAAAATTGTGTTTTCCTCTTATGTCCTCCCCATACAAACCATTCCTTTAAGTAACTACACTACATTCAATCCTGCTGCAGGCTCAGCCCCAATGCAGTTAGCAGGTTTATAGGTGCCTGAAACCTGAGCTAACAAAGGACTGTGAAAAAGGTGTGAGAGGAAGATACCCCAGATTCCAGGGGCTTGCAGAGCTGCAAGTTTTGTGTATGATTTTGTTCACAATGGAAAAGTGAACACATGGTTTCAGCACAGGAAATTCAGCACAGTAAAACAATTCCATCTTGTAAAAAACTATAATCTTTTACTTCTAAAATCTTTCAGAAAATTATTTTTCTCTATTATCAACTTGCACTATAATAGAGCTTCCTGAAAACTGCATTCCGCACTCCAAAGGATTAAAAGTTCATACCACACAACATGTTCTCTTCTCCTATGCTTAAGTCAAGAGAGGTATTTCAACCCTGTCCTTTGATAATTTTAAGACCTGCCCTTTACAAAACTTACAGACCTAAAAAATGTGACTGAAAGCACTTAGGGATTTAGAATAAATCAAGCTGACACAACCTTTTTCCTTTCCTCATATTTTAAGCAGTCCAGTCCCAAGATGAGACTGAGGATGCAGTTCCACTAGAATGTGAGTAAATCTGAATTTTGGCCTCACCTGTTCCTTTCAACTCCTCATCCTCTCTGCTATTTGCTTATTTCTCAGTAAACTTCTTGAACTGGTTCACCACTGGATTGCTAAAATGAGTTGAAGCTCTATTTCCCTCCTGCCTGCCTTCACTGCAGCTCCTTCTCCCTCCCATCACTGGCAATCATGAGACCAGCAGATGAGCCAGCCAGAGGAACAGATTCAGCTGGATTACCATTAAAAACATCCCAGACTCCAGATCAGTTTTTAGCCCATCCATCTTGTGCAGAATTGGGTGTGGATGATGAAACAAGGTCATCAAACACATAACACTTAAACAGAAAAAATCCCATCCCTTTTAAACATTAAAAATGACAAAACAATTAATTGTAACAGCATCCTCGTTATCGAAATGTATCTCTTTGCAGGCTCCCAAAGAATGTCAAAACACATTTCTCTGTTAACGGACTCTTCAGTGAATATGCAGACTTAAATATTATGTCTTGTGAGCAATGCAATATAGCCAATATCAAGTCATTGTTTCTTGTCAGGAAGTTAATAGGTAGCAATAATCCACTGTTCAGTGAAATGTTAGTGATGGAAAATAGACAGCACGAGGACTAATATCACTCTGATTACAGTATTTTTCCTGATGAAAGCAATAGAGAAACTCTACAACATAGAAGTCTACACCCTCTGTAAGAGGAGGCTGGGGTAGAGTAATACTGAGATAATGATATTTCCTTTTGAATGTACAATGAACAGGAACAGAGATTATTGGAAGACAGGACACAGAAGCAGAATGAGTTTTACCATGGCTTCTCTGGTGGATGAAAAAATGGTAAGTCAGCTACTCCAGCTGATATGAAAACTGTTGAAGAAATCACAGAACAGTAGAGTTGGAAGGGACCTCTGGAGATCACCCAGCCCAACTCCCCTGCCAAGGCAGGGTCACCTGGGGCAGGTGACCCAGGAACACATCCAGGGGGGGTTGGAATGCCTCTGGGGAAAGAGACACCACCACCTCTCTAGGCAGCTGCTCCAGTGCTCTGCCACACTCAACACAAACAACTTCCTCCTCGTGTTGAGGTGAAGCTGCTCGTGGTTTAGGCAGATCCATGCAGCCCATAAAGCACAGGCACACTGGTAGCCCCTTCCTGGTGACACCAGCTGGCAGAGGACACATGTGATGGCAGGAACAATCCCTGCAAGAGCCGCCTTCCTCCTGCCCTGGCCAAAGCCACAGCAGCAGCTGCGAGCCTTGCAGGGTTACTCTCCAAGGGCTCTGTGGGTACACCAGAGCACGTCCCACCTTACATCCTCTGTCCCCGGTTTCTCCAGGCCATGAAAGAGTGTTGGACCATTTGGAGAGTAACAAAATAGAGAACAAGCAGGATAAGCTATCTGGAACAATCTGCATTTTTCTTTGGATGTGATATTTGGGGCTCAAATATTGTCTCTCATTTTATATTTACACCACAAAAGGAAAGAAGAAACAGCAAATGTTTGAGAATTTGAATACTAGCAACAATTTACAAAATCATTACAGGTGAGACATGATGAGTTGCACCCCACAAAGAAAAGATGAGATCTCAGCTCACAAAGCCTGAAGGTCAAAAGAAAGTGTAAGGTATGACTATTTCAAAACAGAGAGGACCAACTCAACAGGGGAATTCCAAATACACCTTTGGATTAAAAAGTCTGTACTAATTAGTGCAGAGTATAGATCTTTTCGTAATTTCCAAGAGTAGATGTGCCTTGGTAGGAGAAAAAGGGAACTAGATCAATCTTATGCAAATTTTCATGGTGCAAATTTAACAATTTTTAATTTTTATTTTAATCTGCTGGCTGAGCAAACACTGAACTGGGTATAGCCAATGTTTACTGAGACTTGCTGACTTGTTGGCCAGTGGACAACTGAAAACAAGTTTTAGAAGATCCTACTCTGAGATAATCTATCAGAGAAGAAATTTTCCCAGACCCAAAAATGAGCATGACATGCTCACACATGCTCCCTAAATCTGTCAGTAGTCTAATTTCAAGAGGAAATTAAGGAAACCTTTTTCCTGGCGCAGAAAAATCATACAAGTCCTTACCATGGATAGAGAACAGCCAATACGGATAAACATTCATATTTGGAGCAGTAAATTTTAACAGGAGAATAAGACTTTGGAAATTAAGATACTCACATGCCATCAGTGGAATTGCCCAAAAGACTCCAGTCTGAATGTTTGCCCTTTCCACAGTTTAGAACAGCTTGTGCCACGACGTACATTCAGCCTTGAAGACAACTTCACCAAGGAGGCAGGAAATTGCCTTTTTATTGGAGATAAGGGACATCTCAAAAAACCAATCTTGCTCTGACACCCCAAAAGTCTCTTCTGTTTGTTGCCAGTTTCTTAAAGTAGGGTATAGTTAAAAGTATATCTTTGCAACACAAGAGGGCACAGAATAAAAATTTTGTCCCTATGCCCCAAAAGAAGCTCTGTAACAGATGAGAAGCAACCATTTACTGAGTAATCCATTATACTTAAAAACACAGGGAAATCTTAAAGGTTTCACTCATGGAACTTTAAAAACATTATGACAATATTATTTTTTTTCCAAATGTGCACGTACATTAAATACATTCTAGCTTTCACTCCTTCCTACATTTCACAGCAGTATTTTCAGCGTGCTCTCTTAAGATACTTCTCGAAGTTTTAAAGGTCATCAGAGTTCAAGAAGTATGTTCCATACTTGAAATGTTCACCAGAGTTTTAGAGTTATTAATTGATCTCATTATATTTCTCATATATATCCCTTAAAGTTTGTGTTCAATTTTAAATAACTAGAATTTTTGAAAGGTCAAATAAATAATGAGGTGTCTCATTGTAACAGGAAATATATTCACTCTTTTGCCACAACATTTTTCTATTTAGTTACTTCAGGAAAAGAAACACTTTGCTCTATTGCCTTGTTGCATCATATTCTCATCATCCTTATCATTACAGAATATGAACTATAAACCCATGTTAGACAGAAGCATAATAAATTCTGTAGTGATGTTTATTCATGATAACCTCTCAGAAATTAAAATTTGTTTCAATATTTAAGATTAGCACTTCACCAGCACCTACAGCATCCTAGAGTTTCTTTATTGTTTTTCATTGGTGACAACAGTAGAGACAGCAATCTAAGTTCCGTGCCTAAGATTCTAGTGGACAATGAACCTTTCTGTGTGTGTGACTACATTGCTCAGAAATTGATCCTCTCCTCATTTAAAAGGCATTGGTCTCTTTTCCCAGCATTCTCCTCTTCCCCAGCCATTACTGACACACACCTGGTGACAGGGACAAAACCAACTGAATTAAACAAATCACTTGCGTTTCTGATCCAGACAAGCAGCACAGCACTGCGGTGTCCCCTATCCATTGATTCTTTCTTCACTATATTATATATTCTCCTGCCACCTAACAACTTTCTTATATTCATAATACACTTCATAATTGGCTAGTAACTTTACTAACTGGGGAAAAAACCTGTGAGGAATTTAATATCGGTAAGCACCTCTTTAGTTTTCACATTAAGCCACCCAACCTAGAAGCTACCTGAACTACATCTAGCAGCAGAACATCATAACTGTACAAAGCCTTTTTGTACCAGCTACCTGCCAGAGCACGAAAACATCATGAGCTCCAGACACTTGTCAGTCTTTTGTTCATTTGGCTCTCCAGAGGAAATCAGCCTTTCACAACTACAGCGGCATTTCTCTTGTGCAATGGAAGAGTTGAGTCTCCTCTTCCATGGGTTTGCATAAGCTGAATCCCTAAATACCCCAAAATTAGGATTTTACAGGTGGGTGAAGGAACACTTTGACACTGAGGTCTAATAATTTAAATCAAGCTCAGAGAAGCCATGGCCCGAAAGGATTTAAGTATAAATGAATGTCTGACTATCCTTAGCAGGGACTTGAAACTTCACTCTCTCTCCCCAGGGTTAGAATCAGCAGGTTGGGTATTCTGAGGGATTGTTCTCTGGACTGCCTTGAGAGCTGCTCTATTATGTTGGAGAAGTAATCTAAATGCAATTTTTTAGTGATTTTATATTACAGACTTGATTTTTTGTGTTCATTGGAAGTTTTAGTTGAAAAAAGAATTCTCACCAGTCCCACCTAAATACTCTTATCACTGAGCTAATTAAATACTCTGAGGACCTCTCTTCTTTCTTATATAAACTCCAGGCAGGAAAGTACATAAATACTTAGGTTAGTAGTATGTTTAACAAATGGGTTTGCAACACAGGGAGCTCAAAATCTGTTCGACCACACTGGTGCAACTCGTACTTAATCTTTTCTTTTTTTTCTCCAGGAGCAGCTCCCTGCAGAATTACGGCTGCACCTCTGAGTGAGTGATCAGAAAGAGACTGAGGATTGTGTCTCATTGCAGGATCTAACTCAGTAATTCAATACAGATTATTACAGATAGTACTGCTCTGAATATTTTATATGTATATTCATATAAACATACATATTTTTATATGTATATTCACATGTACATGCATACAGATATACACATACATGTATATACCTCTTTCCAGGAAAAAAAAATGCCTTATGATTCTGTGAAAGTCTTCATTAGATAACTACTTTCATTTATGTAGCACCATAACCAAAATATTAGTGCAATTCTTAACTGAACATTCAGAGACTTGAGTAGTAGAAACTAGAGTCAAATCCAAAGTTAAACCTTTTTCAAGTTTGTATGTGTTTGGAATGAAAGACAAAGACCTTCGGTTAGAATTTTCCTATCTAACTTTTTAGAGTGTTTAGATACCCTGCACTTGGAAGTCTCATAAGCCAAATATACGTTAGCTTTTACTATCTACAACTTTTAGAGCAAATTTGCATTCTAGTGCTTTCTGTGTAGTTGTCTAAACAGTTTAACTCTCATGTACCATTCTACTTGCTAAAGCTTTCAGTTAAATTTAAAGCTGCAGAACAAATTTAAATCAGCTTTCTGTTCTTTTTCTTTTTAAAAAAATCTGTTCAAGAGTATATTTTGTATTTTGTTTCTTTCCCATAATTGTGTAGAAGACCCTTGAGGCAAATGAGAATGTAAAAATCAATAACAGAGTTTTATGAAGAGGTTGAATGATTGAATTTAGATAGACATGCAAACTGAACATTAACGTACTGATTTCTTCTGATACACAATTTCAACATAAGATTTATTCAGAAATATGCTGAGTGAGACAAAAACATTTGTATTGGTGAACAACGGTTTTTCTACTTTGAAATTTTTCATATTTTTTTTTACACAGCAGCAATATGCCACAGGTTACACTTTCAACCAATTCAAGAAGATTTCCTATGCTCACAAGATTGGCTATTTACAAGTCTTGTCACTTAGCAACTTCTGAGAAGCAACAATACTTACATGAATGACCCATACGCTGCCACTCACTAAACTATTTAGGAGATAATGTAGAAGGACAAGCACAAGAGAGATCTGGTAAAAAAACCTTAAGCCCTTAACATTTCTCCATAGCTTACACTAGTGAATTAGGAAGGAGAAAAACATAATCTAGTTATTTAAATGCCTGCACAGAAATAAGAAACAATAAAAACATCTTTTGGCATTGTTGTAATTACAAGAAATATCATTATATTTTAATATTTGGTTTAATTAGATTGAGAAAGAAGAACACCATAACTGAAGGCCCTGTCTCTGCTCTTGTCAAGTTATCACAGTCCAGTCCAGAAGCACAAGGAAGGTCTCAAGATTGTAATAAAATAAATCCTCCGCACTCTTATTGGAGCATGTCAGCCTGCAGTGTGAGGGACTGGAAAATTCTCAGCTTAAGCGAGCACCATATTTTGTCTCCAACAAAACATGAAGAAACCCCAAGGGAGGTACCAGAACATGGAAGAGATCAGATTAGCTGGACTGACATGAGGACAAGTGGGAGAAGAACAGATTCAGAGAAAGGCTCTTTCAGCCAGGGTGCCATATAATAGCCATGCCCAGATGGCTGCCAGAAACTCTTCTTATTTCATTCCTTCAGCCTCTCCAGACTCTGCTATGGTAAAACCTTGCCTGTGAATGATTTTGCTTTGTTGAGGCCACCCTCCTACACCTAGACAGTACTATAATAACTTCACAACTGCAAAGAGCTGAGCCTTCAATCAGGCTATCACTCACTGACATAACTCATTTAATCACAGAAAAGTTAAAAGAAAATATGCAAAGAGGTTTTGCCTTTCCTCCACTTTCAAGTTCCAAAAAAAACATGAACAAACTCACACTGCGCCAGACCTGTCTAACTAGATCTGTATCTCTGGGAGAAAAAGTGTAATGCAAAACAGGAAAGACATAAATTGAAATAGATAAATAATGCCCCAGAGAATGTTGATTTTATTCTACAACAAATTGATCAAATATTTCCAAGAAATTTAATCAAAAGAAATGTGTGGTTTGAGCTAACATTCCTTTGACCTTTAAGAGTCTAAGATTAACAAATACTTCATTAAAAAGTAGAATCAATACCTGAATGCCTATGAGTTTCTAGGCAATCAGGTTTTAAACTAAGGTACCACAAACCACTGGTGAATGTACACATTTTCACAAAAACATTCAAACCACACTCTCCAGGTCAATCTCTTCATACCATCCCTATCTTAGATAAGGTGGTCGCCAGAAAAGTAACAGATCATACTATACAGATAGTGGTGAAATAAGGATCCTAAAAAAAAATTGGAAAAAAAAACAGATAAAAAATAATTTTCACAGTAAGAGCTCAGCGACTCTTTTTTTTCTGCTGTTGTTCGAAATGAGCTTTTTTTACCAACTTGACATCACCATATCAAGAAAATAGATTGGGCATTAGGTAAAAATTTCTTCACTGAAGGGGTTGTCAAGCACTGGCACAGGCTGCCCAGGGCAGTGATGAAGTCATCACCTCTGGAAGGATTTAGAAGATGTGTAGACATGGCACCTGGGGACATGTTTTAGTGGTGGGCTTAGAAGTACAGGGTTAACTGCTGAACTTGAAAATCTTAGAGGTCTTTCTGACCTAAATGGTTCTATGCCTCTAAATGCATCCATGCAAGTGCAATCACTGTCAGTATTCCAAGTCTTTGTTGGGGAAAACGATTATATTCAATGTTAGCATAGATTGCAAATCATTAGATCGTGGGGCAGACCTATCTGGAGATATCTTGTTTGATGCACACCAAAGTTAAAAGTTTAACTGAATTTTCATAACAAATTCTATGATACACTACTGCCCAGTTCCATTAGGCAGCCATGAGGATATCTTAATTTTTCTGGGGTCTCAAATGTATTAACTGAATAAAAGAATTAACTGTTGCTTTACTCTATTTACTTTCCAGGTTTTTCATAAATAATGTCTTAGTTCCATCTTCTGTGCTCCACCTTTAAGGTTCTGTTATTACGTGCTGTACTCAATTCACTTTATCCAAATTTTTACTTCCAGCCTAGAAAATTCAGAGCCAGAGCTCTGACACATCAGTCACACAATCAGCTAAATTAGGCTACTCCAGTTGGTTTAACTGGCAACTTTCAAGCCCGCACAACAAAGCAGCAAGGTTTTAATGGTTTAAACCCTCCAAAGTGGATCATAATACAAAATGTATTGCTCATAGGCTGGCAGAGAAGGCAAGGAATGCCATATGCTTTCAGTTTCATTTGTGTTGTTTATCTCTAATACTAAACCCTAATGCAATACACTTTCTATTACTCTGCCATGTCAATCTTTTTTATGTGCAAGGGGATCAGGAAAACAAGACAATATTGGTTTCAATAGTCACAAGCCAATACAGACCCTACTAATTCAAGGGCAGCTCAGAGCTGTGGAGCAGTAAATTACTACTTCATGCATGCATTAGAAAATACAGTTAACAACACAGACAGAATACTTGTTTTGATGGCTAGCTGATGGCTTGGAGTTAATGCATAGACAATTCTGAAAACAAAACAGCAATAGGTCAAAAATATGGGCGAGTAACTTGAGCTTTAAAGTATTGGTGCTAAAGTTCTACCCACATCACTAAAGGCTAACCAGTTTGTGAGTAAGGGGGTTTCCTGCAAGACAGCACTGCACTCATAGATTTAAGAGACCCCCTTTTCCACCTACAAGGGGAGATAAATGGCAGTGCCTTGGTGACAGTAACTCACCACATTGCAAGGCAAGAAGTCAGGATTTATGAAAAGCCAAGCTCCATGTAGTCCATAACCCACCAGCTTGTTGGTGTTTTCTTTATCATGCTCAACACACACACAAAAACATCCAGGTAGAGACTGAAAGCAAGATTCAAAAGGCAAAAGATTTCATTCCAACCACATTATGGATTTGTAACCCTACTCATCTTTGTAATCCATAAAGATGAAGACACAGAGGCAACTGTGCGAGGATCTCTTTGCCACTAAATAATCCTCTCAGCTGCCATTTTTTTTCCTCTCTGTGAGGTGGTGGAGATTATTTCTTGATGACAAAGTGCTTCCATGAGTATGTACACGACAGTCACCTTAGAGAAGGTGTTCACTGCTTTGCTTTCCTTACCCTTGGTACAGAACCTGAAGCACTAATCTTGATTCTGTTGCAATCTCTTTCAGTACTCCACCTTTCTCTGGTCCTGAACTCCCCATTGTAAACAAGAAAGATGCTGCAATATGACATGATTAGAGCTCAGGGATGGCAGATTGCCAGCTGGCCAATGTCCTGAAAACTCTCCAGGAGAATGACAGAAGGCGGCAAACAAAATTGCTAAAAACAGTCATGGGGGGAAGAGAGAAAACGCAGCTTAAGAGAGACACTGTAGAAACTAAAGCAGGAAATAATATGAATTAGATACATTTGATGATCACTGGGAAAATGGTCTCTTAAAACTTCATTCAAACCCCAGATCTTGAATCCAAAAAACAATAATTGGTTTAAATGGTAAGGAAATGGACCAGATCAAGTTCTGTGTTTTTGGATGATGGAAAACTGGCAGATATGCAGCTGAATTAGGAAAAAAAGAGAAAAAGTAAAGCAGATTTTGCCAAAGAGGAGCACGTTAATTATCTTCTGAGAGAATTAAGTCCCTGGAGTCTTAAAACTCTTTGAACACCGTTTCACTAGCATAAGGTCAGAAAAGCAACTGCTTTGTTCTCAGTTGAAACATAGAATAAAAGAACACAAACAAATAAAAAAAAACCTCACAAAACAAACAAACAAAAAAATGAACCAGAAAGCCCCCGGAAGCCATGTATTTTCTAAACTATCTGTTGTAGTTAAGAAGAAAACAATTAGAAATAAAATCTCAACCCTTCTTCATGTATTGATCAAGTCAACAATTATATTTGTCCAGTACTGCTCAATAGTTCCTAAATAAAATAACCACCACAATCAAAATTTTCTTCTTGGTTGGGAGACACAACTTCAGACAGAGACGACTTTTGAAGCACTTGCTGGAGGTGTCCCAGAGAGTTAAAGCTCCCTAGTCAAAAGTCTTTGCTTTGATGATTTTAAATAAGACTTCGTTCTTGCTCTCAGAGCTCATGACACAGCATTTTCTGCAGGTTTTACAATCTTCTTTTCTGCTTAGCTTTAAGACCATTACCTAAGAAAGATTTCACTACATATAAATGTGCTAAGACATAGACTAAAGTTTAGTTAACCAGATTCATGTTTTTCAGTGACATGCTTGCTTTTCAGGGTCAGTTTATATAATTATTTATAGAATTTTAAAATTAAATTTCAAATGGTACATCATGAATATCATTCTTTCTAAAAAATTATTTTACTCTTAATCTTAAGGTGACATTATCCAATCCTACCCAGCTGAGAATTCTTGAAAGGTTCTGACTTGCATTAAAAATTATCATTAAAAAATATCTATATTTGAATTAAGTTCACTTTTTGTGAAAACATTTAACTCTCGGTGTAGAAGCTTTGCAGCTGTAGAATTTATCAAGATCCTTGGCAAATATTTAAAAATGAATTGCCTTCACTTAAAAATGTACTTATGGTCTGAATTTATATAAGTTCAACTTCTGCCCAAACAGCCATATCACAGAAGAGCTGAGGTCTGCAGGGACATCTGGAAATCACCTAAAGCCTGTCAACTACAAGTTGCCCAGGACTGAATCCCATCAGGTTTTGAATATTGCAAAGGATGGTGATTCATCAGCCTTTCTTGGCAATTGTTTCAGTGTCGAAAATCTATCATATAAAAATAAAAATTAAAAAAAAAAAAGTTGTTTTCCTTTGTTTAACTAGAATCTCCCATATTTGATTTTGTGGCAGCTGACTCTTGTCCTGTCACTGTTCTCCACTGTGAAGATCCTGTCTCCATAGGTTACTGTCTCCCACTGGGGATTTAAATTCATTGATAAGATCCTCCTGAGTCCCTTCTTCAGGTAAAGCAGCTCCAGCTCTCAGCCTCTTCCAGTATGGCAGGTGCTCCACTCAGTCATATTTCCTGGCCTTTTGCTGAACCCAGCCATGTCTCTATTGAAAAAGGAAGCCCAGAACTGGACATGATGATCCAATTTTAGTCTCATCAGTGTATTTCCATAGTGCATATATACGTATTTATAAAGCAGAACAAACTGCACAGTGATTTATCCAGGGTATTCATAGAGGTTTGCCCTAAACTCTCCTGCATTTATCTAACACAATTACAAAAGAGCTTCTTTCTCTACTCTCTCAAGTGCTCAGCTGAGCTGAAAAATATTGGTTGTTGCTTTTAGGTGGCACATTTAGATCTCCATTCCTTCTCTATGACCCCACTTTTTATATCTTGGAGAAATGAATTTCGATTATGCATGAATTCTGCTTTGCTCACTTGAAGAGCTGTATTCTCCGACATGAGATTTTTAGCCTTGGATGGGCACAGATATTGTCTCTACTGTTCTGGTGAAAAACCACAAGCACTATCAGGTGCCCCATTTATTTGGCCTTTGATACAAGAGCAAAAGGGATCAGCATGTCTAGGATTTTAAAATTCCAGACTCTTCTAGCTCTTTGGTAATCTGCAGCTCGAGTGTGCCCAGACCCTACCACTCTTCCGAAAAAGAAAAGGAGCTGGATAAAAAAAAAAACCCTCACACATTTCCAAGGCCAGTCTGTGCTTTGCACACCCATCCCCATCAGTGCCCTTCAGGAGCTGGCTGCTCTCCAGCCTGCTCCCTGCTGCCCTGGACCTACCAGAGCAGCCACGACCCAACTCTGTCCCCAGGATGGGGGGCTTGTACCTACTGCTCACATCTCTGCAACCAATTACCACCTCCCCTGATCTGTGCTGCCCTTTGAAATGCAGAGAGCTTCCAGGAGTAGAAACCAATACAGTTTCAGAATTCCCTTCTCCAGGGAAGTGAAAGAAAAGAGCCTGACATTAAAGATCTATAATTCAAGTTTTGATTATACACTGCCATGCATCTGTGGGTAGTGACCTAGATACACTGTGAGCAAATTCTCAACAGGCAGCTAGAGCAAGTTTGGAAATTTTCTTTATGTTACCAAAGTATAAGAAGTAAAATCATATCTGCTTATTCCTTGGTGCAGTTTGCAATTTCCATAAACCCACAAAAGGTGCTGTAGTCTACTGCTACTCTCATGAAACTCTATTATTAATGCTAGTTTTTATTTTTCTAATTTACAGAATGCAGAATTATGTGCACACAAATTAAATGTCAGAGTAAATCCTACCTGGTATTGCCATAATTTTGTAATAATTTCTCAGGATAGTTTAGACTGTCCCAACCATCATTATTCTTGGCTATGTTCAGATAGAGAATGAATACAGAAAACTCCTAGAAGTATTGGCATTCTTTTTTCCCCAGAAGAACCTTCAGTTTTTGCTTGGTTTTTTTTATTTGGTTGGTTTGGTTTTTAATACTACTCATTAGTTCCCTATGATCCTACTGCTTATTAGTTCAGTGTTTTAAAACATGAAATGACTATTTTAGCAAAAATGTTTTGTCATCTTTCAAAGGGAGATCTAAGAAAGCAGAGAGAAAACAGTTTATAAACTAAGAGATGCAATTTTTTTCTTTGTTTATGCAACCTAGTCCTTCTTTCCTGAAAGCTATGGCATCAATGGAACAAACTAACTCCCTAATAAATGAATATAAACATATTAAATCCTTTAATAGAAGTTCCATTTTTCAGTCTTGGTGCAATTGGGAGTTTTTTGGTGCTTCTGACAGTGTCTAGCTCACTCACAGTAGCATCTCTGCGCATTTTTCATGCCAGACACCAAGAGAAGTTCTCTGTCTGTCCTTTTGTCCGTGTCAGAGCTCATTAACCACACAACTCCGTCTCCCCAAGTCTGAATCCTTGAAAATGGAGACCTGAGCTCTCAGGGCAGCTCTGGATCGTGTGCTTTAGCACTGCACTCTCAGAACCAAGCCAGCTAAGGGTATGCTGGAGAGCACTGAGAGGATTCCTCCTTTCTGTCAAAGTCACTTGGTACCCCTGCTGAGCAGCTTTCTGGAGACAGAAGCTGAAACTCTTTACCAGGCTTTGCAGCCTACAGATTCTGGAACATGGATTTCAGCTGTTGCTTCATGATGTTGCCACCTCCCATCTCTCTGTCTTTTCAGAGACTTCAATTTGCTTTACTAGGAGAAAAACTCTTTTACTGAAGAGAAAAAATTTATCACCACACCGTCATATAAATATATGATGAGCCTGCATCCTGTGTGCTGCATGCGGCTCTGGTCCCCCCAGCTCAGCAAAATTATAAACAAGAGGGAAAAAATAGTAAATAATTCTGATGAATGATGCAAAACTGCTTCCCAACAAGAAACCAATCAATGAGATTAGAATTCCTCAGCTTAAACCACAGATGCACAAGATGTACCTGCTGCATATGCACAATACCATACTCCCTTTCTAAACCAGGTTTTGTAGCACAGCACAGTTTATCTTCTAGAAAATTTTACCTTAGAAATTCTACAAGAGGTTTCTTTGGGGAACTTGAGTGACACAAAGTCCTGGAAATATTTCTAATCAAAAGTAAAACCCTGATGCTGGTAACAAAGAGATATCATTTAATGAACACTTAGTCATGTAAACTTTTCATTCATCATAGAATCAATCTATTTAATTTCAGATTACTGCGGGTTTTATAAAGCCTCCTTGTTCTTTAACATCTTTCTCATCAGTTCATGTTGCTAATTAAGTCACTTAGGATTTCTATGTAAAACTTTCAAATGAAGAAAATCAACCTTTCTACCATTTCAGTATACCAAAGAATGTTACAGTAGAGTTCAGAACTCACTGAATATTAACGAATTTTTAAAATAATCTACTGTGTTATCCTTTAACAGGAAAAAAAATGACCTTTAGATGGATAAAATCCTTAGATTTTTTTTAAATTTTACATTTCTGTCAATGTGTATATTAATTTTCTCACAGAGTAGTTCTGAAAATTAAAAGGTATTTACTGAGAAAGAACTGAGTAGCCTGGACATAAAAACATAGAGGGAATCAGTAAAAGTAGTGTGTGAATACTTCTAGTATAACAGATCTATCATTTCCTCACTTCCTGTTTTTTTTCCAAGCTCATTAGAAAAAATCCAGCAAAACAAATGTCTGCAATAATTTTAATGGGCACTAAGTTTAATAGAAATTGCTTTATTGCTTTGAGATAGGGCTAAGTTAGAACATTACTTGTGTCCCTATTTTGGAGGAAAAAAGTAGTTTCATAGAATAAATGAAACAATCTATCTGAATCATTACTCTTTTCAGAGAAAAGGGATTGTTTTTGAGCCCAAATACATTGAAATCAGTGCAGAAAGCTGGCCATTTACTAAATACTGTATTACCAGCTTACAAATACATCTGCTGTCTCAAATGGAACAGGTGGTAATAAACAAACCCATCTGCCATCATACACTGCAGGTAAAATTCACTTGCTTTTGAGTCTGGGAATTATTACAACCAATTGTTATATTTTCAAATATCTTTTTTTCCACTTAACACCATATTTAATCTAGGCAATGCAACCTTTCATGAGGCCAAAAGAGAGCTCAGGTGAACAAAAAGGCTCTTGGAGGCTGACAGATGCTGAGTGGACCCCACAAATCCCTCACCCACAGCTCTTCCAGTGCACAGGCAGGAGCAGCCTGGTGCCAGCTCCATCTCATTCTTGAAGTGTCAGAGCCCTATCATAGGATGAAACCTTTCAGAATTATGACTTGCAATGTCAGGTGTCGTTAGACGTTTTGTCTGACTTTTCAAACAAATGCACAGCTTCCTTTTCCCTGACTCAGTCCCTCTGAGCTACACAGCATCTGAAGACTACAGAAAGCTGCTACTGCTGTATGGAATTACAAATTCCTGCTCAGTGCATGGAGACACTGTTTTGTGCATTCACTATGGCAATATTTGTTCTAATATTAGTTTTCATACTACGCAAGTCCTTCACATAATTATCATAAAAACATAGTTAGGAAAATGCATTCAACTACTTCAGAAAAATTCCTGATGTTCAGAGTGGCCAATACATATGCAACTTTATATGAAAGCTTTACAAATATAAATATTTAATTTAACCTTATTAAAAATTCTCCAGCATCCAACTAACTTTTTCTTCCTTCATCTCACAAGTTATTTTTTCCATGAAATCTGATTCTGGACACTAAACAATTTTAAATATGGAGCTGACTTGTACAGAACTCTGTCTTTTCTTGTTTCTTTGATCATCTATCAGATTCAAGCATTATACCCAATCCTTCAGACATGATTGACAATGTCCCACATGAATATTAAAGAAACTGCAAGATCTGACTGCAGTGGCTCAACAAGGACTATTACTCCAGGTGACAGTAAAGGAGCTTTGCCCAGCACAGGACATCAGTGTTCACTCATACAAAAGAACAGACCAGACATATTAATGATCTCACCTAGACACCAAGCTTTGAATCATTGCTAATTTGAAAATTTAAAGTCCTACTAAGTTATTTATCCTGTTGCCTTATTTAAGAAAATAGCATATTTCTAGGCAAAGTAAGCCTCTTCCAAAATATTTTATGCTACAAGCAAAAAGTTAATTAAGTAAGATGAGAATTCTATGGTCGTGCTTGTTGTCATTATTATGCCATATCCTTTTTTGTCATTTGCAAGCCAGAACTCAAGGGCCTGGTGCTTTAAAGCAATATTTAGATGTTCCGTCACATCTCATCCTAACTACAAGTCCCAGTCCGTGACACTGGTGGCATTTCCCTGCAACTGACACGTTTGCATCTTCCCACAACCCTCTATCAGATATTTCTTCTTCATATTATGCTTTCCCACCACCTCTCCTTGGCCCTGGTGCTTTACTTTCAAAAGTATTCAAATTATCTTCTTTCTTAGCAACAGTCCATACCTATAATTTGTACCTCTAGAGAACCATCATCACCTTTAACTCTTAAAATCCAGATATCGCCTATATACATTTTGTTCTATTTAACTATTCTGTTTATATAAGTATTCTGTTTAATTTCCTCCTGGTAATTCTGAGAGAAATATTTTAGTTATTTAAACTCAATAAGCTGCTGACTGTTAAACAGACCTAATCAAGACCTTCCCATTGTTTTAGCATCTGTTTATGCTCAGCTGCTATTTCTTCCTAGTTTCCTCTCCAGTGATTCTTTGTGCCATATCTTCCATGAAATCCAACTCACCAAAACACTGTACTGAAAGAAGTAGTGATATCAAGCAAATAAACCAAACATAAAAATGTGAAAACTTTCTGCATAATCTATGGGGTTTTTAGGAACACTTCTACTTAGTTGCAATTTGGCTGATACTCAAAGCAATCTGAATGAATCTCTAAATACAAGAGGAAAAGAAAATAAGACAAACAGAATATGAGAAATTATTACAGTATTCTCAAATACTAATAGCATTCATCAGGTTTATTTCAGTCCTCTGGAGAAGCACTGCGGTGGATAGTAGATAAAAATGAAGTGGATAAAGAAAATGAATAAAGTCTTTTGGAAATAGGGACAGTCTTTCAGGGCTCTGCATTTTGAACACAGGTAGATGAAAATGACATGCCTGACCTTAAAGGTAGCATTTTGCTTTATAGATTGAGTTATTTGTGTTAGACTTGTCAATCAAATCAGGAAAGAATGTATTTCAGCAGCTGTAAAATTTGATTAAAACTTATTGCAGTCCTTCTTTTTCCTAAAGTCTGAATGCATTCAGATGGCCTGCTACTTGTGAAATTTTGATTTAGCTTGTTAATTGTTCATTATTTTTACTGCTATTCTTGCTTTGCCTTCAGCTGAAGAGCAGTTAAAATCAGCCCTTTCATATTAACACTTCCATACCCTGAGGCAATATTTAAAGTGCCTTTTACAGCTGGAATCCTGACTGCACACATTGTGAAATGTTATGCTTAATACTAAAAAAAAAAAAAAGATGCTAAAATACTTGAATACTTGCACTGTAAGAAACTAATTACAGGAAACTAATGCATTTGAAATTTAAAAACACAATTCTGCTTAAATGGATTTCTTCCTCAAACAGCTTAAAAACCTGGGATGTCTAGGAAAAATAGGAGACATATGAAAGGACGTGGTAGATATTTAACATTCTTATGGACAAAAATTCAGTCTATCAGGACAGTTACTCATTATTATTATTTTAATACTGAAAATTATACACTGCTACGAAAATACTTTTTGAGCAACTGCTCTTTAAATATTAGGCAAATTGACTAAATGTCAGACAGGCATGAGTTTTATTCACTTCCCACATCTTAGAAAAATTATGTCATCACTAAGATAATTCTATCTCTCTGCAGTTTCAAGAAAGCTGTGTGGCTTTCAGTCCTGATTTTTAGCCCCTCTCCAATCTCCAAAAGGAGCAGATTCAAAGGTGCAAATGGCAGGGGAGATGTTTTATGATGAAGTTCGTTTTATGACTCTGATCTCAGATAGACAGGTCTGTCTAATTGTGTCAACATTTCTGATGCAGAATTTTTATGATTAAATAACATCAATTGCACTCATTATCTGCAGCTCCAAACTAGGAAGACTGGGTTTAAAATTCTTTTGCTACTTATATCCCTTTAAAGTAATTTCAATAACCTCAATATTCTTTTTATCATAGCCTTCAGGGTGTAAAGAAAAAAGATATCTAATCCTTCTTTCATCAGAGATTTTTAATAGCAGCACATAATTATATTAGTGCATTTATAGAGGGAAATGTTACAGTTGGCTAAAAGAAATACAATATATGGTGTACATAGTAGGTGATGTGCATGTGTCATCTCCACAGTATAACCAAATTAATTTGAAGCTGCATGGCCAGTTTTGTCTTCTTCCTTTAGCCAGTTTGAATTGAACAAAATTGTTGTAATAATCATTTAAATTCCAATGTTCTCACCTAAGTTAGAGATAATTTGATGCTTTTTAAGTTTGTCGGTACAACATGCAGTCTGTCATTTTACAGATAAATTTTGTTTCTGCAATACTCTACCACTTGGGTCTCAGAAACCTAAGGTCATCTTTCTGCTTTTATCATTTTAAGATTGCAGAGAATTTTCAGAAATATTATGCATAATGCCATGTAACCTCCCAGAACTAGTGCTGAAGATAAACCTTCCACCCCAGGAAGCAATGTCCTCCATGTTTATAGAGAGAGGAAATAGTCCCAGAACTCCATTTGAGAGCTAATTTTATCCTTTCTTCTGTCTTTTCAATATTGCAATACAAAGACATAGATGACTATGCAATTTTATCATTGATAATTCCACCTGTAGGAGGATTTCTGCATAAACACTGTTATAAATAGTTCTGGCCTCTGATTTCCACATGTTGTGTCTCACTGAATATGACAGGTTACACTGTTTTTCCTTCAAGGTTACCTGGAGACCTGTTTCTGCAGTACAAGATCTTGTTTTCTATTGGTCAGAGCAGCAACAAGTCTCAGCAGTGCAGACCAGTTCTTTCCAGGGACCAGGATACTCTGGAAGATCTTTGGACAGCAAGGCTTAAACACTGGGAAAGCCTCCATAGCACTCACAATTCCCACTGACATGATAAATTCAGTCACTCTGAAGCCTAAACTGGCAAACCGCCACCCCCCCAATAAAACAATCTCAAAACAAAACAAAAACCAACCAAAAAACCAAACAAAATAAACAATCAACCCCCCCACCAAAAAACCCTATAAAACCCCAAACAAGTAAACCCCTCCAAAAAAAAAACAAAAGGAAAAAATAACTAAACCAAACAAAAATCCCAAACAAAACTAAAAACCTCCATCCATCTAAAAACCAAATCAAACAAACAAACAAAAAACATCAAAAAAACCCCTCTAAAGAAACAAAACTCCATCTTTACAAGATTTCAAGTTGGAGGTTTATCACTATTACAGTCACACCCATAGAGAGACAACTTCTGTTTCAAAGTCTTAGAGAAATTACAAACATACCCAACAATGAACAGGTCAAAATAAGAGAGCTTTAAGAGGCTCATTGTTCATACACACTCCTGTGGTATTCGTAAGCTGTCATTACATGGAGCTCTCCCAACATTCATTTTAATGCTCCAAGTTATTTTTATAAAGCAAAGTCAGACATACCTTTTATGAAAACAGCATTGTTACAGGTAAAACCAAATATTACTACCCATTTTAATAGAAATATCACCCATTCAGTCAAAAATGTGTAAGAATAATGGCTAAGCAATCATAGAGATCATAAGTATCTTGTTAATTTGGCAGCTAACAGGGCATTTTAATGCATTCCATGCATCCTCCCTTCCTTTTAATTGTTTGATGAATGCACATCCTAGACTCTACTGCTAAAAGCCGTATTTTCTATTTTCCTTAGATTATCAGAGGCTGAGTAGCAATGTATAAAACACATTAATATTATTATACATTATTTATGACTTGGATAGAGGAGGATGAACATGTTTTCTTACTTGCCATAAAAAGATGGCCAAGACTGCTGGCAGGAACTTGACTGGTTTGCAAAAGGAACTTGTCCAGTTTGTGTGTTTATGAGGCACATGTTAAAGCTCTGTAAGACTAAAGAGCGATGGGCCACTGGAGTACACATGCAAAGAAAATGTAAATATAAACATACCATCAAAGCAGACAGTCACATTCTTCAAAGAGCACAGTCTGATTCAGAAAGGTCTGTATGCCCTTCTCCAAAGTGTAGTAGCAGTGTCAGTGCAGAATATTACCCCTAGAGAGACTTCTCATGGCAGTTTTAGATTGACTGACATCCTGAAATATTCTTTTTTTACTCTTTGAGCTGAAGCAATGTAAACCTTTCTTATTCTCAATGTGATAAAAGGTACACAGAAGTTATTTTGGATGAGGAAATCTTTGTTCCAAAGATTGGGTAACAAAATGAAACCGCAATGAAGTTCATGCAGCCACATAGACACTCATTTATTGCAGTACTCTAAGACAGAAATAATAACAACTCAAGCAAGGCTTGTTATGGACAAACCTTCGCTCTTCCCTGTGACCTCTACAGAACCTGCTGAAGTCAAGGCTGTGGTGACTTATGCATCAGGAAATCTACTTCTGACCGATTCATTCTGATTAAGCATGGGGGCAAGGCAGAGGGAGTGTGTGTGCTGGAGGGAAGTTACATGTGGGAAGGCACTGTCAGGTGCCAGGCCATCCCAGTCCAAGGAAACTGTGCCAGCACAGTCTGTGTGCCAAGATGCTGGAAGAGCACGCTTTATTTGGAGTAGAAATACACAATATTAATAAACATTTTAAGTCATTTTTTTTTATAAACCAGCATGCCTCGGCATATAAACACAAGTCCAGGCTTCTTATATTTCTGTTAACTCAGAAGTGATCTGGACAGATCAATAAGCCCTATGTAAGCAAGTGAGAAAGTCTAAGCAAGTCTAAGCTTGTCAAGTGGAGAGTGCTGAAGTAACAGTGCAAGTTGCAAACAATTTCTCTTGATTTGCCTTTGAAATTCATCTTTAGCATGCTGAACTGAATCAGGGCATAAAAGGTTCATAAAGTACAGTGGTACTAAATACTCAATATTAGTAAACACCAAGAAATTCCTTTGCATATCTCAGTGAAACTTCTAATCAATTAGTTGGACTGTACATGCTGGCAGCCAATTTGCATGTATTTCCAAATCAAGGAAACTTTTGGAAAATACACCAGAAACACAATTAAAATACAGTAGAAATACACAGGAACAAAATAAGTAAATTATAATTAGTTACCTTCTTAATGCTGGAATGCACACCAATATCTAGAAATAATTGCTTTATTTTAATTACTAATAGTTTAAGTTCTATTAATTTTTAATATTATGCTCATAACAAACACTTCTGATACTTTATAGCAATAAAACCCAATTATTTTAAACAATTTTGGGGAAGATTCAAACTAATCATGACTAGCAATGGTTTGGGCTGATTCTTGGATGAATGAAGACAGAGAGATTGGTGGACTACTTACCATGGCTCGTAAAAAGAGAATTGCTCTATTCATTTCTCTTAGCTGTACATAGAAGTGGAATCACCTCATTATGTGAGGTGTGTGAATCCCACACAGCAACACAATTTGGATTGGTTGTGCATGTGAAACACACCAGCTGTATTCACTGCTCTGGTTCTAAATCAGACATTATGCTGGAAAGGCACTGCATTAATAAAAGTACCACTAACAGCCAGGCAATGCAAGGATACTCCAGAATTCCTGTTGTGGAGGAAACAAGCTTAGAAGGAGCATTCCTACCCATTTAGGCAGCCAGAAGCAGATGGAATTGTCTTGCCAACTCATGAGATATTAGAATAATGACACCCAAAATCCTGTTAATAACATCTGTTAACCTAATTGCAAAGATTGTGCATATGTAATAAATTATTTTCTAAATCAAATAGCTGCCAGCACATCTCTTATGACTGTTGATTTGAAAGGTGACAACTCAGTTTTTTCAACCAAAATAACAAAGCACCTTCTCACCTGCCAGAGATTTAAAAGTCTTAATAGATCAAACATCTATCCTTTTGTTAGGATACCTAACAAAACCTTCAGCTTGTACATACATGACACCAAATATAACAACAACTACAAACATTTTCTTGCAAGTCATATTCAGACTTAAATGTATTGGGACTCAGTTTGAGTTTTCTTACCAATTTCTCTACTTTCTTTGTGAAAGTGGCTCTCAGATGAGTTTAGCAGTTGTTACTAATGATGCACATGTGTGTGAGAAGATAAATGGGCATAGTTAATTATGCAGTATCTGGTGAGATTAATGTTGTATCTGTATTATCCACATGTATCACTGAGAAAGACAATTTTATACACGAGACCAGGCAATTGATTAAGATGAATCATCAGATCACTGAAGCTCATTTTATCAGTCATTACAATAGGCTCTGTCTGGCAATTTCAGCAATTTGGGTTAACATGAACCTGTTTTCCTAGGCTGTTTTGAGGGGATAATTCAAGAGCAGAATCTTTACTGTCAGATGGATGATGTTAGAGGGGGAAATTATCAATATAAACTGTCTCCAGGGTACAGGTTATTGTTCATTTTACAACATTACTTTTTAGGGTGAAGCAGTTAAATGTCTCCACATTAGAGCAGGTAAGGTTATCACCTCCTGGCTAAACACACTCTTACAGTTAAATTAATCTAGGTATAAAGAAGATTCATCAATATCATGAAAAAGACCTGGCAAACTTGCACTACTAGATTTACTACATCTGAGCTACTGCAATGACTTTCATTCTAAATGAATGATTTGATTTTACTGTCTCCAAGAGTGTCAACAAGCCTTACAATTCTCTCCTTTTTAAACAAAGGCTCAAAGGCATGCAGCGAAGTTACAGATCCAGGACAGGTGAAATTTTGCCATTGCTTTAATACTTCTGTGTTGCTGGCTATTCTGTGTTGACCTCTATGACTGCCAACCGTGATGAAGAAACAGGAATTCTTAATTTTTGTTTAAGCAGACCATTACAAATTGACAGTAGCAGTCACATCTGATGTATTTTTAAAAAATGTACCCAATTGGGTCCTGCACATCTGCCACAATTGTAGCAGGCAAATTTAATGGCCTCTCTATTGCCCACAGGACAAAGTGTTTGGATTAGGATTTCACTTCTAGATTGAAACTAATGTGAACTCACTGGAGATTGAGCTTACATTAAGGAAAAGATTGAAGAAGTCTGTCTTGTATCTGGAATGAAAGCTTTGTAATGACACTCAACTCTTGTGGGAATTTTTCCCACAATTTAGCACTATTCCCTGGGAGCTCTGTTTGATGAATAAACAGTTTTAACTCTTTCTGGAGAACATTCCTAGTGTTTCTTCATAGAAATCACTATCACTTAAGTGGTATTGGACTACACTGAATGTCTAAAATGAGCCTGGAAATCTAAATTTGGTTCTCTGTCATGGGCACAATAAGAATTCAGCAGAGAGAGGGATTTTAAGGGACTCGCTGATGTGTTGCCTGACCTAGATAAAATGGTGACATTCTAGATATCAATAACATGTTTCTGCTTGAAGGACACCTGTACAAATTTAAGGGGATGGGAAAAAAGAGATGTTTAAAAGACCAATATATTTAAAATTAGGCTGTTGTAAAAACATTTTCGGAAGCGTTAATGCTTTTCATGTAGCAAGTTGTGTGCCATACTATAAAATTTGTGGGTTTTATAATACCCCTTATAGAGTAATATAAGCAGATGGTTGATGTTTTAGTGGCAATCTCTTCGACGTGCATTTCCAATAAAATAAAAAATGAAACCTTTCCTGGCCTGGGATGTTCTGATTATACAGATAACTGGACTGTCCTGTGACATAGCCATTTAATAAAGCTTCCTATGAATGGTACTATTAAAATCTAGAGGAACACCTCCATCTGCTACTTAGGGAGATTCCATTCATATTGTATGTAACTAAAGCATAAGAGTGAATCTTCACTTAGAACATTCTCTGTGATGAATTTTTGTATAGGTGCAAGAGAAAGTGAAAAAAACTTCTGGAGAAAACACAATGAAATTCCATTTTTCTGTGGAAATTATGGCCAGTGTGGAATTACACTATTATAAAGCCACGTATTTCTCAGAGTTTTTCAGCACCTGAAGATGTTCAGACCATCTCATTTTCAAGGTCCCAACATGTTCTGGCTAACCAAACTCTCCCAAAAGATGCCAACATGTCCCCACGTCTCTGTTCTGTCCTGACTGCAGTGCTCTCTTTGCTGGTGCTCTGCTTCTCCTCAACAATGGACAGCAAACCAAAATGTCAAACCCCAGGCACCAAGAGATGCAGAAAGCTGCCAATCACTCTGGAGCCAGTTCAACACACACACCTCAGCCTAACACCAATACCCTTGATGACCACACTTACAGAATGACTCAGCAGCACCAGTGAGGTCTCCTGCATGGCAGGGATATTATTTCACAGGCAGAGATAATCTACTTAGGTAGACAAGCTGTCCTTTTGTCATTTAAAAGTGATAATTAAATGCTGGTTTTGCTTACTGGCCATGCAGGATGCTGATACACCTATGACCCTTTGGATACTGAATTTTTAGTGAAGAATACAGCAAGGCAGCTCTCAGGGCTCCACACAATATGAATTAAGAGGGTTGTGGTTTGGCTTTGTTGCTCCAACTGGCTTTTTTTTTTTTTTTTTTCTTAGCTTCTACAGTCAGATTTGGGGGCTATTTCCCCATTATCTCACAAAGATGTTATATGGTTTAATTAAAAGAGAATTTGTAAAATATTTTAAGTCTGCTGAATGAAAAACACTGCAAACCATAAATACCACAAAAGCTGAGTATTAGCAGCTGAGACTCCCATTCTTAGCATTTGCTATGTTGAATAAAGACCAGCAGTACTCCTGATATTGCAACACTCCTCTCTTGCTACAAGGATCATAATTTCTCTGCCAGTTTAGCACTTCATGGGTATTTCCTCTTCCTTTTTGTGTATATTGGTAGTACTCTAAAATACTGAGAGTCTGAAAGAGGTAAGCATGTCAAAAAGTTTAGTACTGGCTTATAGTCATCTGCTCTGAGCTAACATGATTCAGAATGAGGCAAATTTAGTGACTGTGAAGAGACAGACAGCCCTCTAATCCTGCAGTGGGAAAACCAAACCAAACCAATATCATTGACATTAATGAGATCAGAAGCAAAATCATCTGATAATTGTGATTTGAACATCTGAAGACCAGACGTGTGGCACTCAGAAAAAACAATGATTTCCTTTCATTTCCCTCTGACATTTCCCATTGAATTACACATTTCCCTGTGTTGTTTCAATGTTGCAAAGAATAGTGGTCACCCAGATGGATAAGGTTTCCTTTCCCCTGCAGAGGGGACATAAGATTTACCCAGCCTATGAAGGAAGACATCAGAACATTGAAATGCTTTTAAAATTACATTCTTCACTTTTCTCTAAATATATTTCTTTGACTGTGTGTATCCTACAACATAAAGAACATTTATAGAATCCAAAGCGGCATACATTAGGATGTTTTTCAACAGGATAATAAAGGATAAAAGCAAAGCACTACTTCTTAAGTATTTTGAATTTTCAGACATCACTAAAGATGGAAACATTTTTTTTCCATTCATTCTTCAATATATCAGACTATGCCTTTATTTTTTTCCTATATGGCTGATAAAATGCTAAGTGCTGCACCTCATCTATCTCCCTGCATACAGTTACAGAACAGCTGTCAAAGGCTCTGTGCACCTCTGAAAAGGTGATGAAGCTCCACTGCTCGAAATGACCGTTTGTTGCAAAAGACACTTCAGCGTTTTCTATCTTTTCCTCTGAATGCAGGTCATTGTTGAGATACCGGCTATAAATAGAGTTTTCTTTGTACACTAGGTGCTTTTCTCTCATCTTTTCTTCCTCCCTCTGACTCTGCCCACTGAATAAGAACTTTGCTGAAGCAATTCAGAAGCTCGGAGAAATCAAACATTCTCCTGTCTACCCATTTCTTTTAAAAATAATGATGTCTGGTTGCAATTTTTTAATGTTTTCATCTACTGTGATATGCCAGCAATCTTCTTCAAATATTTTCCTGTGTGACAGATGATTTTGGAGGTTTCAAGTGTGAGTTGGAGGATTAGGATTGCTTACTTATAGTTTTATTTCTCTAAAATCAGTGTTAAAATTACATTTTTTATTAAAAATCACAAACATCAGGCATCCTGGTAGTGACAAATATCACCCAAGTAGGCCAGGCCCTGTTTGAATGGTTTTTCAGTCCCAGATTTACCTCAAGCTCCTGAGATCCCACTTTAGCTGTTTTTCATTCCTTTATAAAGACAAAATAATAAAATCATCATTTGGCAGACAAGATAGTGTCAAAACATAGAGAAAATAGCTATGTCATGTCAAAATAGTGCAGGTAAACAAAAGGTAGTCCTCCACTCACCCTGAAAACAGCAGAAATCAAACTCAGTCAGACATTGCTGCTGCTACAGGAACCTTCCAGCAAAGAGGATTGAAGACTGCAAATCATCACTCACACACAGAGTTATGTCCTCTGAAATTTTAAAAGCTCAAGCTAAATATTGAAAGAACATCAGTTTAGAATATTCATAGGGCTGATAATGATATTTAAAGAGCTTCCCTCATAGCAAGACATAAAAGCACATGATAGCTCCTGATACATTGCTGGCTATAAAACAACTTTCATTACAATCCTTAGTATGTTTCCCACACAATGTGACTTGGAAAAATGATAGGCAACCTTAATTGAGTACACATCTACATCATTGAATATTAATGCTAAAAACTAGGAGAGGCAAATCTTGGGTAGCAAAACTCGTATTACATTAAACACCGTTAGACAAGACATTTTTCCCATTTCTGCTGTCATAGATATTGTGTGCCACTGCATCCTGAAGATGTGAGTTTACGATCAGGATAAACATTCCCCTTTCACCCCATTGAGCTGTCTGCCATGACCCCTCAGTTTGAAAATGTTACACTCCGGTATATTATCAGAGGAACAAAAATACTTTATCTGGGCTTACTGCTTTTATTCAACACCCAGAACAATCTATGTCTATTCCTTTAAGCTCCTTTGGATGCGAAAAAATATGGTTACATAAATCTCTGTAATCCTGAAGGGAGGATAGCACATAAAGAGTTTACTGGCATTAGGATTAAGTCTAGTGTATTCCAGTGCAATCTTTAATCTCCTAAAATCTACCTCACCATTCCAAGCTGTTTTGTGCGAGTAGATGTAGCTTTGGAAATAGGGCACAGCTGGCAAGAGTGATAGACAGAAAGAATTTAAAAAAAAGGAAGAAAATAAAGGAAAAGAGAGACAGAAGAAGCAATTGCTAAAACTGTTAATGGGCTGATTTAACACAGCAACATGCATAACATGATTTTTTACTGATTAAGAAATTACAGAAGTTGGATGAATTTTTTGTAAAACAAATTAGGATGAAAAAAAAAAATCAAAGTTTGAAAACGGGGAAGATTCAAATGTGGACCAAAACACATCTAAAACCACTCTTCAAGAAACAAAGTCTTGTTTGGTTCTGAGACTCTTGATGAAAACAAATATAATAAATGTTTCTTAGGTAACAAAAAAGTACACAACTGCATGCTGAAAGGGACTTTTTGCTCTCTTTCGATGAAAGTGTTTCAAATGAAAGCACGGCTGAAGCCACGTATTACTCAAAAGAAAAATGTAGGAAAAGGTTGTTATTCAGCATATTTCTAAAGAATGCTACAGCTCTCTTGGGACTTGTGGTTTCCCATTCAAAGTTTCCTGTTGAGGTATCTGTGGCCCCTGCTGAGTTTAAAGGTTCAAAAGGCCAAAAGCAATGTGGCTCAGCAAGTAAAGCACAGGCCTGACTGGATGAGATACTGGAGCACCGATCCCCAGCTCTGCAGCCTCAGCTGAGGGATTTCACTGCACAAGCCTCAGTTTCCTTTGGCTCTGAAGTTCAGAAAAGACAACAAAATCTAAACATTTGCTTAAGGGCTATTGTGACCGATGGTACTTAAAGATGTGATTAAATAATAACTAAATTAGGCCTCAGATAGTAAATACGGATGACATGCTCGTGCTGTATTTGGAAAAGCCTTGTTCCTCCTCTGCGGCTGCAAACCCAAGGCACAGGAGCATCACACAATAGAACAAAAATCTGTGAAGCAAATTCTTCCACTTCTGTTCTGAAGTTATATTTAAATCTTGAACCTGAAATCACTATTTTGAAAAGCTACAAGGGTCAGTGTAAGAAATCATTAGACACCAGCACAAACCTCTGTCTCTACCTGGCACACTGCCAGCAAAGTCTATTTTTTCCTTTCCACTGACTACTTTTTCTTTAAAAGGAGATGCCAGCTTACCTGTATCTCAGATTGTTCAACTTGCCTTGTCTGAGTTCCTGCTGAAGATGAGCCATAATACACAGAAATATGATTAGCTGATAAATTAATGCAAATAATTCTACATATAACTCAAATTTATCAGCATTTCAACTGTTAACTAAGTTAAGTTTTATGTATTTCCAGCACTGAAGAGAAATATGAGCAGGAAGTAATCATGGTACTGCAGAATCCACCAGACAGCACAATAATAGCATTTGTGTCTTATTTAGTAGTTTGTATTTCCAAAGCACCACACAATCATGAAGAAATTAATCTAGGGCTTACACTGAATTTTACTGATAAGGACATTAAAAGCCTTTAGCAAATGTTTAATTGAAATAACTGCTGCACATTAATTCCAAGAAACATGTTTTAGTATCCTAGAGATTTAGCAAACACCAAATGAGTGAACTCAATATGCCCCAGTTCGCAGAATTCTGTGTGTGCTCTTCTTGAGTCTCAGCTAGTAAGAAAATGCTTTGAAATGACATCTTAGATGCAAAGGAAGGGCACATGAACAGAAAGAATCTAATGGTACACTACCCCATGGAGCATGAGCAGGAGCCAGTCTTTAAGGTTGTCTTTTAGCTGACAGTATAGTTTTCCATGGAGAAAAAAAAAAAATCACTTTGTCATTTCATTGACTCCCAAATCCAAAGGTTTGCCCTTTTTAAAGGAAAAGTGTGACTGTCACCCATTCTTCCCCTCCAAACCAGTAACTTAACAGAGTGATAACTCAGTAAAACCTGGCAGAGAGTGCACAGTGATGAACTCAAGGGGTTTCTTAGGAAATTATTTTTCAAGGAAAAGCATCTCTGCTTTTCTGTTGTCTTCTGATAGAGATCTGAATCCTTTGGGCTCTCCACTGAACATCACTGTCATGAATGAAATTTTTATTTTGAATTTTTTCCTCTTGCACACGCATTTTTGACTATAGTGTCCAGCATTTAACCGGTTTGTCTCTCTCCCCAGTAAAAGTTAGATGTAAAGAAAAAAGGGGACATTCTTCACATCCACACCTTAAAATACTTTCTGAGATTCATTTGAAAACTACTCAGGCTACACTTGAACCCATCTTTCAGAAAAGAAGAAAAGGAACATAGAAGGCAGTTGGCAGAGTAGGAACTGGAGAGTAGGCGAGTGAATGACCACTTTCATGGAAGAGAAGGTGGAAGGGACGGGAATTATATTCTCAGAGGAAGGTGTCCTGCAGTTGCAAGCTTGAAGTTCTTTGGAGATGCACCTGTTTAATTTACCTCTGCAATATTTTTCTAAGTCTCTACCACATTCTCTGGATGACATTTCTGCCAGTGTCTCCTCAGGAGAACATCTGTACTTTTACATGGAATTAAAAACCAACAATGTATTTTTCCTATGTGTAGATAACATGCTGAATTTCAATTTAACATCAATTCCTCCGTGAATAAAGGTACAGAATCAATAAGAAGTATGCCAACAAAAGAAACAAACTGAAACTGCTTGGACAGTAAGTAAAATAAAAATGATACCTAACAGAACAGCAGAATTTACCAGGCACATATAAAGTGGATTCATTCCTCTCAATGGATATTCAAATGCAAATGTTTGCCTTGGTTCTAAAGACATGAACATTTAAGCTACACTACCTTGTATTACGTTGTTTCTATCCTAAATGTTGTCAGAGAAATTATTTGTCATCAACTCAAAAGGAACTCAAATTTCTTTAAAATATTTATCATATATTAAATTGACTGATTTCACTAAATGGAACTTCAAAAACCATGACTAATTTTAGTTTCAACATTTTTATGAAAGGAGGGAAAGGTAAAAAACTCATAGATTCACATTCATAAAACACTACACCTCAGGAGAGTTAAAAGTGAATAAATTGTGAACAAATGTTGAATTGGGGGGTGGGGTTAAAGCAACTTCACATTAGTGAAATATCCTATGGTGCCTTACATTATTGATTCTCTGTCAACATCGTGTTAGTTCTTTTCTAAATTAGTTCTGTGGCTTGACCTTGAAAAGACTGTGATGCAGAGTCCACAGGTTCATTCTAATTGCCGTTTTTCCTGGTGGACTTAACCATGCCAACCTGTCACTCATCGAGACCATTTGTCTGTGAACAGACTTAATTAAACACCTCAAATCCAATTTCTCTGATCCTTTCCACTATTAAAAACTCCACATGTGCTCCATGAGCTATTAAGAGTTTTCTAAAGGAAAAACTCTTAACATCCTCATTGGCATTGCTCTCTACTGTTGAAGAAAGGCAGAATTCAAAAACCAAGATTATTAATTAGGATGGGAAAATAAAATACTTCTAGAGACAACAAAGAATTTTCTAACTCCTAAACATACAGTGGAAGATTAAAAAAATTATTCAAGGCACCTACATAACCTTTCCCTTTTCTTTTTTTCCTCATCTCCTTCATGTAACATCTTCAACATGCTGTACAGGCTTGACTTGAATATGAATTTTAATTTATCTTCCTTCATGTTTAAACAGGTAACTGCATTACTTTTTGTGAAAGAGGTAAGCATTTTCAGCTTCCTTTTTAGTGATTTAAATATACAGCACACTGATAGAAACAGTGAAAGTGAAAATACAAATGTGCAGTTTCATTAAAATTATTGATAAGGTGCTTTTGCTTTCTATTCCTAACAAACTTTCTTGCAATTTTAACTTTATTGAATCGTTTCCAAATTACATTTAACCATGTCTCATCTTATAATTGCGTTCCAAAGTATTTTATCTAATCTCACGGTTTCGTAAAAGATAATTCTGCATTTGATAGGTATTCTCTGCACCATCAAGTACAGTCTTCAATGTAGATTGCTGAGAGTTATAATTTAAAAGCATTTCTTAATAATTAATTTATGAATAATTAATATCTCTTACATTGGGAAATATTTAGAAAATGCTATTCCTATAACAGCTTTCATGAAAGAGAAATGAGTGGTTATGGCTGGTTTTATTGTCTCAAAGCCATTAATGCCTGGTGAGGTAATTCTCTCTTCTTGCTCTCAGTTACATATTTTCCAGAATTTTATGGCTGCACGAGGAGGACTCAGTCTCTGCAGCCATGTTTGAAGGGGAGTTCCTGCATGACAGATACTTAACAAGCTGAGTACTATTTTACCACTCTAATTAAGGCTGCAGGAACATGCACTAAAATAAATGCTCAGCCCAACCTCTAAATTTGAATTGTACTACGAAAACATCTCTGAATTCAAACAATTCCCAGCAACTGCTTTTTATTTTATAGCTTTATCAATTTGGAGTTTGGGAATACAAAGCTTATGTCATAAAGACATTTAGAGAAAAGAGGCACTGAGGTTTCAGAATGACTTCGAGCTTCTAAAGCAGTGTTCAAATACTGCCTCAATGGGTTCTGTCATTAGATTTAGATCCTTCATGCTAAAAAAACCTAGAGGCTTATTTTCATGTTTGGTGCAACAAATTATGTGAGCTGTCTAAAAAACAATAGTAATCAATCTAGGAAAGACACATATACCCAAAACAGTGCATGTGTCTAATCTGTGTACTGCCAGGCTTGATAATTCTCTTCTGTTGAGTTTGTATCACCTCCCAGAAATATAAAGTAACATGACAGTGTGAAATAAAGCAAACTAATGTAACATGATTGATCTCTGGAGTCAGGACAGCCAGACTCGTCCGTGTGCCATTCCTAGGGCCAGACAAGAGACATTTCCTTTAACACCCAAAAACATATTGTATCTCTACAGCTGCTATAACGTCTGCCTCATACAAATGCATACATTAGCTTTTTATAAAACTGGGAAATCTTCCCGCATACAAAGGTTTTATTAACTCTACACGTCACTGGGTTTGGAAGAAGAAGAAAAAAATTGTTCTCCTCAATACTATCTGTTATATGAATGAAAACCACTGCCTGAAATAAGGGAGCAGAAGCGCCCAAATCAGCCAGGATTCAGAGTCCTATTGGAGGTGATGGCACCGCTGCACACATGCAATGCAGTTTATCTGATGCTGAGAAAGACTGAACATTCTCATATCAGATATGCTCTCTTGGCAGAGAGACACATCCCTGAATTTGAGGGCTAAAAATATCTATGCTGAAAGTGTCAGTCCATTCTCTCTTGTGGTGACTATCACTCTTACTATTAATTTCTCCCATTCTTTAAATTCTACTTCACATCACACTAATGTACATGTGAGCAGCATCCCCGATATAAATGGAATTAATCAGTATTCAGCCTGATATGCTTGGCAGCAGTACTTTATTTTTCTAACTGTTCAAGTTTATTAGGCTTCCACACATCAGTTTTCATTTGGAGGGAAGCACAATAATAAGAGCAGAATCTTAAAAATTGTATCTGTTTGGCAAGAGTCTCACAAACCAGATATGTGCTATGAAAATACTCCTGTCCGGCATAGTAATTAAGGAAAAAGAGCACCCGAGTCAGAGCACTTGTCCTTGTGGCTGCTGTGGTGTCTCTGCCACGTCAATGGGTGAAACGGTCACAGGAGCAGAGAACCCTGGCTGCTTTCTGTGGCCCACTGCCCCTGCATTTACCCAGAATCCACAAGTGTAGGCCCGGGGTTATTTGTGGGTACAAATAGTTTCCGTGCTTTCAGCACTTTCAGGGATGAGAAAACCCTGAAACCATTCACTACATAACACCAGCCAAACAGCCAGACACTGTATTGGCCGGTTGCTTGTTCTCAGTGTAACTCTTGCCCTGCCCGTGCCAGTTCTTTACAGACATCGCTGTCTTGCAAAGAGAGGACACGTCCACAGCACAGCCCAAACAAAGCTGGTACAACTCGACCAGACATGCCCAAACTGCAAGGAGGATCATTCATACTGAGGGTGAGGGTGATGAGTGCCTGTGAGCACTGGGAAAGGCTCCGGAAATTGGCACCTGCTGAACCCCAGTGGAGCCTGGCAGGGCGAGTGGCAGCTGGGTTAGGGAGAGCCAGATAAAACTCTGCTTTCAGAAGATTTACTGATGTGATAGTTTTTGTTCTCATATGCTGCTGCCCCAGCTGCTGCTCAGCAATTACCTCCTTTACCTTATAATTCCATACCTTTTCATCTCATCCTGACTCAGAAGATTCATTGCTCCTCTTTCAGATTTAGCATTAATAGTGAAAAAAGCAGTACAATATTTGAACATATCAAAACAGCAAAGGCATGAGAGAAAAATCAATTTATAGATAAATTACAATCAATTCAGTAGAGTGGGAGGTCTCAAGCTTGCCAAGCTAAAAATAAATCCCAGTTCAAGATCTTTTGTTCTATAATTGTACTTGGAAACTTATTCTGATTACTCAAATAGACATAAGTACAACTTAAACACACAAGTTGATGGTTTTCACAGGAGCAATAAGTCCTATATTTTAGCTCTTTTGTCCCACAGAATAAGGGCTGAGAGGTCAAGTTTTCTAAATTGCCTCCTATTTTTATGCTACCTATTAAGATGAAACAGAATTGGCTTTTTCTGTAATTCTAAGAATGATTAGGAATAAACTTTGCACGTATATTTGTATATGAAATATTTACTTTCTCTTTAATTTGAATATTTCTTCTATTAATAATCCATTATGAAAACACAAATGTAATTGAAGCAGAAATCTATTCAGAGTACATTATATTTTGTTTACTAAATTTTTAGAATACTTTAGATAATGAAAACAATGTGGAGAATGCAATAATGTCATATAATGTTTTTAGAAGCACTTTTGATTCTAAAAACATTTTTAAAAAATTCTTTTAGAGTTTACTTCTGCTAAAGTCATAATGCTTATGACAGAGATTTCTAGATTAGATAATAGCATAGGGTTGCTTTTATTACTCTGTGAAAAACAGAAGGTGTTTTTGAAAGTTTGAGGAATTTTAGTATAAAACTTACCATGATCAAAGCTGAAAAGTGACATTACATTTGATTTAATAAACCAATGTTAAAAAAAGGCAGAAGGAACCCTGAGCAAAACAGTAAACTTCACAGAGGCTCAAAATTCCCATTTCATTCTGCAATGATGCTCATCTGTGTTATTGCCTGTTAAAAGAGTTACACAAACAAAGCACAGCCAGACCTGCTGTATTTCCTTCTGAGCCTTACCAAATTACCCACACAGATTAATCTCTGTACATATGCAGAGGAAGAGTGCATTTAGTTTTGAATACCAGATTTTTGGTCCTTTATCCTAAAAATAAATATGAGAAGAAGAATCTTATGTTTGTCTGGTGTCTTATCAATAAGTCCTCACATTTTTCCAAGGCATAATGACTCACAGTTTCAGAAGACGAGACTTGTGACATGTAATTCGAACACTAGGGTGTAAAGTGCAGCAACTTCTACTATTTCACAAGTTATCAGAAAATGTAGTGGCAAATTCTGCTGTTCTACGAACTACAACTTTGTCTTAAGAACACTTTTAAAAGATTGCAAATAACATTTTCTTTGTACATTGAAATGGCAAGTGGTTAAACTGCAATTTATAAAATGTCACACCGCTCTTAATCCCCCAATCCTCAAAGTATTAGGATTTGATCTGTATTGCAAATAGTACAGGTCAATTTTTTCTTTGGCATGCGGCTACAAACAATTGCAGGTTACGTGCCAAGACAAAAAATCATTTTTTCTCTGCTTCCAAACAGTGTGGACTGACATCATTTGACTGAATACTGAGGTGGTACCATCAGTACTGAAGTGTTACAAGAGTCAAATGTGGCTGAATTCACACGAGTCTCATCTAACATTTCTCATTATCCCCAGCAAGCCCTATAAATAGTCTGTTGTTGAAGGTTCTTCACTGAAACCAGGTAGCACAGGTAGCATGTCTCCTGAATAAAAACAACTTTCCTGTAGAGAAGGTAAAAACACTTATTTTTTTCAAGAGAAACTAAGTAAACTTGCACTTGAATAGGCCGTTGGTCTGCCCACCTTAGCAGTCAGTAACCTTTGAAATAGAATCAACAGCACTTACTTTTCTTATTTTTAGAGTCTTACCCACAATTTACTAGAATTTTCTGAGGAAAAAAATCACTGAAAATAAACTCAATAAACTGATCGAGTACAGGGGAGAGATGGTTAACACAGACAGCTCTGATTTCCATGAAGTATTCAAGTAGATCCAATCACCAAAGGGTCTTAAATTAAGCTGACATAAGAGAGAAGGTCCTCACAGGGATAACTAACTAAAAGATCAGGAAGAAAAAGCTGCAATAAATAGTCAATTTTCTCAGTGAAGGGAAGGAACAAGTGGAATTCCACAGGGATCTTTGCTAAGGCCTCAGCTGCTCAACACATTCAGGAATGATCAGGAAAAGAGAATGGAAAGGAGATTGAGTTTGCTACTGAAGACAAGTTTTTCAGGGGAGGAAAAACAACAGTGGACTAAAAAAAAGGAAAAGCTGCAGAAGGACTCCATGGCACTGACTGATTGAGGATAAAATGGCAGATGACATTCGAACCAAACAAATGTAAAGTAATGAACCTGGCAAAAAAACCCAAAGCAAAACTAAAACCATATGCGCACACACACACAAAACCCCAAAGAAGTTTTAACTTCACATACTCAGGAATTGACTCGAAGACAGCTACTGCCAGAGGCCACAGAGATCTTAGGTTAAAATCACAGCTTTATGAACTTAACAGTTCAGTGGCTTCAGAATGTTAATCACAGGAAAACCTCAGAAAGTGTAGTGCTGCTGTGTAAAGTTTGTATTCTATCCACATAATGATTGTTATGGGGTCCTTTCATGTGAGAAAGTATTTGAGTAGAATTTAAAATAGAACTTGACAAAAATTATTAAAGATAACCAAATAACTTTAACAGAAAAAAGGTATTTACAGACTAGCACTCTTAAACTAGAAAAACATCAAACAACAGCCAATGAAAAATCATGATAGGCATGAAAAAGGTGAAGGAAAAATTGGTCAGCTGCCCCTTCCATTGCAACAACAAGAAACCCTAAAATACAAATTCACAGGTGGAGTTTCTAATCAAAACCAGGCAGGCACCACTTCACATAATGCAAAGATGGACTCTGGAGCTCCCTGACATAAGACAGATAATGAATTGTGAACAGGCATGAATTCATACACTCCAGAAAATATTAATGAAACAAAAACCTTGCAGGCTCTTAAAACCAAAAAGCCTACCCTGGACTCAGGTAGTCCTTTTTTCCTCAGAGGCCATGAAATCATCCATCAGAATTACCACAGAGCGTCTCCTCCTCACATGCACTCATTTTCAGCCAGCCCTGAGCTGCACATCAGAGCAGAGGGGCCGCAGTCTCGCCTGTTGCATTCCCATGGGCCCCACACTCAGGATGTCATCAGCCAGAACAGGCACCATATCACATAAAGCATCGCAGGGCCACAATCCCAAGGATAACAATTTCCAAATCCTCTCTCAGCAGCTGATTCAGAGTGTGCAATGCTAACTAAGCAGTCTGTCTAACTTCAGCAATTCTCCTTAGCTTTGGGGTTTACAACACTTTTCTCGAGAACAACATTTTATTTTTGGAGAACAGTTTTCCATTCTGGTGACAAAAAGAATTTCGGATGAGGAGGAAATAATAATAATAATAATATGCATACTAATAATTTCACAATTATCTGTGGGTTCAAAAATCCTTTATAAGGGAAAGAAAGAGTAATAATCTGTTCTGCAGAGCTGGAATAAATGGCAGAGGAAGCTGTACATGAACCCAGACTCAAATGCTGGTTCAGTGCTCGGTAAATTGAGCAATGCAGTCTCCTTGGATATACAAGAAATCTTCAGTGGGAGTTAGAACAGGGATTTTATTCCATACATTATAATAAAAGGTATTTTTTCCTCCATTCAAAATGATTTATTCTCCAGTCTTACAGCTAGTCTGAACTGCAAGAAAAGTCATAAAAGCATGGCGTAAAAAAACAGAAAAAAATAGGGAAGCTGCATATCAGTTCACCCACACTACTAACTATAATAAATTCAAGAGTTTTTAATTATAATTTCTAGAAAATTTGAAGTTCCTGTTTACAAAAATTCTGCGTGTTTTTTTTCTTTCTTCATGAACTGTACTCAAAACTTTTATCAGTCTTGCAATTCTATGAAGAGAAAATAGAGGCTACAGTCTTACAAAATAAAAATATATTTGAACTTGAAGATTGACCTACAAGTTCTGTAAAAGGCTTTTAAAGTCCTATGAAATGCACTTAGGTTTTTGGAGCCCTGTTTTGAACTGCTATCTCTGACCTAGAACTAAAGTCTTTAAAACAGTTAACAGAGCGGGGGTTATAGGTTGTTGGGATTTTTTTGGTTGGTTGGTTTTTGTGGTTTTTTATTTTTTTTTTTTTTAATTCAAAACAAAATCATATAATTGCACTTAATGGGTTTGGTTTTCTTATCCTAATATTGAGAATTTGGTCATCTATCCAACTATATCTTAAACAGCCTGTTCTCTTTACTGAAAAAGATTATGCTGTGATAAACAGAAATGCAGGAAAACTTTGATCATCCATCTGTGTGCTGATCAGCTAAAACAATTTCACAGCATAAGCAAGTGTTGGTTATGAGGATCCAGAAATAACAACTGAAGTTGAACACTTTGGTCAAAGGGTGATCATAACCCAGTAAATACCGAATACCGATTTCTCCTCATCTCCTATTGCATGACTGAAAACTAATTTTATTTTTTTTTAATCCACACCCTCTAAAAATTATCTGTGGCATTTAAGTATTATGGTTTGCTAAAAAGCGCTGATAACGTTCTTCAGCTTTGGTTTAATGCTATCTTTTAAAAGAGGCCAAAAACATTCAGCCTAGTTCAGAAAAGTTCACCATATCACTAAATATTTAGATTCTTGATTTTAAGCCTCAGACAATTGCTATTCAAATTTTTTTAGTAACATTTTTAACTTTCCTACACTGATTTTACAATAACATGTTCAATAACTGGTGTACTAGAAGTCCTGAACAAAAACATCACAAATTTTCTATCAAAGTCTTGTTAGGGATAACATAAAAGTAATGGAATATATAATGAGAAATGAACTGAAATTCAAATATTTATCACCCAAATGCCTCTGGATACACAATGAACACCCCAATGCAACAAGCCTGTAGGAACAGTAGGGGAATAGGCAATTAAATTGTGAGGTTTAAAGACCAGTATCTTCAAAGCAATAGCAAAAAAATGTCTCAGAGTTAAACACAAACACCTGAGATGCCAAAACTCTTCCTTAACTTTGTAAGCAGCACAAAGTCCCAGGTAATCCCAACCAGGAGCTCATTATCACGCAGGCTGCGCTTAGATCAGTCAAACCTCCCCAAGCCTTGTTCACTGAGCATCTCTGAGCTGTGATGATTCACTTTAAAGATCAAAGTGAGCAGCTGCTTGAAGGAGCTCCAACTAAGTCCATTAACTTTCCTCCTCCTGAGAATGTCTTCTTGTACAAAGCTCAAAATGAGGCCAAAACCACGCACCCAGAAGATCAACAGGTTAGAAATACATGGCACTGAGAGAACTGTTCTGGGGCTACAAATACAGGTAAGGAAAGAAATGGAGACTGCTCTCACATCAACTCATTTAACATTAGATGAGGATTCCAAACAGTTTGAAAACAGATGGTTATATCGGAATTTTGCAGCATAAGGAGAATTTATTGCATTGCTAACAGGAGCTTAAATTTTACATTCAAATCCTCATGATAATTTATTCAGGAATGTACTCTACCTTAATTTGTGTTTTGCCCTGATATCTGAAACAAAAAACTGAGTGCAGGTAAAAGATTAGAGGGGACAGAATCAGCGTTCCTTTACTGGCATTAACCCTGCCCTCATTTATTTATGGATGAAGCTCCGTGGTTTAACAAACACAGGCACTAGCAAGATAATGAGAGGATGAACACTCTGATATTTGCTGTGCAAAATTCATATTGTGAGCTGAAGATGTCATAATTAATTTTGTTGTGGGTTTTTCTGGAGTGCTCATCACTGTGGTATTTAATTTTTTCTCCAAAAGAAAAATAATTAAACTCCATAATGGTCCTTTAAGACAATTAGGGCTGAAAGTCTCAATGCAGTGATTATTACTGTATGATACAGCCAAAACAATACATAAAATTTTAATTTCTGATGTTTTGTTGGGTTTTTTTACCTCTGGATCCGAAATTGGGAGCAGACAATTATTTTTAAGGAAATAGAAGCTTTAGATTTACTTCATGACCTTCTGCCTGTTGATTACACAGTATACTGACAGAAGGAATGTATTTTTTAAAATTTTCCAGTAGAGTTGGTCATAAAGAATTATTTTGAATGTGAACTATTTTATTTTTCAAAGTAGTGAACGCGGCACTTATTCTAAAAAAATATGGTATTAATGAGAGTACTTTGACTTACAAAAGTAAAAATCTGTGGGATTTAAATAATGTAGCCAGCTGATTTGAGAACATCTGAATTAATATTGGTGATAAATTATTTCACAGTAAAATTATTCATACTCAGCAGGAAATAAAGTTGTCATAATATGATAGTGTTGAAGAATGTATCTCTTATCTACACCTACACATGTTGCATGAAATCTCTGAAGAGTGGTTTCTCATGGTGGCATCTAGAACATATTCCACTCTGTACATGGAATAAATTAATGTTCTTATTTAGTACAAGTTACTGAATTGATTACCTTTACATTAAAGTCCTACCTCCCTCAATAAGTGAACAATGAAGGAGTTCTAGAAGAGTTGTTCAGTGATAGCATTTTTACTTAATGAAGAAAATGTGAGCAATATTAGAACATTTTTTCTCAACTTCTGGAGACAATTCTAAAAAACTGGTACAATAAAGTCCAGCATTCACAAATTGCCAGGAAAAATGATGCCATTTCTGTCCTGTGCGAGTCTGTACCACCTAATTTTAAAATCTATTCCGTGTACCTGAAATTAATGAGCTTGCTCTTTGCAAAGCTGTCATTAGACATAGCTTTTCCTAAAGCATAATTTTGCTGAGGAAACAAATGCACAGAGAGGCAGAATTCACACAGCACTGAAGACAACAGCGTGGTGATGCCTTGAGAGGCTACCTAGAGCAGAGGCTAGACAGAGCTAAAGGAACAAAGGTGCTGTTTACTAAAAGGCCTTCAAAGGATGCACCTTGGGCAGCACAAGAGCCTGGCCGAGGCTCCACCCAAGATGGACTCTGAGGCACAAGCTGTCACACTTTTATGAGTTTGGTCCATTTACATATTGGGGTTAATTGTCCAATTCCAGCTTCAGGTTGTGCAGTCCCATCCTCCCAGACTGATCTCCTCGATTCACTGTTTTTTGGAGTTTTTGGGCCTGAAGCTGCAATGGTGCCCCTGGTTCTTGGGCTGGAAAAGGATTGTATTGTCTGACTGAGCTGTGAGGAGAACTTGCTAACACTATATATGAAGTTCAGAGTTATATACTAATGCAGAATTTGGAAAATGTGAGAGCTAAAACTTCAGGCATCAGTGGGAGTTCTTATTCTTCATAATTCAGGTGTTTTTGACAAACGGCATTTTCCACCTGAAGAAAAAAAGTCAAATTAAATTGGGATTTGGAGGAGATGTACAGTAGAATTTTGGTTTTGAGGACTGTTTTTCAGTCCTTGATGTAACAATTTAACATGGTCCTATAATCTTGTTATTTTCTTCCTAATAACTAGAGCACTCACTAAAAATGTGAAAAGGCATGAAGAACTTTTGCTTAAGGCATCTGTTAGTCAATCACTTTTGCTTTACTAGGTAAAAAATAGATTTATTTGTATCCTATAAACTCCTTTTGAGTGAGGAAAGTCATCATTATGATTATATTTGACCTTCAGTGCTTCAACTTCAGGAAAAATAATCACAATTCAGAGAGTTAATTAAAAATACACAATGCTACAGAAAATTGAAAACTGTTTGAAAATAAAGAGAAACTTTTATTTGGCAATTTTCATGGTGCAGCTGTTTCTTAGGGAACAAAAAAGACTTTTTTTTAAATATGTCTGCTCTTATAATGACAATAATTATTTTTATTCTGCAATTTCCCAAATTCATCAGGCTCTTGAATACTATGGTATAAACCTAGTGGTAAAACTGCATCTATTGATAAACCAGGTGTTCCATAGATTGGCCTGAAGTGTTAGGTGGTATCTGACAGGTTTCTCATGATATTAAAATCAGTATATGTCACACAAAAAGACGCATAGTTTGTGTATGTCCCTCTTGAAACATTACTACTAGGTCTAATGTAGACTCCAAACCAGCACTAAAATACCTGATTCTATTTCTTTTAACAAATTTAAAATATATTAGTGGAATTTTCTATCTGTCTATTTGGGGAGGCTTGTGATTGTTTCATAATGTTGTCGCTTTAGCTTTCACTACTTATAACAGTCAGAGAGAAGAGCTAACACCAAAGGGCTTGGCCAGAGCTGGGATCTCAATAATGCTGTCACTAAATAAAGCAGAGATGGTGCCTGTCCTGCAAACTGATACCTCCACCTGTGTGCGTTCCACCCAAGCACGGTGTGCTCCCAGGACTAATGAGGAAGCAAAAAAATGAGGGTCAGATCAGAGGGCTGTGACAGTCTGCTCTGTACAGGGAAAGGAAGGATTGAATTAGATTCTCTATAGGTAGCACAGCCATGGGTAGGGAAGGGTTTTACCTTTAGACAAAGAAGCTGTTCCAAAAAGCCATTTCCCAGCTTATTGTCACAGAGGTCTTCTATTGATCACAGCAGAACAACACTGTGATTGATCCTTCTTATCTTTGCTATTTCCAATATGCTCATAAACTAAAAGTCTAGTTACAATTTGTGAGGAAGATAACAGGATAGCATGCTTGAGCGTAGATTAACAAATATATTAAATTTTATAAAACATAGTCCAGCATCTTCACATCTACTGGTTTTACTGCAAAGGACAAGTGGAATATTTAAATAGCATTGCACATTAAAATGTTGCTCGATAAACCTATCAATATATACACTTCTCCATTGAATCATTCTGATTTTATACATGTTTTCATCCCAGCCTTAGGAGCATAGCAGCTGTCATATTAATCACCCCAGTGCTCAATGCTGCTTTCTGTTATTTCAAGTCTTACCTCCCTTTCTATCAGGCTGTGCTCCACGTCTTATATTTATGCTTGCCCTTGATCTTCACACTGACAACTGGGAGGCCTTTATTGCTCTTTAGCATTCAGCTTTCCTGTTGACACAATCTATGCAAACACACAACCTTTTCTCTAAATAAAATCAGCCTTTGCCTGATGGAGCTTAGCACATTAGCAAGTAACTCAACAGAAAGTGGACATTTGGCAAGGAAAGGAGAACAGAAAAGGCCCCCAAGAAACTGGTGCCAAGACAACAGAATAAAGTCTGCATGCCATGTAGTCAGCAGCTGCTTTACTCTTTTACACCTTGGGAATTGTCTATAATTCTCTAAAACTGATGTACACACACAATTGTCTTTTTGCTACAGTGAATGAGTTCACTGAGAAAGTCATGAACATCCCAGTAGGTCTGCCATGTCAAATGCTGCCAGATGATAGAACAAAGCGTCTCCATCAGCAATGTTAGGCTGATGTCCTTCCAAAACTTCCACTTTGTTTGATGCTTTGGCCACCAAGGTTAAGAAAATGAATTTTACATTGAAAAGCCATCTTGTTATGTGAAAAGAAGGAATACAAGAAAAGAAGAGCAAAAAATGAGCAAACATTTGCCAATTTTAAGAGGATATAGAAAATTAAGCAGTGATGAAAGTAGCATTATCCAGAATTGGTTCTGATGGAATGACAGTGTATTTTTCTTTTTGTTTCTGATGCCTCACTCAGGCACATGCAGTGTGCTCATGCATCTACCATCACTAACGCACACTGAAACAGGAAAAAGCAACATCTAAATCACACCACAGCTACAGCATGACTTCAGTTTCAATAGTAAGGGACAAGGCAGCCAGAGCTTCATATACATCATGTGAAATTATGCATGGCTCGACCAATTAGCCAGTGAATGAAACCTCCTTTTATTTCTGTCACTCTATCAACCCAAATCCACCCTTGTAAACACATTTGAAGCAAAGAGAACGTAGAAAAAGAAGCTAAAGGAGGTAAAGAACTGAGCAGAGAAAACAAGTAAAACTGGAGTCAATATGGAGCAGAATTGTCTGCAATCTTGCCACAATTTAACTTTTTTTTAGTGAATTAAGTACTCCCTCTAATCTGAGGTCTGTTAGTGCAATCCTATACTCTAGAAGTTACAGAATTGACAGGAATTATGGTCATATTCAATTCTCCCCTGAAGCAAATTCCTTCACTTCTAAAATTAAGTCTATAGACAAAAATCCTACTTTTCTGCAGCACTGGATTAATTTCATTGTGTCTCTTTTTATTTTGCTGCCTTTTTTTCCTCCGTAAATTTTTATCTGTTCTAAACCAAAAATAACTAAAACTCAAACACTTTTTTCCCCACAAACCAGATATGAAAAGGACTGCAAATATTCATTTTATCCAAGGATAAACTCTTGGAACTGGAAAACAAGCTGAAATTTTGTCAGCACCATTAAGTCAATTTACAGAGACTTCCAGCTGCATTCTGAGGCATCCATGACCTTTCCAGAGAAAGCAATATATGTATTTTCAGTATGTTTATTTTTCTTCTAAAACAGAAACATCAGTCCATTCACCCAGCACAAACTATACTTCTCATGACAGAAGGCTGTCCCAGTCTGAAATAGATTGTAGAGGGGTGCAGACAGAAAGGAGAGAGCAGCATCTAACTCATGGGGAATTCTCTCCCAGGGAGCAATGGGCAGCGCCTGGACATTTGTATGCTTTTACTAGAATGGCTGGAAAAAAGGTCAGCTGTGGAACTGACACTGGCTCAAAAACCAATTCTTTCATGGCACCTTTCCTGTTTGGAATTTAGAATTAAACCAAAATATGCCTACCTTATCAGCAATGAATCAAGATTACTTCCAAACACTACAAGAAAAGAAATGTTTCTTTGAATGTTCAGCTAAACTCCTGAATCTAATTATCAGTTTGTCTTCACACTCCTCGGCTTAATTTTTAATACATTTCTAGCTCAGAAGTCAGCTAACAGGAATTCTACAGTGTTGATAAAAATAAAAAGAAAAAAATAAAGTATGCCTGGAAAGTGCATCTTTAATTAATTATTTTGCTGATATTATAAACTTGGTTCTGAAAGAAGTAATGCCTTTGGTGTAGAAAAACTTACTTGTTGACCTATGAGACCAAACCAGTTTTCTCACAACATATTTAGAGTAGGTAGTCTTTGCTCACAGTGACTTGTATGCATACACTTAATGTGCATATTAAATCTTATCCAGAACTAACTTTGAAAAATGTGAGCTAACAAGTCTACAAGGAACAAACTATTGATTAAATTCTTAGCTCTTATCATTCACTGACTTTTAATGCCCACATTTTTCCCAGATTTTAATTTGATACCCTACCTGAGAGCAGGCGATTCATAGCAAAATCTTGCTGCAGTTGCTTCTTTTAAACTCACCTTATTATTAATTTGAAAATTCTTCCCTTTGTGAAGACTCAATGAAGCCGTTCCCCATCTCCTGCAAGCTCAGCTGAAGACTGTGCCAGGGCTACGCTTCTCTAAAGAAAATGACAGATGAAGACAATTTTATTCAAATCTGAAAAGTAAATTGCAACAGAGCTGCAAAATATAGCAGATGTGTTCAAAGCAGTCATTTTAAAGTAAAGGCAATTTGCTGTTGTGATACAATGACTTCAGCATTAAACAGTATTGCTGAATCCAAGAGTTAATGATATTTATGACCCTCCAGATTCTGCAGTAGTCTCCACTCCTGGATAGCCCTCCACATTAAAAATACCTGCTATACCCTGGAATATAGCAAATATTTAGGAAGAACAGAGAAACCATGTGCAAAAGCAAGATACACTATAAAGAAGAATTCTATAGCAGAATTTGTTTTCATTAAGAAAATATCAAGAAGAAAAATAATAATTTCTGTGTTCTACCAGGCTAAATCTAGTAGAACTCCATGTGATTTGCACCAGTACACCTGCAGCATCCAAGTCCCTTTCTCTGCTTCATGCTAACAAGGACTGTGTCCATTAATTACTAGATTTGGAATTGAGCTTAGGAGACATCCCTTTATACAAATTCTGAAGGTCAAGAAGTTTTCTGAAAAGGGATTCTCTTGCATTAATGTATTTATATAACACAGATTAACTAGGCTGCAAGATAATACAAAATGAATAAAGGTAGTTATTAACACATATTGCTTGTCTAGGAACTGTGAATAAGGCTACTTTGCAATTCTCTTCTACATAGGAAAAAATGAAGCTTTGTTTCCATTTGCACTATTGCACTTTTTTTTTTATTTTTCATATGCATGAGAGTATTTTTCATGCTGAGAAATAAATATATTTAGAACAGCAGCAAAACATTACAATGAATTATTGTCTAAAAGCTGATACTGATTTCAAGCAGATAGAATGTTCATTATTTCATCTAACAACCAGCATACTTAGGTTCAGGGAAAAAACAACCAGAGAAGCATTCTGAATACATTACTTTATTTCAGTTGCCCATTTTGGTGAAAAATTAGAATATAGGCTCGTCTACTCCAGAAAACATCCATAGTGATATGTGGGAAAATGAATTCAATAAACTGAATGTGAGAAACATAGTTTCGGTCTTCATAACTTAGATGTGCTTATTTGGTAGGCAAAAAAAACCCCAAGGTTTTCACTAAGATGTCAAGTTGTAGCATGTGTTCTTCTAGTAACAACTAGAAAACATCTAGGTATATGAATTGGCTTTTCCCCTCACTAATTTCAGTCAGTCTCACAAAGACAAAAGTATTGCTTGCTTGTTTTACCAAGTGATACCTGTCTTCTTGCTACTGAATAATAAAAACTTCTTCTTCACAGAAATAATGTTTGTGTGACTGCTCCTGCATATACTTTCATAAAGCCATATAAGAAAGGATGCAGGTCTTGGATCAGGACTGTTCCCTACTGAGACTGCAGGGCAAACCTTTAGACAATACCAGAGATTATTAAAAGAAAATAAAAACCGAATGACTGTTGCACCACATTTGCTTTTAGTGACCTAAACCTGACTCCTGTTTGAGTCATTCTTATGGTCTTGCTTCTATTACAGGTGCTAACAGACCCACAAAATACAGAACTAAAATTGCTTTTGCCCCAGCCCAGGAAATCCTTCAGCATCACCTCTTCGCAAAAAGCTAGAACAGAGGTGGCCAAAAATCATTTTGTTCAGAAGAGGCTTTTAAAGTCATTTATTTCAGCAACCCTGCCATGTGGGCAAGGACATCTTCAACTAGATCACCTTACTCAGGGCCTCATCCAACCTGGCCTTGAATGGAGGCAGGAGGGCATCTACCATCCCTCTGGGCAACCTGTGCCAGAGCTTCAGCACCCTCACTGCATTTCTTTGTAATATGCAGTCTGAATCAACCCTCTTTTATTTTAAAATCATGACCTTAGGACACATACTATGTAAGGACATCTCTAAACCACAACAAGGTTTCCCCAGGCTAAGCAGCCCCAACTCTCTCATCCTTTCCTCATCAGAGAGGTGCTCCAGCCCTCTGATATTCTGTCACCCTCCTCTGGACCAGCACCAACAGGTTCACATCCTTCCTGTGCTGGGGACCCCAGAGCTGGATGCAGCACTGCAGGTGGAGTCTCAGCACAGCTGGGCAGAGGAGCAGAATCCCTTCCAGCCCCTGCTGCCCTCAGGGCTCAGGATGCAGCCCAGGACACGTTTGGCTTTGTGCACTGTGAGTGTCTTTGGCTGGCTCACGTCCAGCCTCTCACCCAGCGGCACCCACATCCCTCTGGGCAGGGCTGCTCTCCATCTGTCCATCGCCAGCCTGGACTGATACCAGGGGTTATCCTGACCCAGGTGCAGCATCTTGCTTTGGTCTTGGTGAGATTCCTATTAGCCTCTTCCTGATCTTGTCCGGATCCCTGTGGATGCCATCTCATCCTCCAGGTTTGTCAGCAGCCCCGCACAGCTGGGTGCTGTCTGCAAACTCACTGGGGCCAGGCTCAGTCGCACTGACTGTGGCACTGAGGAGGATACTGCAGGGTCCTGGTGCTGGTGGGGACCCCTCAGGCACCACCTCTTACCGGCCTCCATGCTGACATGAAGCAGGGGAGCCCTGCCCTCTGGATGCAGCTGATTCCTTACCCACAAACAGTCCATCCATCAAACCCACAGCACTTCAGAGAGAACCCACAGCCCTTCCCTTGTCCCTGCTGTTGTCACTCTATCAGAGAAGGTCACTGGGTGGCCTTATACTTGTGCTGCTGTTCTCAGCCACCTCCCTGTGCCTTAGCAGAGCATCTGGGGGATCTGCTCCCTGATCTTCCCAGGGATGGAGGGGAGGCTGGCTGGCTGGTAGTTCCCAGGGTCTCCCTTTCTAAGCTTTTTAAGAACATGATATCTTTAAGTGACAAACTTCCCTTTAGAACTTTTATAATATATTGCCTCAACTATTTCCAAAAAAATGCCCAATGGAAACTAAAAGGTTAAGTTAACAAATTTGAAACATTTTTTGGTCAAATTCTTTAAGTCTGAAGTGATACATCAGATTATTTGCAATTTTTTTGTTCCAAATCACCAAACAACTCTATTTAACAACCATCCCTGCATCAATTTTTCCACTCAGACCTATTTCCAATGCAATTTTCTAGAGGTCAGCTTAGACATACATAGAATATATATCATTTTAACCTGAGCAACAAACTATAAGACACGAAACTGCTGGTGGAGCTAGTAATTTGTCTCTACAATTGACCTTTCAGTGCTCCATCTATTTCATATTTCTATTTAATCACATAGCCAGGGTTATTCGCACTCAGCTACTCTATATGCATTTTACAGTTTTGTTCAAATTTTTACCATTGTTATTTTCAAATCAAGTTTGAAAATATTCTTGAATTTTTCACCAGATTTAAAAATTATAATATTTTATGGTGTTTAGAAGAAGTTCTTTGCTATGCATAATCAGTTATAAGGACAACTTACAGTTTTAAAGACAAAATAGTTGGAATTAAATTCATCACTGCTGAGTTTGCCTTCACTGCTCTATTAAAGAAATAATGGAATAGCAGTTTTAACATTCACCATAAAATTTGAAATACTTTTGCTTGCACCTATCATGAAACATTCTCACACGTCATGGGGGAGGAAACTCAATTCAATGAGCTTAACTCCTCCACAAAGACAACCAACACTGTGTTTAGATCCACCTTGAGAAATGCTGTGTTTAAAGAGCTGTGCTCAAAAATAGAAGATTGTAACTTAAATTAGAGAACCTACTTCAAAATATTTATAAATTGGCCAAGCATAGATCCTCTCTGATTACAGTGATAGCAATTATATATTTTTTCTCAAATTTAATTATATACCTCAATTTCATCACCTGCTTTCAGTCAGGAAGTAAAATACAGTTTATGAAATAAGATAAAACTTGCTGACTGTGCAAAGATAAAAGTAATTCTTAGAGAAGTAATCAAGGACAGCAGCTGTTTGCCTCCAGGTTTTCCTTGGCCTTCTGCCAGTATGACATTTCTCCTGCATAATTTGTACCCTGGTATCAGAGTGTAGGAAAGTTTGTCACCTATTTTTCGAGAACACGCCCATTATGTCAATATCCTATTTTAAAACATGTGCATTTATTAATAATGTATTTTTAAATTGGAGTATTTATTAACAACTAACTTTTATTATACTAAGACTGTCTTGTACCCAGCAGATTCCTGTGTACAAACTGGAAATGATCTGACACCATGATTGCAACACCCTGGGTGAACAGGCAGCAGTTCAGGGAGCTGCAGTTAAAATAATATTCAAACATGAGTCACTCTCAGAGCTCCTGCCCTGGACTGCCACTGCAAACCCAATTCCTGATTCCAGTCTGTCTGTATTTGTATGTAAAAGCAATCATCTCTATGCATTTAAAGGCCAATCACTTTTTTGTTTTTAAGCTTAATAATGCCTCATTAAAAAAATATCAAATAACAAACTATAATTTATCAGAAATCAGTTCTGTTTGGTACTACAAGGGTTCTTTCCAGAAAAAAAAAACCCAACATTTTCATTGAAACAAAACAACCTGAAATCCCAACAGTTGAAAATTTCTTGCAAATCATAAGAAGAATTTATTTTCTATAGGAAATGCTTATTTTCACAATAAGTTTTCTTTTCCAAGTTAGTTAAAGTATCTTTCAAAACACAATAGAAAGATAAACTGGCTAACATTTCCCAGGATGATTTTTCATAGATACAAGTGTAGGTTCACAGCAGTGAGAGAAAAATTGAGTCCTATGTCCACATGGAACTCAAAGGAGTTACTGAGCTTCTCAGTAACTTCTGATTGAAAAAATGTCAAGTGTATTCTTAAATGCTTTGTCCATAGGCTAGAAGACTATCCAGACTAAAATGTAAACAATTCACCTTTCCACTTCCTAGCTTTAAGCTCGTAAAATCTTCATTTATATCTCTGGTAGTTCACTAGGAAAAAGTTATATTTTCACATCAACTTTTGTGATTTTCCAATATATACAGTAAAGCAGCTTGATTAACATTTTTGAGGCGGGAAAGTAGAATTTGAAGTGTTTTTGTTCTGGAAATCTCGAGATTTCTTGGAGTAGCACAATATTTCTCCCATATTTTTTGCTTTCTCTGCTTGTAGTAGGGACCAGGTTGCTGTGGCAACTGAGTTCCAGGAGAACTTCAGAGCTGCTTGCTGGTACTGTGCATCAGCAGCTCCATCCTCCCTGAAGGAGGAAGCTGGCATGATAACACTCAATTCCCCACACAGAAAAACTTCCAGGTTAACCTGACTGCTAAATCATACATGTGGTTTGATAAAGAACACAAAATAACAAGAACTAAACTTGAGAAGAAATACAGAAAATAGCCTCCAATTTAGGCTGATTGTTCAACGTGTGCTGTCAGGAGAGAAGTTCACTTTTCTTTCTGTTTGCAGGTTTCTCTTTAACAGCTTTCAGAGTCCTTCCTTCCTTCCTTCCTCATGTTACCTTTATATATATATATATACTGCCCAACAACTTATATTAATATGAAGCTTCAGGGCAAAATCCTCACCTCCCAGAAGTTACTAAGTGTTTTATCACTCAGCTTCCTAAGGTCATGATTTAATTGCTGGGAAAAGAAAGACCAGTCTACAAAACATGCATGTGTCACCTCTATAACTAATGTACTCTCCAAGGTAAACAAAATCCTGAAAATAACTTACTATTAATCTAACATTCCTTTAGCTCAAAAAAGGGCTTGTGTTCATTAAAACTGCACTGAGACATCACTTATCAATTTGGCAGATCTCATTATTTAGATTTTTGCCTTTAAAATCTAATCAGTATCTTCGTCCCAAATCATTTTTATGCTCCTTCCTCATTACAAAAACTGCTATTTTCAACTTAATCAGTTTCACTACACAGTTATATTTCATTAGACACTAAAGAGCTGTGAGATTGGGGTAGTCTATTAAAGAAAACATTAAACATAGAGCCTGATTTCTGAGAAATAATGTGCTCTACAGGACTCCTAATGGAAGAGTAAGGTGGAAAAAAATCATCCTAACAGAAATATATAGATATATATATATATATAAATAATCAGGCTTAAAAATCATTGAGTTTGAAAGAATTATCAAATACATTCAAATGGAAGTATGCCCAATCTATAATTACAGTCACAGCAATTTTTCCTGTGTAAAAGCCTTCTAAGTCATGAGTAGCGTTCAAACCTCAGGTATATTTTGACACCAAAGGCTGATCATATACCAGCTTTACTGGGATGGGCGAGGTAGGGATGGGGAAGGAGCAAACCAGAAAAATTTCCAAGCTTTTATTGGAACCATGACAAGAGCACTGAACAAAATCCCACTGTTTTTTCATGGTTGTTTGAAGGTTATGAGCCTGTGGAGGCAAGTTGAAATTCTCCTGAAAGTCCCATGAAACAAATTTTGTGGGACCTCATAGAAGAGATATGTAACCGCACTACACAGCAAATACCTGTTATTATCTTTTGGTGCTTCTCTGAATGTATGATAAACACCTAAAGATGAACACAATCATTTTGTCGAACAGCAAAAGATATTGGTTTCTTTTTTGTTCAAAAATACATGCTTCAGTTCAATTCACATATTTGAAGAGAAATAAAAGCAAACAACAGAGAAAGTCAATGTAAAAAACCAAAATCCCATAATGATGCTGTAGAGGAGACACTGTTCAAATTGAAGTCTGTCTGAGCAGAGAGTGATAATGGGTCCATCATCTCAAGGCCAAGATTTAGGTAATAATGAGATACCAAATTTTCAGGTATTAACTTCTCAAAAAAAGACTGATTTTTCAAAAAGCAGCAAGGGCTGGGTGAAAAAAGCCCAGGTTCTACAAGTCTATTTCAGCCCACTTTGCTGTTTTGAATACAGCAGGAGTTCAGGGCATTTGCCCAACCCAGGCCTAATCTAAACTATAAATCAGGAATGGACCTGCACGTTTATATCAGCAAGACTGCTAATATTTTGTCTGTGGCAACAACCTTTTATTTTCAAGAAAATAATACATTTCCCTCAATGTTACTTTATGGAAAACAGGAAAAAACTAGCATTAAAACATTGCTTCCCAAGGATAAAACAAACTAGGCCATAGCACTGCTTGAATACAGGTGAAAATATGCACAACAAAATATTTAGATATGCAAGGGATACTGCTGATGTGTCTGCAGCTCAGAGAAAATTTATAGCACAAACCTTGCGTGAGTCAGTGTGAGAGCTGCTGTCAGCTACAAAAATCATCAGGATCTTACACCTCTACCACATGTAAAACATCCTGCAATGATTCTCATTAAGGAGGCTGTGCCATATATCAAAATAATGTTATACCTACAGCAGCCTACAGATACTAAAACATGCCCTTCCCGCTTATTTTGTACACAGTAAAATATGAGACACTTGTGGGTAAACTTGCTCATTATTTCTGACAGATAATTGAGAGTAAATGTTTGATACCAAAACTTAAGTATCTGAAAGCCATGGAAATAGAAAATTTCTAAATGTTTGTGAAAAAGAAAGAAAGGGAGAGGAACGGAGACATCAATTATTTGAACTACACAGAATTTTAAATGGATAATAATTAACTTGGTGGTGAGTAGCTGAGATGAGCAACGAAAAATTTCACAAGCTTTCTTGAGCAGTATCTAAAAATAGGTCTGAGACAGAAGAAACACTTTTCCAGCAATTCTGAGTTTCCTTCTTTCATTCTTTGTTGAAACACCAACTTCTATTTACTTCAAAAAGCTGAGGAAGTTCTGTACACACATATGAAAGAATTGAGGACTGTCTTGTACTTATTCATGACCTTGAGTAGATCAGCATTCATTAAGAGGAGATAAAACTGAAGAGAGGAATTCGTCAAAGTTTTCCCTCAAAAAGACACAGTCAATCCCAAAGGTGCATTGTATGGCTGAGATCATTAATATCTCAGTACCTTTGTGCACCATGGATATTCCTCTCCACTCCTAGTTAAGGTTCTATGCACAGCACAGGGCACAGCCTCATTTCCTGCACAGGAACACCCCTGGAATAGCAACATGTTGGAATGGCCCTTTGAGTACCAGCCAGCTGCAAGGATAGCTTTGGCAGAACTGCCTCTCCATTCCTTAATCAGAAAAGGAAAGCAGCCCCCATCCCTCTATTCATGGGGAAAGGCATCCAAAGAAAAGGTCAGCAGCAACAAGAAAACCCGCTGTGATCAGACATAACCAAAGCATTTCTTAGAATGGCATTGCACCTAGAACTAATCCTGCTCCTCAGGAACCAAGCGGATTCCTCTCCTCCAATTTTCCTTTGCTGTATAAAATCTATACTTAATCCACTCTGTTCCATATTTTCTAAGCAGCACCAATCACATTGTTCATTCAAAGGTCAGGCCAACACATATGGTATGCAATTCAGAGCAGCAAACACAAAAACAGTTGTCATTAGTCATTATAAACCCTAAGTATAAACATAAATAGTTACCTAGAAAGGATATTTCATTTCCTAGGAAAGGAGGTGGCAGTGGATGCTCACTAGCAATGAGTTGCAGCCAGTACAATAATATGAAAATTTATACACACAGTCGGTGCTCCAGCCAACAAATAATGTACACAATTACTGCTCCTGTTAATGTGCCTCATTTTGGGAGCAGCATGCCCAGTGTTTTCCCCTTAAGGTGTCTTGAGCAACTGGTCTGTATTTTAATGGAGAGAACCATACGTAATGAAAGCAGAACTTCCAGGAGACGAGCCACAATTTCAACTTGTTCTTGTTGCCAGAGTAATAATTACAGTGAAATGGAAAAAAACCCCAAGTACACACCTACTATAAACAGATGGCTAATAAAAATTTGGGGAGCTCTTTCAGTACAGAAATTGAATATTCAGAAAAGACACCTACATAACAAATGCTGGGACATGCTGTCTCCTTTCATAGGCTACTTAAAGATGTGCCCTCTAACTCAGGAGTTGAGCTGCTTTTTCTTTTATTGACAATTACATGCAGAAGTTTCAGAATATGTTTGTACTAAATATTTAGCTTTATAATGTTTCAAATATTCTCATGCAATACTGGTGGTAGATATTAACTGCTAATGTGACATACTCCAACATGCTCAAGAATTTTTACGTTATTGATCACAGATTTCTGTTCTACCATCTTTAAATAAAGAATATTCTTGATGAAATTAGGAGTTTACAATACATATCGTACGCTTGGTCCACTGAGATTCCCTCATGCCTGCAAACACCTGCTCTGTTTGTACTTCCATTTGAAGACAAGAACAAATATTTCCATTTGCTCAAAAATGCTGACAGGTGAATCAATGTTTCAACATTCAAGTAGGTCAGCCCATGCTGCATTATTCAGTGTAGCAACATGACACTTCTCAACAATAAAATATGGTCGAATACAAATTTGAAGTGATACAAGCGAATATCTATTTTTCCCACAGAAGAAAAGCTGCTTTAATTTGAAATTATTCCCCCTCCATCTGTAAGACGAATGTGAAATATTACAAATTACAATTACAGCCTAGCTTCTTCATCCCAGTTGATAGCAGAGCAAACACAAGAAATAAGAAGTGTATCTGTTCCCAGACAGCACAAGCGACAGCAGATTTAAAGAGACATCATCAGCTTCAAACACTGCCAAGTAGAAGCAAAAAGAATAAAAGCTACTTCAGGTACCACAAGCTGCCTGAAGTCTCTTCTACCAATTTAGGGAGGGAAACCAAAGCCTTTTTCTGTTTCTTAGAATGGGTTTTTTGGACCCTGTTTGTGCTTGAAAAGTTGCGCCCTTAAGGGAATGCAGTCTCAATGTTCCACATGATCTGTACACAGAAACACTTGTCAGTGGGGAAAGTAAACAAAGCAAAGCTGGCACCTCTCACCTGCCTCATTTGCAGTAGTTCTACACAGCACCTTGAGTAGCAGCAAGCTGGATATTCTCAGGAAGTGTTTATCAAACAAACAGTTGCCCCTGAATACAATGAAGACAAACCAAAAGTATATTGCTACAAAAAAATAAATAACGTGATTTACACTACAAAACGCCCTTATATCCTCTTTTTAGAATGTGTTATTCTGTCACCAAGTATCTACCACAGAGTTTCCTACATGGAAAGAAAAGACATTTTTAAGATTGCAAAACCAGACCCTGAGTAGTTTCTTAGAGCCTTTGCTGAGGTTTACTTTTTTGGAAAGAGAAGAGTCAAATTCTTTTCCAAGAAAAAGAAATGAGCAATTTCAGTATATAATTAAAATAAAACTCTGAAAAAAAACCCACAAACAAAAAAACAACAAAAAAAACAACATAAAAACAAACAACAAAAACCAAACAAACCAAAACATCTTAGTGTTTTATGAATAATCCAATTATTTATTAATTCAATCACTGAGCAAGATATTTGTACAGAGTCTCAAACATTAATTTATGGAGTAATTGCCTGAAATGCCATTTTTTTGGCATTGGGGAGGACATGCTTCACAACTTTAAGTCTGTTCATTCATCTTTATTTGCAAGGGATCTGGTTATTCAGCAAAATCTACACACACGCTTAAAGCTAAATATACCTGAAAACATCTTTGCAGATGGAACAGCCCATAATCATAGTTGCAGTGGATATGATTGAATAAAAACTTTACAGCCTCTTAAAGCAATATTTGTATTAGAAATTGGTATAGATTTATCTAAGAATGGAGAAAGAAAAGCTAAGTCTTTTATTGTATTATATATTACCCCCCATTAGCAGCATGTTCCTGGGTGGTGGTTTCATTTGCCTCTGACCCCTAACAGATGTGATACAATAGATTCTGCTCTTCCCTGTCACACTTCATAAAAACCTCCAAAATGACAAATGGATCAGAAGAGACTCAAGAGAAGAGGGAGGGCTGAGACACTGCAGGTAAAACAGTGGTCACATCTGCCCACAGTTATGTAAACTCATCTCTTTATTTAAAATATCAACCAAGCGACCCCTCACCCTCAAACTGATTACAATAACAAGGTCATTCCAAATGCTTTTGTCAGATACTTACCAGCACAAATCACCAAGACATTTTACCTCTGATCACATTTCAGATTAGCCACATATGATCATTCTTATAAACTTTCTGATCAACTACATCTTAATAGATTTAACATATGAACAAGCTTCATTGCTCTATTTGTTCCCCTCACTGTATTTATTAAGGAGTTGCTCTTATTCATTTTTTAAAGCAGTCTCTTGTTTCTCTCTTTCCTAGGTCAGTTATCTCAGTAATTTAGAGACTCAAAGTGCTGTATATGTCCATCACATTGTCACACAGCACTAAACTGGGAGCATTAAAAACACTCTTGACAGCTCTCACTTCCATTCAGGTGATTCTAATTATGTTACTGAGACAAATTTCTCCAGTACCACCATCCAAAAGCGTGGATGAAAGTTACAGAAGCAGTTTTTCCATGCAGGAGTTGGCAGTGCCTGCACTGGAAAAGAAAAATGGCAGTTGTCTAAGTTTTTTCACTTAGGTTTTGTTCATCTTTTCCCCCACACAGTTTCCTTCACTAATAGCAGTGAATGGATGGCAAAGAAATAAAGAAAACATATGATAAGATGACACATCAGTTACTAATTTTAATTTGTTTGTTTTTGTTATGTCTTTAGAACATAAAAAATTTGCTTTTCCTATAGAAGTGTGATTCTCCATAGAAAACTGACTGAACAGTGACACCACAGGGTGCTGTGCCCATGCACACCAATTATTTTTCAGCTAAAAATATGGAGCATGTTAAACATGTCAACTGCTACCCCCTCCAGAAAGAATAAACAGCAGCATATTTTGGACACATCAGGCAGTGACACCTTTTTAGGGACTTAATATTTTTGCAGAGGTATCAACAGGTCCCTGTACGGAGCAGCTTCACACTGACATTCCTGGATTTCCCACAGACATTGTATAAAACTGTTCTATTGTTTTCTCAATCAATACTTCCCAAAACAGCAAAACAGTGCTGAATGCAAATTAAGCTGAGGAAGCTGAAATGGATCTGAGCTCAGAGATAGCAAAGTGGTAAAGTGATCATTAAAATGCTGGTGACAGAGAGAGGCAGACAGAGACACATTTGTTTTCCTGCATAGATTCTTTGAGCCTTTTTTTTTTTTATTTAAAGCACAAATTATTTGCCTTCTTTTTCACTTTTAGGGGGAAAAAAATCCAATCAAGTTAAAAGGGCTGTTTTAAGAATAGACATTGAAAGATACTTCTGGAGATGGAGACAGAAGTAGAGATTAAGTTCTATATTCTTAAAACAGTTTTGATAGCTAAATTTATGTCCAACCCATTAATTAAATGTCTGTTATAATTACAGCTTGATGATGTCTCTAGTAGAATTTATGAGTCCAGAATCACATTAATGTTTATTACTTTGATTTTAGTAATGAACGGATCCCAAATCAAGGCTTATAGCCAACTTTCTTTTTTATAAGTACAGACAAGCATTTCTCTTATTGTTACTGATCAATATTTTTTCTATTTCAATGGAATCTTCAGTTCTCACTTGCTTAGGTGATGGTAATAGGAGGTTTTTCACAGGCTCAACATCCTTCAGAGACACTTCATGTGGTATGTCTTATCCAATTGTCACTTTGACCAGTTGGACAATTTTTTCAAACAACTTCAAGTTCAGCAAGCCCCTGAAGTGACCTCTGCAGATGTGAGCCTGCCCTGATGAATAGAACGGGAAGATGAGGATTGACTTCAGGGGACCTCAGAATGCACGTGCTGTTCTCTAAAGGTCAAGAAAGCTAAAGCTGAGATTTGGATCAATAAATTCAAACAAACTTGTGAAATCATCGTGTTCGTAACTGCCTCTAATGATCAGAGGAGTTATCCCTACTCTAACTACACATCAAGAAGTATAAATACAATCTTTGCATCTGGGCACTTCAGCTGCAGCAGCTAAAGTGTGAGAATAGTAAAATACTTTCAAAATGCCATCAATGAATACATCAACATGGAAACAAATTATGACACTGATGCTACACCGTGCCTTCCAAAGTTAAAATTTCCTTTTGTGTGGCTACTTGTTTGGACAATCTCAACTTTGAAAGCCAAATGTGAGATAGATCAGCTCACTGAAACCTGAACCACTGAGGAGGTCACAAGCTGGGTATCCCAAAACAGGAAGGACTTTAACCACCTTTTTGAGATGGACGTTATTGTGCTTTAGGTGAGGAACAGAAAGTGAGGAACAGAATTTGACACTTCTATTGCAGAAATTTGTGTTAACTCCTTTATAAATGAGATTCATTCAAGTGGGCCCAAAAAAACCCTTACATTACCTCAGGAAACAAATTTAACACACTTGTCTTGTTCTGTCCAGAAGGACCTGCTTGTTTTGGGTGCCCGTCTGCAGACACAATGCCATGGGTTATTATTTCTTCTGTAAAACAACCCTTAACTGTGTTTTTCTGAAACTTGTGTCTCTTTATATTTCTCAGGGTGACACAGTACATTGTGAGAGACATCATGTCTGATTACATCAGTCAGACTGCATTAAGCTGTGTCAGTAATGACTGCCAAAGTGACTGATATAACTGGATGTGACACACCATCACTCTGTTTCCTCGTCTGTGAAATATGAGATGGATTTGGGGGCAAGAGGAAAAAGAAAAATCACAGAAATTTTATACCAATAGGAAATGAATTTAAAGAAACCTGTTCCTGTGCTTCAATTTCAAAAACGAAATTGATTGAAAATCTTTTATTATTTTAGGGACTAAAATAGTGAGGCATAAGATATCTCTGCAGTCAGCCATGCAGATGCCTATCTTTTTTTAGAGAAAAGTCATGAAAACCTAGAGTTTTGCATGAAAACCTTCATGGCCACCCTCCTTTGACACTTCTAGAAGAATGCTCTCATATTAATTTCATATACACGAATGCAGCAGGTAAAACAATGCAGTTTGACACTTCAAGACTTCTGGGAAAACTAAAAGTTTGGTGAACCTTACAGAATTCTGGTTACTGCTTTATGATGAAGTATTTTAACACTATTAGCATGCCAGTCACTCACAAATTTCTAAGAACTTTTTTTGTGGCCATCTGATTATTTTGGCTCAGGACCATCACAGGCGCTTGACAGGAGATCAGGATCCAAGCGTGCCCAGGCTGCAGAGCAGGGGCCAAGAAAGCCTCGGGTACCAGACCTTCTGAAAGCCTCAGTCGTTCAGTACTAATGTAAGCTCACAAACAAAATTTAAGCTGTCTTCAGCAATGCCAATATTATAGAAGCCAGCACATTATTTGCCATGGATACATCCTCCCTAGCCCTCAAAAACTAAGCAGTCATGAGAATCCAAAACAAATCAAAACCTGGAAAGCAGCTAGAACAGTAAGACTTTCATATGGTGCACAGCAGAAAAAATCAGCCTTTCAAAGCAGATCACTTTCAAAAATCCTACGTGAAACTAAGGCACAAAAATCGTGAGTAGCAACAAGCACTTCAGGGACATTTACCCTTTTAACTTCCTACTCTATGGCCAGTTAGTGAATTCTCACAGCCAAATACTCAGGACAGCTGCATGAGCTGCCACAGCGCTCCTTCCAACACAGAACATTCAATGCGAATTGGCAGAGACACATCTTGAACAACAAGATGAATCAGTGGCTCTTCATTTTCTGTCTTGGCCTCTCTGCTGAAATTACATGATGTGTGTTCAAATCCTTTGTACCACCAACATGAGGAAGTGGAGTTTCCAAATATTTTGTGTGGGCTGACACCTACCTGATCATAAGAACTGAATAGTGCTGTACTGCTGTCAGAAAATAAATCACACAATCAACACAATCAGGCATCAGTCAGCATACCTATGCATGCAATAACATGTAATACTTAGTGCTTATTATTGCATATTGATTTTCTATTTTTTAAAGTAATAAGACCCAGCACTTTTGAGTGCATGGGAAACGGAGTACAGCAGTGCCAGGTAAATTAGCCTCTATTAATTATAAAGTCCATTACAGACAGCAGGAATCCCATGCAATTCTGGGTAAATACAGTCTTGCTCCTCTTTTTTTTCTCTATTCCTCCAGTTGTCTCAACAGTTTTGAGCATCATGACCTAACAGAACAATATAGCAGCAGCCATGAAGTGGGGTAGAGAAAATACACCTTGCAGGGCCTGGAGGAAGATAAAGTCACACGTGCAGCAAACACAGTCCCACAGACATGCAGGACATGTTCAAAGCACACACAGAAACAGTGATTCGCAGTGCCCAGCCCTACAGCTCTCTCTGCTCAGCCTTGCATCCTCAGCTGCAGGCTGGATTTGCCTGTAAACCCATAAGCTCATATGGCCTGTGATTTGCAGGGAGGAGAGAGGATTGTTCGAGTTAAAGAGATCTTTGCTCTGTTTACAGCAAAACAGCCAAGTCTCTTGCCCTGTACACAAACAACGGTGTGCAGGTCCTTAAGCAGCTTTGTGGTTCAGTGGGAACTTGACCATATAGAAGCAGAAGATAAAAATAACAGTTTGAGTTCCTTTGCTGCAGAAACGAAAGACAAACATGTTTTTATATGTGCACAAAGATAAATTTCTAAAAATAAAAATGATTTATATTAAAGCATCCTATTTTAAAAAAGTTTTCATATTTGCACATAGAGAAATACCTCTCCCAGACTGCACACAAGGCATTTAACTACCTTGATCACTCAGATTTCACCTCAAAGACTAGTATATGACATACAGGGGAAAAATAATTGGCCAGGTAATGTTTAGAGTCACATAGGTGCATTTGAAGGTCCATCCCTTCTTAAATTCCTTTCCTAAATGCATCCAAGTGTTCTGATAAAAATCAGCCTCGATGTGAAATAGGAAAAGAATTCATCTTTGCTTGATTTCAGCCTTATCTCCAAAGGTCATCTCTCCTCCCCAACACATTTTGCTTACAGCAGAAAAGAGACTAGATTTTCCATGATGTTGCCTCACTAAATTGTATGAGTCAAATTAATTTGTGTGCCCATTTACCGCAAAGTTTCCTGAAGCCTAGAACTTGGTGCAAAAGTGTACGTATAAATTAATTGTCTTGAGAGAGAAATCATGCGAATATTGAGACTGGGAACTCTGTATGCAAACTTCAGCATTAAAGAGCTGAACAGAATGCAGAGCATAAGCCTACAAGTGAAAATATGATTTCCCACAAATGTCTTTACATCTCATGCAGAAAAGTTGCATTTACCTCTCCTCCAACTTACAGTCCGTTGAACAGAAATGGAGTTACAAGACTTTGTTCACTGCACGTGTGGCAAGGATGAAATTAGTGATATTTCTAAATTTAAATTTATCTCAAATTGGAATTACAACTTCTAATCCTAATTCTCCTTCAAAAATTCACCAGTGCTGAAGAGATAGAGTTTTTAGGTCTGATTTAATATCTAGTTCCATTGACACTCAAACACCACTTCCAGGCCATAGGAATCCCTGCTGATTTCAAGAGGTTTTCCCTGCCCAGAACAATCACAAAGCTGCACAATATAATGCCATGTGCCAGTCCAAATATTAGACAGCAATAAGGTCAAAGTCAAGAATTTATCAACTTCTTATAAAGAGTCATTGAGGAATGAGCCTATGTTAGCTATGTTATACTTCAAAATACTCCAGAATGTTAAAAGAAAAAACAAAGCTACAAAGAAATTAAGGGAGAAAAAAAAATAATCTCCTTCAGACAAATGCAATAGAATCTTGTCCTCTTCCATGATCCAGAGTAAAGTCAGAGTTGACTTCAGTATCCTTTGCTAACCTAATCCTAACCCAAAGGCATCTCACCTGGTTTTATGCAGAGGCTGCTGTACCAGAGAGCACAGGTACATCCAAACAAACATAAACCTACAGCAAACAAACCTACAGCCGTCTTGGAGTGTTGATTAACAGTCTCCTTTCTGGTGACGTGTTAGCTGAGCCAGCCATGGTTGGTTCCAAGTACTCCCAGCACACTGAATTAGATTTCAAACACTGCCAGCAGCAGTCAAGGAAGAAATGCTGATGAGGTGTTTCTATGAGTATCCCTGATTTGCTACAGGCTCAGAGCGTTTTTGACCACATACAAAGCACAATAGGAGCTATCAACTCTGTCCAGGGCACGTGATGATCTTCATAGTTTCAAGCATATTGAACAGTAGATGAGAACTTACTCTCTAGAACTGCACATGCTAAAAAGCTAACTCTCTGCACCTATGAGTGTCCTATAAATGCAGTTGTGAAAAGTTAATAATGCCTTGTTGTCCAACTGTGAGCAATGAACACCAACACAGCTGAGACGTCTGCCTGGAAGCTCTCTTCTAACCCACGACAGCAATAGAAAAAATACATTCAAGAGCTCGGCATCTGAGTCTTGCAGCTGTCAGAGCACAGAGTGGCCACAGGTGCTACTCCCAACCATGAAATCCACCAGGGAGGGAGAAGGCAAATGAGAGTACAAATGCTACCAGCAAAACAGGGAGTAAAGGGCAGACAAAACCCCCTTCAACTGCCAACACACTGGTACAGATTGCCTTCTGATTGTATTTACATGGTGACATAAACAGCAAGCAAATTGGTAATCTTAATGTGTGGTGTATTTGCCTTCAATGTAGGCAAGTCAGCATTTGCCAGAGTCTCAAAAAATAAGGGTGATGTGGGTGTAGAAACTATAAATATATACACATATATATATGTTGTCAGAACATTAAATGACTGAGGGGAGAAAACACAGCAGTTCACTTCTTTATTCAATGATTGCTCAGTGATGTGGAGATGTTCCCATTTCTATTCATTTGTCCTCTTGCTCTGTTTAGAACTTCTCCTTTCATCCCTGTGGTCAGCTGTCATTTCTCATTATGGGTCCCCATGCAAGATGCTACTTCTGAGTGTCACCCTTACAACTGTGCTCATGTCCTGCCACATAAATAGCTCCATGAAAACCAGTACTTCTAGAGGAGACTGTGAATTGGCAAGGAACTTGAGTCAACTTTCTGTAGTTACAGAATTAGGGGAAGGGATCACTTTCAGCATTCACAGCAGAAGAAATGTCACTCCCAGTGAACCCAGGTGAAGTCATTCCCTCCCTTTTCCTTTCCTACCTCCAAAATACACCAATGCATAAGCCAGAGAGATTCAGCAGCAGAGTATTGGAAAAGTCATTACAATGATGCAGTTCTGCAACATCCAAAAGTAAATCAGACAGACTTGCTATTGCAGCTAAATGAAGATGAAGGTCTCAGCTAGTCTCCTGTAAGCTGCTTACTCACTCCAGGAATGGAATCCCACCATTATCTCATCTCTACACATATTTTAATTCCACTCTTAAAAATAGAACTTAACATGAGAGCAATAAAAGGCAGTGTTCTTCATGAAAATACCCTAACAGAAAGCACTATGTGCAGCTCAGGGACTTTCAATTTTTAAAAGTCCCTTGAATTTTCTATAAAATAGTCAATAGGGATTATTATAAGGAATATCAAATCCAAATGGTTTGACAACCATTTCCCTAACTTTTTATTTGTTCCTTTCCTTTCTAGATACTTCTGTAATAATCAAGTATATACACAATACTAACAGACTTGATTCCTTAATCCACACAAATTCTGAAGAATTAGCTAAATCCCTTCCTGTTATTTCCTGTCCAACCAAAAAAAGCACATTTGCACCAGACAAAACAGCTGGATGTAAATTCTTTCATGTACTCTTCCAAAAATGCAAGAAATCAGTTGCTGTGTAAGCACAATGATTAGATCAGAGATTCACTATATATATGAAGCAAATTTCTGCCTAGTTTTAATTATTGCATGGTGCAGATCCATGTGTGCATTTGCAACTGTAAAAGTAAGACATGGATTAATCTCAGGCAGAATTTCCTACAGCTACATAAAAGAGACTAATTCCCCTAACAGTCTCTACATTACAACTAGTTTCCATGTCCATTTATTCCAAAGCTTTTCCATTTAGCAAGCACATTTTGCAACACAGTCTATGGCCACGAGTACCTGGCTGATTTACTCAAATTGAGAAGCTGATGCCGATGTTTTGCACACAGTTAATGCCTAACCACTCATTTGATGAGGCTTCCCAGGGTGCTTTTCTTGATAGAATGGTTGGTGTGCACAGGGTCCACAGTGCCAGAGCTGCTGGCAATCAGAGAGAACACAGAGGTTCAAATATCAGCCCATGGCTGTGAATCTCACTAGGCATTAAAAAACTCTGCAGGAATTTGTGATTAAAAATATTGTCAAGGCACTGCAGGTACTTATGATTCCATAGCTCTAGCTCACAGCATCAGAAGATAGAGATGTCTACAGCATGTGAGAGGTTCACAAACAGTATCTAAATACAATGGCATTTACACCCTCAACTCATTTAAGCATTTTGTTACCTAACCTGTAACCAAATTGCAGCTAAAAGTGCCTAGATACATTAATAATGAATCACATTTATCAATTTGCCTTATACAACCCAGTTTCACTTTAAGGATAAACTTATTTCATGGTACAACATGACATTTTCATTTTTATTCGGGTGTAACTAAAATTAATCAACTAAAAGACTTCTAAACTATGTAAATCCAGGTAAGAATGCATATAGTCTGGAGACAAAAAGCTTGCCATGCCTGTGGGTTTGATTACAAAACTTTCAATAGACTAAAGCTACACTCACAATCGCTCTTTGCTGTTAGCTCATTTGTCCTAAGTCTAAGCAACACAGTATTTCATTTAGAACAACCCAAGTCTTAAGGTTTCAGTTTCTCCTCATAAGAGACATGGGGGAAAAATACTTACATTTGATATGAAATGTTCCACTTGATCAAATGTAGATTACTAAGGGCAGCTTTGAGTATAATCATCTGAATATAGGAAACTATCACACATAATAACAGAGAACACTTAATAACATATTAATGTAATATATAACACATTATTTCTGATCATTTCTCCTCTCTAAAGGCCTGCTAAACATTTAACAATATTACAAGCATTTTATTTACTATATAAAATGTTTTAAGCAACCCTTTGTCTTTTCTGAAGAGAAACCTTGAAAGAGCTCATAAGCCACAGACTATGTGCATTCACCTCAGCCATGGGAAATTAGCAGGAAACCTTATGGCTATTTGCTACTGCTCCAGACCTTGCAGGCGTCAAGGACATGACTTGGACTACAGAATTATTTTGAAGCTACTGAAAATAAAAAAATACTTCAGTTTGTGTCTGCTTCTTCAAACCCATAGAACTTTCTACTTTCTACTGTTAATCAGTATCTCAAATGCACCACATTAATGAACCCATAATACACTGAGTATACTGCAAGCACTTCTAAATAAATGCTAACTTCACGGATGTCAAAATCACTTCACATGCAGTGCAAAATGCAGTGGAAAGGCAAAGACTTTTGAGACCAGACCTAGCAAAAAAGCTGCATAGGAAAACTAGTTAAAAGGATAAAGAAGACCTTCCAGTTACGAGAATATTTATCTAAGCTCTTTCTGGTCCAAACCAAAAGCATTCCACCTGTACTCTTCCCTTATGACATCTCCTGAACCCCACACTCATTTCCCTTGTCCTTCCCTGTCCCATCCTCTGTCTTTACTCCGTAAGTGTCAGTCCTATATTAACTCTCAGTCCTTACTCCCTTTCTTATTTCTTGCCAGCAATCATCTCTACAGAAGCTTCTCCTTCACCAAATGAGCTTTCCAATACATGGTTCTATAAACTGCGTTTTTCTAGAACCTCCATGGGGAAAACTTGGCTACATCATAAATTAAAGACCAAAAAACTGAAAATGCATGTAATCTGCAACAGCAATCACTATAATGCTATATCCACTCTGTTTCTTATAACATAGTTCCATTACAGCAAACCCAGAGAATATGAAGTAAGTATTATCTAGAGATCGAAAAATGGGAGCCACATCCTTGTCTGAATTTACCAGCTCGAAAAATGGGAGCCACATCCTTGTCTGAATTTACCAGGACAGTGGTTAGCTCACAGATTCCCACAGAAACTCCCCTGTTTCCATTTAGGGGGTCACACAAGCACAAAGAACAGAGGGTGCTGGACTCTGCAGGACCAGAGCCAAAACACCAAAAAACACCTGTATGAAGATGCAAAACCCAGGAGCTAGAAAAGGAAGGCATACATTTAATCTTAACATAGACATTTGTCCACCTACTGAAGTTGTATTTGTTTCTTTTTACAATGAGTTTCAAGGAGAGACTTACTGACTCTGAAGGAGAGAATTTGATCATTTACATGTGGACAATTTTCTCGGTATCTCCTGTGTGCAAATTTGTTTACTATGAGGAGCTCATTTATTTCAGGGCAGAATTGGTGATATCTTCTACAAAACAAATAGAATTTCTGACTTAATAAAGAGATTATGTCTCTATCAGATTTATGAGGCCATAGAAAATATTAAACCCATGAGAACTTAACTTCCAGTGGTTCATAAATGTTATTTCCAACTGCTAAGTTAATGTCTTATGGTATCATTATGGAACTTTTTTAATCCCATTGGACAATTTCAGCTATTCCCACTTCTGGAATAAATAGCCTGAAACGATGTACTCCCAGACAGTTCTGGCTGAAAATCTTATGACACCCTGTTGAGAATCATAGTTAGATTATTATTTCTTGCAAATGCAAATATTTGCCTCAAAACATCCAAGGAAGCTATATTACCGAGCAGTTACTTCTTATTCATCTTCTAGCTATCTTATTAAACCTTTCAGAAGTTATTTTGAAGCGATAAATAACAGAGAGTGAAGTATTACCAGCCACCTCACTAAGCTAAAACGGTTTGAAATGAACAGGGATGATTGGTAGGTCCTCATTTAGAATGTGACTGACAGTGTTGCAGTTTTTTCTGGTGTCACAGTGAGTGACTGCAACCAGGGGTTCCACAGAGAGGAGGTGCCCTCCAAGAACAGTGCCACTTCTGGTTTACACTGGCTTTGGCCACAGATAGGGCTAAATCAACCAGAGTGAACAAAAAGACACCTGGAAAACCCTTATCAAGAGATGAACAATGAATCAAAACCATTTGCACAGGTGTGTTAGCTTGGCATTAGGTAATTCTTCTGAATTTTAAGTTGGGATTTTTTAACTTAGTACTTCTTTGCATCATTGTATTGCTTCCATCAAGACTGTGCTGTCCTCACCCTTTGGCTATTTTCAGGGTGTAAACAAATTGAAGCTAAACACGAGGTCCTTGTTTAAGAAAGTTGTTGGGTTTTTTGGTTTGTTTTTTTTTTTCTGTTTTGGCATTCAGTTCAGTCACTCCTGTTAAATGCACATACTGTGCTCCCTCTGAAAGCAAACTTCTCCTGCTGGGAAACAAAGACATGCACAGAGCACCACTTGTTCACCCAGGTCTAACAGAAGGCTCCTCTGGTGCATTAACCTGTGCAGCAATGAAATGTACCTTGTATATGTAGCAAATTAATTTTTAGCACTACTATATCGATGGGGTTTTGAAGCTGACCTCAAATGAAATAAAAATATTCCTCCAGTACCTTATCACCATTTTCTGACAAAGCTGTCTGCAGCTCCATAGCATCTCTGCAAGAAAACTACATGCTCAGTTCTAGCTGGGACAAAGATTACAAACTACCAAGAAAATAGCCACTGAAACTAACTTGTTTCTAGTAATTGCTGAAGTAAACATCTGTTCAAGATCAAGTACTTTGAAATAAAAACATTGTGTTACATTTACATCTAGAATATTCTTGCTATAACTCAATAGCAATTTTACCTCTGTAAAAATAAAAATAGGGCACTGCCAATCTGTTGTCCTTGAACACATTTGTGTATCTTATCCAAGAAAAAAATTTACACGAAGAAAGAAGAATGCATTAGCTTCTCACTAGAAAAACTTGCTGACTATTTCAGCTTTTTACATGACCATCCATAGGCAAATGTTTCTCTCCTTTCTTCTGATAATCTTCTCACACTCTGCTTTGCAGGTGTTTTACAAAACATCCAGGTTCCACTCCACTTCAAATTAGACAGAAAACTAATGCATTGGATCCTTCCTTTAATCTTCTTTTTTCAAAGTGCACTATGTTAGAACTTTAAATGTAGTCTATACTGTTAGGAAAAATGTTTTTTTGCAAATGACAGTTAATTTAGATAAAGATGCAGACTAGATTAAACAGATAGCAGGCAAATAAAATTATGATAGTAGAAAATTGGTTTCTATCTACTTTATCATGATCTGAATCCATGTTTTGCAGAAAATGCTAAGTAAACTGCCAGAGAGAAATATTTGTTCTCTCTGATGGAGAAGTGAAAGCCTGCAATGTGACAACAGTGTTCATGTAGAACTTAACAAAAGTGCATCATTGGTCCATGCACTGCTAACTGTAAGCTTCATCTTTTTTCATAGCATGAAGTAAATCCTAAAACACAATTATGAAAGACACCTTAGGACAGAAAGAAATACCTTGATAAAATTCACTGGTCCATAGTTTACAAATAACTTCTCTAGAGGAATTTCTCTAGTGATTACTAAATTGCTATAGCTATTTTAATTAAAAAAAATTAAAATTTCACCAAATATGAACAAATCCTAATAAGATCCATCCCAGAGACAGTAACTGTTGCAATAGGTTACTGTCAATTAGAAACTACAACATATTCCCCCTAAGTGCAATGGCCAGTCCTGCTATGATTGAAGTAATGAGGATTTGGGTCATAGTTTTCAATGAAAACAACTTTTATACACTCACACAGCCAACCTTAATAACAGCAATAACAAGCATAAGATATTTCATGCAACAGGTGGGAAGAAAATATACAAAGTCAGACACATTGTGCCTTTGTGGCTGTTGTACTTTCCCCCAAAAATATATTATTTAAGAGGTAGGTGGTTGGTTATTCAGGGTTTTTACATTCCCTGTCATTATACATTATCTACAAGCTTCATTCCTTCTAAAATTGGTCTAGTCATTATTTCTTAGTTACACCATGACAAGCCTTCATTGCAGATGAGTTTCAGAAATACAATAATTCCCTCTCCGAAGTTAACAACATTACATGTCACTGTTACTTCTGGATGATATAAATTATAATAGTCTTTTTTTTCCCCTTCAAATTATTTAATATTTACAAAATTTTTAATAATTCCTCCCAGCACAGAAAAAATACTGCTTGGAAACAAATTTTCCATATCAGTTTTTCACACCCCTGTCCATATGCCTGTTTCTATTTTGAAGATACATAATTGTATTTCTAAATTAACTTTGCATTTTAGCTAATTGATTGTATGCTGCATGCCAGCAATGCAGCTTATGAACTGTTTACATTTCCAAACTTTTTCTGCTCTATGTTTTAAAAGAAGGCAAAAAAGTACTTTTTCTGTTATAGTCTTGAGGGGGTCTGGATGACATTTGCTTTGCCATCTATTTGCACATTGCGTAAACACATGGATCATCTTTAAGCCTTTTACATAATTTCCTATTTGTGCAAAGACATTGTATTTTTAAACACCCATACATTCCACCACTTTCAGCTTTGATTTATATTGTTACTTTAAAAGGTTTTGAGCTTGTAAAATTTGGTGCCAAACTCTGAAATATGCCAGTAAAAAATTATCAAGTTCAAGTCAACAATCAAGTTCAAAATGGTCTCTGATTTGATGGAGAACTGGCAGAGATTGAGATGGGGAAAAATGAAAGGATGTGTAGTACACTGAAAAACAGAGATTACAGCTCTCGAGGTGGTGGGAACAGAACAGGTGAATGGGAGAAGCTAAAGGGGGAAAAACCCACAAACAACAAGATAAACTGAAATTCACATCACTTCGTTTGCAAAAGGTCCAGTCCATGAGAAACACTCTGACTCCAGGCCCACATTTCATATATTACTTTTACCAAAATCTCAGTAAGCAACCTTTTTTTTTTTTTTAGAATAAACACATCAGCTTCCATTGACTTCTGATCTTAAACCCAAAAAAATATAAAAATATCAGGAAAATATATGTGACTGAGCACAAACTCAAAAGCTTTCAGCAAAGTGCAGCAAACAGTAAACTGTCCAGAGCTGGCTACTGCCACAGTGTTTTTCACTCAGAACACACGCTCATCAGTACAAAAAAATAATATTTCACACAGAGCACTGGACTACACATACAGAGGAGAAAGCAATACACACCTGCTGGAGAGAAAGAAAATAAAACACTGCAGCATTCATTGATCCCCACGTGGCAGCATGGGGTCAGAGACTCAAATATTTTATTTTATGAACTGATTACAGCACTTGTGCTTTTAATTTTTTGGCATTAAAATTTCATGAGAACTTTAATGTTGACTTACTGCACATTTACAATGACCACACAGATCCAATCGACCACAATGGCTCTAAAAGCCTTTTAACAAACTATGTGGACAATAAACTAGCCTTGACAAAGGAGCCTTGGGAGACTTCCCAATGTAGTATTGTAGGCTTTAATAGGGGCTGTTGATAATTCTGAAATTCCATCAGACTATTGTTTCTTTTTGCTAAACCTTGCTAAACTTCAGTGTTACCAAAAAGCTGTTTGAACAGGGTAAGCTGGGACCCTTTGTGGGCAGCTTTGAAACTTCTTACAGTTGCATGAGTTCCTGTGACCTCAGTTTCAGTTGAAGTTCCAGCTGTATTGTCTTTCAGGATATACAATAAACAAGCCAGAAAACAACAATGCTCTATTCACACTCCTCAATAATTATGCATAATTACTTTTTTCAATTTTTGCTTCAATCCATAAACAACAATTTAATGAGCAAGCAATTCATGGGCTGATTTTTGAGAGTATTCATACCTCTTCTGACTTCACAGCTAATAATTTAAGTGCAAAAAGCTTTTAGTTTAACTACTCAAAATCCATAGTAAGATAATTCATTCTAACTGGAAATTCACATGCTATTACTTCTCCTCCAAATTAACATTGTTCCTCAATTCAATGTGCAAACACCTAAATTTCCATAGGCAATTTCAAATTTTTTTAATATTTCTTAATGTTTGCTTCAGTTTATCTAACTCTTATACTTGTTTTCCACATGTGGTCTTATGGATAGGAAAAAGTATCTTTTTTACTGTTTTGCAATTTAAACAACCTATACAGATTAAAACTGTTGGTAAAAATAGCAATCAAGTAATTTCTATATTTTGCACTTTCTCAAATAGATTTCCTAAAAAGATGTCAGAAACCAAGTACTATATGTTCCAGGTTTTTTATTTATACTGAGTAGTCTAGGCAATCCTCCAGGAAATAAAAGGGAGGACTGAAAAAGGCAACTGTATTTCAAAGTACCTTTAATACTTAAATCACAAGGAGGCTGACACATTAACAAACAGCTCAAAACTCTGTTAACACATGATCTAATAAAAAATGGTCAATCCCAACACCCCATTTCCAGCATTTAAGTTTTAACAGAATTCATTACCTGACCCTTGAATTCCACTTCAGTCTGTCTGTGTCACCTTCACCAGCCTGAAGGTTACAACTGTTTGTTTACATGAACCCTGCCCACAGTAAAGCACTGATGGGGAACTGGTTTCACCCTGAGAATTCAGAGTACCAGAAAGAATGAAAACTGCTATCCCAGCAAAACCTTTTCTTGGCAAGATAAATAATGGAGCAGAAACTAAAAGCACCCCTCTTCATATTTCCCAACACTCTAAAGAAAATTACAATTCACACATAATTTGTGCATGCAGATATTCTTTTAATATTTTCATATTATACGTATATAGTATATACATATATAAATGCAGCCAGATAAAGACATGCACTTTCTCTTTCAGGGAAAAAAAATACCTTCCCTATGCCAGGTTTCTCTAAAGGTGCCAAAGAGGACACTTCCCCCAAATCATAATCATTCACTTCATCCACACACTTCTTCCTTTTTAAAAAGATATTTTTTCATTAACTGCTCACAGCATAAGAAATGTAATAACAACATTACAAGTAGAAAAATTGTTTGCAAATGGAATTGGGAAAGGCAACTCAAAGACAAGTGGAAAGGTGAAGAGTTGAAATATCTGCTGGAGTCTTGTTTGTTTAGATTAGCAGCTGATTACCACTTGCCCACATCAATTGCAATCAACTGTATTTATATTTATCCTTGGCATTTCCTTCAGAGATATCAATCAAAACATTTTTTTCTGGTTTTCACGTTAACACGCACTTCTAATCTCCAATCTGCATTTAAGACTTTCACTTTAAGTGTTTGTAAGCCACTTACACTTAAAAACGTATTATTAAAAACAAGAAAGAGCTAAACATTTTAGTAAATATGACTGAAAGTTGATTCTTTCCTTTAGAACTTAACTAATTTGAACCTTTATGAAAAACAAAATTGCTCCAAACATTGGAAAATTTACTTTTCCAGTAAAACTTCTAATATTAAAATTCTATTATTCTGTGTGTTGCTGTATGCTATCAAAAAGCCCTGTTATTTCATTTCCCTCAGATAATTTTTTAACTCATAAAGCCTGAGCCGCACATCTATCAGCCCTTCATGCCAAGGTCAAAATGTTCATCTTGAAGACCATCCTTAGAAGCGATAACAGGCACATAGTGCACTCCTCCACCACATGTACCACAAAAACTCACTACGGTGAGGTGTCTGTGTAAAAATCCCTCATTATGAATTTGCTCTAAGTCCAGGTATTTACAGAAAATATGGGGCTTTAGTGGCTATTGGGTATAAGCAATATAAAGGAATGCACACAATGGAGATTCTTTGCACATTCACTTCACGTCTCTGGGTACACAGACGTTGCCTCCTACTTTGACCAGTTCTCCCAGGAGAGTTGGAACACGTGAAGAATTTACCTTCTGGTGTTGCTAGAATTACCCTAGAGCTCCTAATTTGTATGATATTCAGCTCCCAATAATGTACTGGATTACTATTTTAAATACAAGTATACAGAACTTTCAGACTGATAGAACCTTATGAATTACTTTTGAAAACTTAAAAGCCAGGCAAAGACTTTGCATATAAATTGATTTTTTGAAGGGTTTCCTGAAAAGGCCTATTTTCTTGACCATACTTAGTGATATCTAGCAGGATCCCATAAAGCATGGGTAGCCTAGAATAGAATGACAGTCATTTACATACAAATGAGCTCATTACTATTGCATTTTTTACCAGCTGTTGATTCAAAATTTGCAAGATGTTTTATGAATCTACATAAAATATTAAGTGATGGCCATTCTATTATCAGTGTCCCTTATTAATTCTTTGTACTACTTTTCATCTGCATTTCAGTAACTGTCATTCCATATATTGATTTTAATCAAAGCCATCACATCCCCAAATTTAAAACTATGTTGAGAGCTATTCCCAACTGCAATGCACACTGAATTACCTAGTCATGAGTTTAAGTTTAAGCTAGGACACAACACACTAACAAAACGTACGCTCATTTTCAATGGAGCCAATATGCTGCATTTCCTTTCAAGGAAATAAGTATTCTATCCATTGCTTAAAGCAACATCAATTTTATGGGCAATCTCTGCAGAAACTTCCTTGAATAAACATTCACTTCAAAAGGATTAACACACATCTTTCCAGGACCCAGCTCTTAATCAATATTCTGGTTGCCTTGCTCTGGAAGCAGCAGGAACTCCCATTTTTCATCTACTGTACAACAGGTACCAGGCTACAGCCCCTTCCAGAACCCTCATCTGGCTAACTCCAGGGAAGCCTGAATTTACCCCCACACAACCCTGCATATAGTCATTAAGGATTACTTATTTACAGAATGACTTTGACTAGGTTTGTGTTATATTTCATGCACACAACAAGAACATGAAGAAACCCAAGGAACATATCCTGGCTTCAGAAGAGATCTACTGAGCAGTGCCTGCCAGGAGGCAACTGCACACCTTCAGCGGTGCTGGCAGCACTTCCCTCTGCAGATGAGCAACGCTCATTTGTATCACTCATTTAATATGCAAAACTTGAAAATGATCCTGAAATAAAAGGATTTTGTCTTAATGTAGATGCACAAATTCTGGATCTCATCAAATAAGCCAACATAGCATTAACTATCCCAAAGGAAATAAGATCCTCCAAAGCAGGGGTGGTCTCACTAGGACTGCGATGCCCCAAAACAGCAAAGAGATGAAGTCATGAACATAACATGAGGACAAAAATGCCTACCCCTGCTCCCAAATTACTGCCCTTAATCAGAAGCACCCAATGATGAGCAGAAGCTGTTCATGTCACAGAGTTCCTTACATCCCAGAGGTACCAGATTTTGTTGTTTTACCATCTCAGAACACCCCGTTCCTCCTCCTGCCATATTTAGATCTATTCCTCATCTTGCTCACTGCCTCTTCCAGTCTTGACAAAAGTCAGACTTCAGCCTTTCATTGCTGTGAGGCACAATTTGTTTAAGCAGCAATTAGGGACCCACAGAAACAAAAGATGAACAAGGCAGGACAAAGAAAACAAAGAAGGCTTGGAGCTTGCCAAATGGTAACTAAAAAACCAGCCCAGTTTGCGGGCCTAACCACAAAATTCCAGAGCAACTTCAAACGGTGGCTTAGACAGACACCATTCTTGCATGCCAGCTTTTGATTCTCAGACTGCAGCGGTGAATCATCCTACTCCACTGTCCTTTGGACTACAAACTTCGCCATCACAGAGCATGAATTAATAATATCTAAAGTGATGTATTTTAATTTAAACATTGCAGCACACTACTGTTAACACTATAGCCCCTGCAAGTGCAGATTGTGTAGTATTGTTCATTATTCCTTCCTGCAGAGTTTTTGGAGGAATCAAGCATTCATGAACAAAGCTTTGCTAATTAGCTCAGAGCCTGGCTGTCTGAAGGGGCCATCAGTAATGAAAAATGAGAAGCAATCAGTGAGAGACTTCAAAACACAAGAAATTGGCAAGAAGAGCACAGCAAACCAAAACATAATTGTATTCTAAATATTGCATCACCCCGGAAATTAAAAATAAATAAATATAGGAACATTCTTTAACAGATATTAGAAGCATAATTGGAAGGTATATAGAGCTGATTAACACATTCAGAAAAACATTTTCATATTTTGAATACATTATTCCTCTCATGTCCTGGTGGGTGTGTATCTAGCTTTAATTTCACACTTTCCATGTGCAGCCAAGCTAGAAAACCACTGAGGGTATCAGCAAAAGCTCACATGAAATTCCACCTTATGCACTTAAAACCGAGCTTATTCAGACTCTGTTTGTCATTGGGAAGATCTCGACATACGCACCAAAGTGTAACATCACCCCAGGGGAGGCTGGTACAGCGTTATGTGGAACAGTTCAGAGGAGATGCAAACAAGATTTACCCCTGCAGCTCCACTACACAAACACAGTAAAATCTGTCAGCCCCACGTCCCACTCCAATACTGATGCATCTTCACACCAAAATAAATGCAGACCGGAAGATTAAGAAAAGCATATCCAAAATCCCACTGTCGAATATGATTAATAACGATGTATAATAGAACCAGCTCTATTTCAGTTATTAATCAAAGAAATGAGTAAAAAACTTGTAGTACTGCAGAAGCAAAGCATGGAACAGTGATCCAGGCTCTCACATGACCCCAACACACCCGCAATCAGTCAGCTGTGTCCTGAATTGCTTCCAAGAAACTGTTTATATTTATAGAAAAAACAAGGGCTATCCAGACACCTTCTAGACCTAATGATTTCTTCCATGTTTCTGCCATGTTTTTCCCAAGTTTCTCAGTAAAATTCAAAAGCCAAACAGAAGTATCTCTGTCAGAAGAGATTTGCTTATTTTATGCTCAAACTACCCCCTTAAGGGATAAAGGTTGTCAGAGGTTCAGCAGCGAAAATTAAAATATTTCCACTACATTTAACTTTCCAATAACATCCTATTTAAGCCAGGATTATTGTCCTTGATGAGGAAGGCTGCTAAGATTTGGACTAGCTTTGAGAGAAGACATTTTCACTGTATTTTATACTTCATTAATGTCAATCCTCATTTGATGTAAAGAGGCTGTCTCAAACCAGAAATCCAAAATATTATGAGAAGTTATTGCTTTAAATTTTAAAGCTTCAAGAAAAAAGAAAACAGATGTTAATTAAAATCACAGATTTGGATTCTTTAGAGCAGTCACATACAGGTATTATTTTTATAATATCCATTCAAAGTTTAACTGAGTCTTTAAGTCACCCAGACTTTTACTAGGACTGATTGTCTGTGCAACTGATGGTAATTTTCTAGAAGTTATCAAGGTCTATTGCATGAACTCCTTCATGGAGTTATAAAATCCAGATTATTAGCCTGATAGAACATATAATCTTTGAAATGGTTTGGGAGTAGACAGAACAGGAAGCATTTAATACAATGCCTGCACCTTCTGTTAACACAGAAAATGGTCAATAATATAGAAATTACTATGAGAATGGAGGGATGACTCCCACCTCCCTCTTCTGATCCAAAATTAATTCAGAGCAAAACATGTACCATAAAGTTTGTGTACCACATTTTTTATATTCCAAACTGTCTGGCTTCTGTCCTTTTTTTTGTCAGAGTCCTTGTGTCAGTTCTCCTGAAGGACACAAGTATTGGCTTGCCCTTCCTGTATTGTTGGCACAAAACAAGCAGCCTCAGGCTCCAGGAACTATTTTGAGAAATATCACAAAATAATATTTATGTACATAAATATAAATGCAGATGTGTGTCAGGTATAAACACCTCAGAAAATGGGTCATTAAGTTGGATGGAAGTGACAGAAACCAAAGAGAGAAATAAAGCAGATTCTGCAATCCCGTATTGTTTGCTTCACATAATAGTAAAATACTGCAAATCATTTCTGTAACAGTGAAAGACATAAAACCCAGAATACTGAAACCTTTACAGAGTTCAATGGATTGCTGATGTGAATAACCAGCTAAAATAACAGTGATTTTTAAGATAAGAAGGCCAGTGAGAGAGCATATTCATCTATAAAAGCTTTTCTTTTTCCCTTTTTTAACAGTAATTTTTAAGAAGCCGATTCTATTCCAGTTCTTAAAATTTGGATTCCAACAGAAATACAGCTTTTCTGTTCAAAGGTAAGTATAATAATAAAAATATTGAAAATTATATGTTCTACTGAAAGCTATAAAATGTTTTCAAAATATTTTTCTAGATTGCAAGGAAGTTTCCAAGTAAGGGTTAAGGAACAGCTATATTAAGTAACTATACACAGTCTAATCTTTGTACTGTTTGCCTCCATAAAATACTTCACTAGTCAAAATACCTATTTCCCACACACAAAACAGCTATGTACTCGTAATGAACAAAAGTGCAACACAAGTGCCAAACTTCAATAGGAAAACTTCATTTTTACTCATAAATCTGAGTAGGAATGCAAATAACCAGGAAGGAGGTTAAACCTCCAGTATTGGTGTCAGTTGCCAGGCTCTAAGGAATTCCCCAGATTGTACCCATCCTGGTCAAGACATTCTCCTGACACATCCAAAACAGAGTCATATCTTCGAGCAAAAAAATACTCAGATGTGTAAGAAAAGCTACATCTACTTTTCTCTGAAAGAAAGCTGGGCTTCCCTGAAAGTACATAACAGGGACCTTAAGGAAAGAAAATTAAAGAAAATAATGGCCAGATTCAGGCAAAATGAAAACAAAATCTGCATGATTTGAGCCAGAGTGGATGAGGGAGAACCGTGGGTTGATTAGTTACTGTGTATGGAACTCGCAGGACAACAGTAGCTGTCTTTGGGCTGAATTTCTGGACACCAACAGTACATGTTAACTAATTACATACTAACTAACAGCTTGACTTCAAATACAGCAATCATTTCACAATAATATGACCCCTGTAATAAAAACTAAATAATTAAAATGCTAAGAACATAAATCCACATTTTTCATGGTATAGGTAGGTATTTTCTGATGAATTTATGCTGGTTTTATATAGCCAGTTATTTGAAATACCCTCTTAGAATCAGTCATGTCAGAGGCAAGAAACCATTTCAACAGACCAATGTTCAATTTCTTTACAGAAACTCAAGGGTTTCTAAAAGCTCTTCATTTCAATTGCTAAAGCAGAAGACTTTATTTTTGTCCCACAGGGCTCAAATAACATTGAATATTTTAATCACGATATTAGGATATAAACAATATCTACCTTCAACAAAAAATGATATTGCTCATATTAATATCAGTAGGACACTTTTAACCATGTGTTTGTCTTTTTTTTCAAATTAGAAAGAAGATTAGTTTTTATTTATCATTGAAAGAACTTGTAAAATTGCAAAGGATACATGTGGGAAATAATAATGGAAACATGGGTGATGGCAACATTTTTACTAATTGCTTCAATCCACAGGAAGTAGAAAAATATCCAGAAGTTGTTGCCTTTAATCTCCATCTTCTAACAACTTTATCATAATTAGCTCTTAAGTATCTCCTGATACATTCAATATCTCCTGTAGTTTCATGATTTTAAAAAATAAACTATAGATGTTTAGTATTGTTCAGGACTTGAAATCTTGCATTCAGAATTTTTAAAATTAATTTCTTACTTGAGCTTGCGAAATTTGTCAAAATGTTAAAACTCTCTCAAACCATAAGAGATTTAAAGGTAGTATTTGCAGTACGTTAATTTTCAGCCATAACCACTCTGTCTTTGAGTTCTCAACATTCTAACTATATGCTTCACATTTGATTTATGAAAGCCCAAATAGCTAATGAGGAATAGGTCACTTTCGATAAGGACTAGAAACACACTGGGGTTTTATCCTGAGGAGTGACAAAGCAGAAAACATTTCCCTTCTCATGCCTCAATGCAAAGCTTGATTTCTCCCAAGTGGACCCTGGAGAATCATGAAGTAGAAGGCAGCTGTAGAACCAAGCAAGTTTTCTTACTTCCAGGATTTTTCCTCTCACTTGTATCCCTTACAGATCTATAACACAACTCCTCACATGTAATCAACTTGCATCAGGAGAAAAAGCACTGTTCACAGAACAAAACCAGAATTTTTTATATAAAAAGAGATTGTTACTTTCAGGTTGCCCTCAGTTTTCAATATTGGGGTTCAAGTTTCTTGCCATTTTCATCACTTCATTCATTGAATGAAAAAGATTATTTTTTCTTTATTTGAGCAAATTACATCCCAGAGAAAGTAAAATAACACTTGAAATTACAGTTGCTACAGTTGTAAAAGCCCAAACAACTCCTTTAAGAAACTCGATTTTTAATTTTCAGGAATTAAAATAGGTATTCAGAGTTCTAAGATAAAGTGTCATGGAGAAACCTTCACCCTCACTTTCATCTCTGAAGGTAAAGTTACAGTCACAGGAGTCACCTGTGATTGGAAAATTTTTGGTTCTCTTGGGATGTAAAAAATATGCACTAGCAGAATTTTACTCCCTCTATATTAATCACGTATGGCATAAATACTTGACCAGAGTGGAAAGGCTCCATTAATGTTTTATTTTTAGGAGCTGCAAGAAAAAATAAACCGTTCAAACAATGAAAACTTCCTGGGAGATGATGACTTAGGAGAGATAAAAGAATTAGAGAGCAAGATCAGGTGTTGAATGTCCTATACCCTGACAGCACCCAAGCAATTTGCAGAATACACCCACAGTTAAATGGAACAGTTCACTTCATTCAAAACATCTTTTCACTTAAACTCATTTGCTTCCTTCAGCTAAGACCCCACCATTTAGATGAAGATGCTGTTCTTGAAATGTCTTCCAAACAAACTGAAACTTGGAGCATTGCTCAAGTCTTCTTATTTGACATACTGTATGAGGGTTGGGGTTTAATACCAGAGGTGTGTAAGCCTTTAATTACAGAGAGAGTAAAACTACCTTATTCCAGACAAAATATATTTTAGGACAGGGATCTACTGGGGGCACAACATGTCAAAATTCAAGTCCAACATAGTTATTACTAAGCTCAAAGGCAGTTTAGTCAAAAAACCTTTGCCTGATCAAGTCTGAGCAATAAAATTCCATTTATAGATGAACATGCAACAGATTATTAAATAAGGAACTAAAAGCTGTAAATATGAGCAAACACCACTGCAAAGAAACAGGGACCTTATCTGCAGTAGTACAAGTGAATTTCTCCCTGCTGTCACCAGAGACCAACAATTTGGAGAGAATTCTCTTGTCTGCATGAGGAAACAGCTCTCAGACTCAAATCAATGAGCAGATAGGTTTTAAGGAAAGTTTTCCTGAAAGAAACATCCCTTTTGTTTAAATACATCCAACACTATTTTGAGCAAGAAGCACAAGACTTGTTAGGCGCTAATGATGTCTAAAATGTTAATAGCTCAATTAAATGAGAAGGGAGAACTGGATATAAGGAAAGGGACCCATATTTTCCAGCTGCATGACTGAGACACAAAATACAATGTACATCAGCCTCCACTCATGCTCAAAGGTTACTGGAACCACTGGGTATCAAACTGCTCAGGTACTGGGCACTGAGCCCCAGAATGGTCATTTCTCTTACCAGCTCTCTCAGCAGCTCTCTAAACTCCAAATCATAACAATACATTTGATAATATGAGAAGAAAAAAGATGTTAATATCATCTTTCAAAGAATATCTTAACAATAAGCCTAGAGTTTCTGTGGAAAAAATACCTTTTCCTTTAAAAAAAATCTTCCATTATCAATGTGGAGTTGTAACTGCCAGGAAAGATCTTCATTCCTTCCAAACATCCAGTTTATCCAAATTCAAGCACAGTTTAGTGTTTCTTAATTCTGTCTTGGGTTTTTGCTACCAAGACCTAACACAGAGATGGTGTCACACAACTGCTTTTGAAAGCTGCTAAAACTGTATTATCCTACTCTACAAATATCTAGCATTTGGCAAATTTTGTAAGCATATTATGTTTCTTAAAAACTTTTCACTTTTAAGCATATGATACTATATCACTGTTCACTTTTGGTCGCACAGAGTCAAATTTCAGAGCAACACTCATAGCACTGTAATTGCTGACAATGGAACTTGTCCTTGCTGCTGACACAATCCACCGAGCCCAGATCTAAAATAAATGGCTCCTGGGGCCATCCATCCATACCACCCCCTTTTGAGCAGATGGAAACATGAGAATAAGACTTGATCAAATAAAGCAAAATACAAACTTAATTATCTTAAAATGTTTGCCATTGAATTTCAAATAACTCAAAACTGCTGATGGTTTGTCATATTAAAACAGTATTACCATCTAAATGAAACTGACTTTTATACACACAACAGTACTGCCAATTTTTTTTATTTAAAGCATCATCTCTCTTGAATAATATATATATATATTGTCCTCAGGCTAACATGAATTAAAATCTAAGCCAAAACCACAATAAGATTTTTCAGACAAAGAATAAAAAATGCATATAAATAATAATGATCAGTACTTCCTCTCCTTATGCTTCTCTGAAAGTTATGCAAGCTTACTTCTCAAGCCAAGATGAACACAGCTGCCATTTCTTAGGTTTCTGATATCTCTGAGAGGCAAGGAAAGAAAGTTACCTGATGCATTTTAGAAATTAATTTGTTTCCCTGCCCAAAAGAGAAAGCTCATTTAAAAGCTCTACAGCTTTCCAAGTTTCTTTTCCTTAGTAAAAGTTTCCTGCATACTGAGGTAATCCGAAAGAGGTGTTTATGTCTGTGTACTGAAACAAATGACAACTGAAGTACATGTAAGTGTATGTGGAGTACTTTAGATTTTGTACTCTTTAGTAAGCACTACAGGCTGCCAGAAAATCTAGTTGAGAAAATTGATTACACACCTACACGTATCTCTGTTTTATTAAATTGTAGGTATATGAAGTCCATGGAAAAAAGAGAAGCCCAAACAAACAATAAAGCTCCTACATCCTGCCCAAAAAACCTCAAGCAAACAAACCAACCCACCCCTGCAGCTAAAGAAAGATTTAACTAGGTTTACAAAAGGCTCAAAAAAACCCTGAAAAACAAAATAAGCTGCCAAGTACAATCCAGCTACGTTGTGCCATCTTAAAAGGAAATACAGGTGAGACGGCAAATTACATATAATTCAGCACACGTAATGCAGTTCTACCTTTAAGTCTCTAATTTCTCTAAATGGACTAATAATATTTTTTTAAGAAGGTAAGTTCTCAAGCCTGCTGTTTTGAGAATTTTCAAGAAGGTCTATGCAGTTTTATAGTATGTCTCAAAACACTCATTCTGAATTAACCATTCCCACTTCTTTCTATTGAACGTTTACTTGAAAAGAACAGAAATCCTTAATTCCTTGGGTCTTGCTCTTTCCCCTCATTGTTAATCTCAAGACTGCCTTTCCTGAAGCTGTATCTGAGCTGCTGACACTGTTCTTCATTTCAGGAGCTAAACTGAGCCTAGAAAAGACCCATCAGCAGATTGATGTAATAAAACCTGCCAGATGTGTCTGACTCTTCTCACTACTGCTGAGCATTTCCACTGGGCTTCCCAGGAACCCTGATTCTGGAAGTGTGGTGCAAACCCCAAACTGCCCAGCATATACCAAAAACAGATCTGCTAGTCCTGCATTGCCTGTGGTCCACAATTCCCTTATGCCTTCTTAGGAGGTTTATCCACCTAAACAAAACAATGCTATGTGTTAAAATCACACAAGGAGTTTTGACATCTGTCATGTCACTAATGAGAGCTTTATTAGAGCCACCTTGGACCCTCTGGCTACACAAACCCTTGTGAGCCCTGGCCCACAACATCTTCTGCACAGCAGATTGAGGAGACAGCGGTGAATGTCTGAACCACGCCCCAACCCTCATGGAGATGTGGTGTATCATTATATCACCATAATTCTGCAAATAGCTGCGTGGATACTACAGGCAGAAGCAGTCTGCGTGTTACCTCAATTCACATCGAATTGCAGACTGCTTTGTGGGATGAATTGCAACAGGAGTGCTTCTTTCACAACAAGTCAGAGAAATAATGCCAATAAAAGAGAAATATTTTAAGTCTGTGCCTTGCTGAACCTCACCAGTGCCCCCTCCTCTGCTCAGGTTTCATGGATTAGGGATGACTGATGCTGCAAACACCAATCAAAGCCCTAGTGTGGCCAGGACTTTGACAATGTTTGATGGGATTTATTTAAATGCCACGTGACTTTTAAAAATATTTTTGATAAGAGGCATTTCACACTGCATATTTCCCTGACTGCCCAGAACCAGACTGAAAACAACAACAAATCATTCCAAGGTGTCAAAGAAATCAAAGGCAACACTGAAGAAGAAAGATTTTTTTTTGCCATTTTTTAAATGGAGAGTAAATCAGATTGTTTTTTGACACCTCTTGTTTTTCCTTTTCTCTGGATTTATAAATACATATCTACAGTGATAAAATTAGAATTTATACTCCCAAAGACTTTTGTCAAGTTACTACAATGCATAGTTTCAAATGAAAATTAACTTGAAATAGTTAAAAGTACACACTAGTCATAATAGTTTAATACTTTTTATATAGATCTTTTTCATTGCTGCATTTTACACTTTACATTATTATTTATTGGATCTTATAATGAAATTCCAATTCCGTTTTGTATTATTTACTAATCAGAGTGGCAAACTATAGAAGTACAAGCCATAAAATTAAGGTGATTTAACAAAAAGGCTGAATTTTAATCAAGTTATGGGAAGATGGTTTTCAAGATACTAAAGCAAGGCAGTTTACTCAAGAAAGACAGTAAAGGTTGTTCTTTCCTGCCTGATAGAATTAGGAAAGCATTCTAGTAACTTCTTCATTTTAAGTTAAAAAAAAAAAAAAAGGAAAAATCAAAGAAAAAGCCAGTAGTACCTTTCCTCAATAGAATGAATATGGACAAACGCATATTATAAGGCAGTTCTGGAAAAAAATTAAAATTAACATTCTAGCAGATTCCCTTGCCATCAGCATTTCTTCAAGTCTTTATTCTCCAAGAGAGACACTCACAAAATCCACAAGTGATGATGATGATGAAATAACCCTGAAACCCAAAATACATAACCCCCATATGGCCTACAAGAATTAACAGATGCATAACATTTATACAGCTTTCCACTCATGTAAAAGGTGAGCAGATTTTCCAGCTTCACATTACTTTTTATAATATGCTCCATACCTGTAATACTAACATTGCATTTTGCAAGGCAACTTTCCTGGATTTCCTATTACTTGGAAAAACTCCACTGCTATAGACTCTGAGTCATGATACTTTCCCTGAGCTTATGCACCCCACACTGGCTCTGCCCTGTTGTTTCTTCACCAGACACAGTGGTTCTGCTTTTGCATTAGAAGCCAAGGTTTCCAGTTTGAGAATGGGGTCACTCTCCAGGCACACTCTGGCCTTGGGAAACTCCTGAAGAAGTCAGTAGGTGTTCCCTGGAAAGCTCTCTCTGTAATCTACCTAATTAACAAACTAATTTATACTCTTTAATTAAGACATCAGGAATTTGCTTTCCCTACAACATATGTTGGTGTGTTTGGTTCTCTTAGCAAGCTGGGGAGCAGCCCAAGCACTTGGAGCAGGCTCTCCTCTGTCAGTAAGAGCCAAATCCCAGGAGAGCAGCCTGTGACAATCACAGGCTCTCTCGCTCACAGCCAGGTGTCACTGGGCAAGCAGGATGGAAGTGTCTGGAACATCCTGCTGTTACTTCTGGCAAAATATAGAGCTTGTACACAAAACAAAAAAAATGACCAAGTTTTGACAGGTATTATCTAAGTTATGATTAAAAAATTAACTATTTCAACCAGTGTCTGGTGCCTCCATTCGAAAACAATGCCAACTGGTACCAAAAATTCTGTGAAAACCAACACTGTTCTAGAGAGCGTGTATATACATATGTGGGCTCACATATATATGTGTGTTTGTGTTCATATATATGTGTACACAAACTTTTTACATCAGTAATGTTTTATGCTCTCTCCAGCCCTCTCTCCTATTCAAACAGACATTCCAGATCTTTTCAGATGTGGAATAAATCCCTGTTTTTTTTCTGAATCTAATTTACCTTATTTCTAGATAATGGCAATATGAGATTACTTTGGTTCTTAGTATTGCCCTTTCTAAAGGCAGAAGAAAAAATTTATGGCTAATGTTTCAGAAAGATCATATTCTCCTGATTATAGCAAAATAACCCAATCAAACATGAAGACCCAAGGCTTTTTCTTGCTACTGCAATGGCATTATGCAATTTTTCTTCTCTTATAGAAGGAACATAAAGGAAACAGAAATACAGCACACTCCATGGTCTAATTTGAAATAGGTATTGCCCTTTTCTAAAAAACATTCACCACTTGCAATAGGGTGGACATAGACTGAAGGTAAATCTTAGACATGGATATTTTTCTCTTTGAACTGCTCTTCAGGTGTGCTAACTTACAGAGTTCACGGAACCTGGGAGATGAAGGACAGAGAGGTAGCAGCACCATGAGCCAACACAACACAACCTGAAATGACAGAGTGACAGTGGTGACTGCGATGATAAATTACAATGTCCATATTATTAGGTGCTAGGTGACATTCAGTGACTGTCCAGTCCTGGCTACAGTGAAAGACAACGCAATGTTTTGGAACAGCAGCAGACAAGAGATGACTTTTTAAAGTCTTCCACAACTTGAACAAACAGCAACGGAGGGGCAAGTTTACATACAGCTGTAAAGAGGTCTTCTGAAGTTCAGCAAAACAGAAATTACTCAGAAAAGTGTATATGTAGAATTTTTCATCGACCTAGTTAGCTGTGGGTTTGTTTTTGTTTTTTGGGGTTTTTTTGAATCCATAAATTCAAAGTTCCTCCATCACATAAAAAAGGGTGAAAAGGAATTTATTTCTCACCCTGAAATAGAGGCATGAGAAATATCTAGGTCTTCCAAATCACTCTTTCAAGAGACTTTTTGCTCATTTCATCCATATACTTTGTGGACCAAGTCGCTGAGCTTATCCCATTCTGGCTGCAGACTGAGTTCCACAATATGAACATTCAAATCCCCTTCTGCTCCTTGCTACCTCCCCTGTCTTTGGTCCTTCCTCCAGGGAGCTACAGCACGTATTTCAGCCTCCATGCCAAAACCCACCAGAATAAAATACTGCCCCTTCCTCAAAGCAGGTGGCTTTTCCCGCCCTGCCAGCTGGGAACAGACCCATGCAATCCTTCAAGACGCACCCTTGTACAACCTGTATCCCTGTCCCTCTCCACCTGCTGATCCCACTTGGCTCAAACTGACAACTCCCAGAGCAGCTGGTTCAGTTAGCTGCTTGCTGAGAGCTGAAAAAAGTAAAGAGGTCCTTCAGTGTCAGCTTCCAGGCTGTTATTTGGAGTGGTTATATCCCTCAGTATATTTATTTCCACCAGACATTATTTTTCACGGGGTTTCCATTTTGGTTCTGCTAAGAACGCTTTTCCCAAGCCAGAGTAAAACACTCAGAATCTACTATGTTCAGTGGGGCTGTACACTGAGGTCCAATAAAATAAATGAAGCACTTCCAACAGAATAAAAATATCCTCACAGCTGAACGCATTTTTAAGCCTTAAGAAATACACATTAAAATAAAGACACAAAAAGATAGAGGCTTTCTCTCTACAGGCTGTGGGCCAGTGCAGCCAAAACTGGAAGTCAGTTTCAGATGAGTGAATAATCAATGTTAGACTACATAGCTACAAACAATTTCCTGCCCCAGGCTGCAGCTCAGCTGCTCTTCAGCCAAGCCCTGACTGCTCCCCCAAGCTCAACCACAGGCACTCTCCACCTCTACAGAAAGGGAAATCAGAAGAAAATGCTCTTCCTTGCAGGAGGATAACAAAATAAAGATATTTATCGTGAATGTTCTAACATGTTACTGCACGGTTTAGCTTTCAGACACTACACAGCCATTCATTATTATTCCAGCAAGCTTTACTCCTGCTCTTGTGTAAAACATTGTTAAGTCTGTGTTGTCCATACACTGGCAATGAAGGGAGATATCCATTACCCTCCAAATCTTTCCATCTCTTTTGTAGCATGCAAACCATGAGAATTTATTTCTAGGCATATAAAACTACAGAACACAGATGGAAGTCTGTGGTCTTCATAAATTTCAGTAAGGCTATTCCAGCTGATTGGGCACAACGATATCAGAACTTGACCAGGAAGCCTCCAGAACACAGCAGAAAAAAACCCTAATGCATGCAATGAAAAATGCAGGGGGGGAAACAATTTACAGAAATATAATCAAAGCATATCATGTCTAAGTGCTTAGAAGGTTAGGAAAGCTGCTGAGACAGAACAGCCATGGAAACACTTTTTTCCTGTATTTTGGCGAAAGCAATGCAACAGGAAACTTTACACCTAACTGATGAGTCCAGTGCAGTTCTAAATCCAGCCTGTTCGCACTAGAAAATAGCTTTTCATGATGATGGGATGAACATATGATAAGCTGCATGGGATGGCTACAAATTCAGCATGGCTTGAAAACTGCAAACCAGTTTGAGATGTACAGCACCTGTGTCTGGACCCAGCCACAATCCTCCGGTGAGGCACTCGGTGATGGTTAAGGATGAATACAAACCACATAAAGAAGATTGACTTCCTACAGGAGAGGATGAAATACATCTTTCCATACTCCACTGAACTGTGCAGGAAAAGTATACAAAGAATGTGTTGGCACTTTATAGTAAAAGTTTTCCTTTTAAATACCACTAGTTTTCACTAAGACCACAGTGTATGATATCCATTACCACTGAAAATCCTGAAGAAAATAAAAAATATCATGTATTTCCTGTCTTATTCTCCTTCATAATCATTGTCTTGGTTTAGGGCAAATTTTGGGAGGAAACTTTTGAAGTTGTCTCTTTTTGAAAGCAAATATAAGCTGCCCTTTTCCTAACTTGTTTGGGGGAAAAACATTTTTTGAGAGAAGTGGGAAAAAATGTTTCTTTAACAAGCAAAGTATTCACAAACATGACAAAAAGAATACTATTGGACAATGGAACCTCTCGCTGTTCTGAAGAGATGGCAAATTGAGAAAGTCCTTGTCCTGGGGTGTGGCTGGGCTCGCCCAGTCTCTGTCAGCCCCTCCTGTGCTGGGAAATGCCGTGTCCCGGTCCCAGTGGGACACAGGTGTGAGCTCACGGTGTTCTTCTGGGTTTGCAGTCCAGAGCAGATATAAACAGTTCCAGGAAAAAAGAAAAACTACAGTTCAGGGAACTTCTCAGCCTCAGCTAGCTAAAATCTAACTCAAAGCAGAGGCGAGCTCTGTCCCGCTGTCTGTCTGTGCTGCAGCCAGCACAGTCCGTGAGGGGGAATGTGGGGCCAATCCTGCAAACAAACTGCAGCTTCTTCCCCCACTTCACTCTCAGAACTGGCCTGAAAGGGGCACAACTCAATATCCAGCATAAACAGAACAGAGCATTGGGGGTACAAGAATAATAAAGTCACCCCAGGACAGATATCAACCCCTTTGCTCTTCTTTGACTAAAGTCTGAAGTTCTATTATTAGGCTGCCACCACACTAAAACTTCTATAAAGTTTCTTCTCAATGCTGAGTGTGATCAATGACAAAGTCCATTCACTGTAAGCACAACTACCTCTTTTAGGTCATGTTCATCTAACTGCAACAGTGCATCATGTATTTGCATGACTAAGTGCTGCCACTTCTGTTTCATGTTTAATTGGTTTCATAGATAAAACTAGGTGCCAGATTGCAATCTAGAAGTTAAACCTTAACAGCAAAAGAATCCCTAACAACCAAGAAAAAAGGCCTGTGAGGGATTGTCACTATGATTGTCTTTTCTGGAGTTATTCAAGGTGCTGTTTCTGGCTCTCAAATAGGACCTGCAGCAGCTGAAACTCTTCTTCCAGCCACTGGAGCATTGGCCTGGCGGGTTCTGATCTGTCAGGAGCCCTCGGTGTTGGAGATTCAGCCTAATGAAGGGACAGTGAGGGCAGGGCCAATTATACAGAAACTCACTGCTAAGAGGGACAGACCTTTAAGTATGTCCAAATCTTACTCAGATACAACAAGATCCAGGAAAGCTCCTGCAATCTCAAATTTGAACAGTTGAAAACTCATTATATGTTTATATAGAATAACCAGTTCCTTTCAGTGAAATCAAATTAGACGAGAGATTGCAGAGGGGTGGGAAGAGGTACCCGACCTTTGCACAGACCTTTTCTTGGCCTGAGTTTGCAGGGTTGAAAAACATCCTTAGCACTTTCTTCAGCATGTTGTAATGCACATTCTAAAACCCATGATGAAAAGCAAAGCAGCCCTGAGAGTGCATACAAAAAGATGTTCCTAAAAGCTCTTTTATTCTTGTCTATTTTACCTCCTCACACCACAATGGCTATCAATTTATTGAACACCATTTGATACGGAGGGGGAACTGCCTGCTATGTTTCCTTCTCTGTATTAAAAGTCCATACCTAATAAGTAAAAAGTATGCCTTATAAAGATCTTTTTTCTTACTGTTGCATTAACATGCTTTATATTCTTTTTACTTGAGTAACTTCATTAAACATTTATCTTTTTTTTGAGCTGACAATCTATTTTGCGATAAGCAGTGAGCTACGTTTGTTAGGTTTATTCTACCAAATGAATCTGAACGCTTCTCAAACACACACTTGCCATCACAGCACAGACAAATTCACTACAGAAATCAGTTGTTCCACACTACTCCTCACTCCTAATTTCAATTTTGTTACCCAAAATGTGTGGTTTTAGTATTTTTCCTAGATAATGGGTTTATCCAAGTTCTAATTTGTACAAATATAAATGTAAGACTAATTATTCCGCAGAATCTTTAATAAGTTAATGGGTAAACCATAAAACGGTCAAATCAGATATTAGGATTATTCTAGTTAATCACAATACATTATATTTCACTGGTATAACACCATTTTACAGTAAATTAACTTTACCATTTTGTGGAAATGAAGTGGAAGGGATTCCAGTCTCTGTTGCAGCCTTGCTTCTCAGCTCTGTTTGGCTCTGCTGGCTCAGCTGCTCTTAAGAGACCGTCCCCACCAACTCCCTCCCTGAGTTTGTAGCTACATGTAAAGGGTGGCTGACAGCTCATAAAACTTTAAGTGGAATCAGCTGTGGGTTTGGCTCATGATCACATGCACCTGAACACCTGGCAGGGGGCTGACAATGAGCAGCAGAACAAAAGTATTCAACTACAGAGAAATCGGTTTTCTGATTTTTTTTAATGAAGGTTTTACAAATCACATCCTCCTCTCAGGAAAGATTCTGTGAATGTTCCTTGCTGGTCAAATGTTTTGTTGCTTCTATTGTTTGGTTTTCCCTAGTATTAGTCTAGAAAAAAAAATTAAGGAGTGGATGGAAGCAGGGAGTTCATTATATTCAGAGCTGGACAACAATACTGAATGGAGCTGTTTATATTTTAACAGCAGTGTTACTTTGAAAACAAGTAAATAAGTTGTATCTTGGTACTGTTCTACCTTTTTCAGATAATACTGCTGCTGTCCAAAATGTAATAAACTACAGTAATTAAAATTATGGTTCATCTAAATATGATGAAGATAAGAAGAAAAAATAAACCAAAATGGCAAGATGAACAAGTTGCAATTAAGAAAACCCCAAAAACCTATAATGATAAATGGTGAAGTTCTTTATGGCCTAGTAATTATCTGATTGCTAGATTGATTCAATAAATCAGAAAGGAAATGAAAAAGGAAGATAAAATATTGCTACATTGTGACTACTTAGACATGCAAAAGAAGGGAGAAACAATGAAAATCCCAATAAAATGAAGATCTATGAAAAGAAAATGGTTCATCACCACTGATCTCACAAACATGAGACCTGTTTCTGAGGTTTTGTTTATCCTGAAAGCACAAAATCCAGCACTTTCCTTAGTAAATTGTAGAATTAGTAGTACAGTCACAAATCCCTGCACCTGCAGTGGACAGGGACAGAACAAGAGCAAATAAGACAGGCAGAAAGAGGGACAGCTGTGTGCTTCTCTAAAAATTAAAGAAAGAGATCAAAAATATGAAACTTAGAGTGGGGAAGAGGCTTGCCAACAGATAATCTGCAGACCTTTTGGTGAGCAAGAAAGTGAGCCCAGCATTGTGAACTCCAGTTCAGTACCTCTCAGTCACACCACATCAGAAATGAATAATTTAGTGTCTTCAGCTATTAAAGATGAGACATTAGGAATGGGACCATTACTTCTATTTTTTTTTAAATGCCACTTGTAAATTGTGCACACCCAAGCTCAAACAACAAATGGAGCTATGAAATAGGAGCACCATCATTTCTAGAGCAGCACACTGCTGTTGTACAGGAGACCTTATCACTCAGTATTTGCTTCAAAAAAATTGCCAGGCTCACTTTGCAGCTCTTGTTCCTCATGCTGCTTGAATCCCAGCCATCACTCAAGCTCTCTGGGTCTCAAATACCTCATTACAACTCACACAGTAAATTCTAAGTATGTTATTAGAAGAAAATGTCTATTGAAAAAAAGCATTTTTAACTTAGAAATCCAAATGTCCCTTTCTCCATTTACATAAATAAGTAAAAGAAGCTACTTTGGTTTACATGGAAAGTCTCTGGGTGTTGCTTTCAGTAGAAGACTTTAGGCAATGCAATCATAGGACAGCTGTATCTGCTGACAGCAATGGCTGCATCAATGGCTGAATAAAAGATTTTTTCTCTTTTCAATATGCTTTAGTTTTCAAAAACGTTTTTCCTCAGCTGACTGGAAAATCATTTACACTCCATTGGACAAATCATTACAAGTTAAATGCATGTAGTAATAGCTTGTTGGACACAGCTGAAAGAATAATCACATATGAGGCTGAGGAAACAATCCTTTCATGAGTAGATACAGCTTTCACTTGATGTGCTACATGCAAAGGAGTCACAAGGGAATCCTCACTACACTGTCTTGGGATTAATGCTACTTCTCCAACATTTCAAAAATTATGTCTGTTTGATATAATTTACAGTCAGTCTCTCTCAGCTGAGCGTGATTCACAGCTGAATATGCCAGCAGTTATTAGGCAATTACGTGTAGTTCATGCTTACTTGTATATTCTTGTAGTTGTTATTTGTTCTTGCTGTACTTCCAGCATGACCTGCAGACCACACTAATACATAGCTCCTAAATCACAGACCAATCTTTCAGAAATGCTGAGCTTTAAAACAGCATGAAAAATCTTCCACTGCTTAATATTAGACTGTCAGCTTCTTACGTGGCCATGCACTTTCAACAGCTTAAACAGAGCAACACATAAAGGCTCTGATTTAAAACATCAGTAAAATGTATGCTGCTAGACAGTTATAGGATTCTCAACAGTCTTCACCAAGATGTAAGCTCATGATTAAATACTTTGCTAAAGAATACAGCCAGTCTTATATTATCAGTATTATTATTGTTGCAAACTTCTGCAGACAAGAACCCCATAGTTACTCCATAGGACTTTGTGTCGAAACAACAAAAACAACACTTTCTTTAATACACTCTGTCTTTCCAGTTATCACAAAGTATTTGTTTATCAATACAAAGCATAATAAATATTTTATCATTATGATTTATTTTACAGTAGGCACATTTCTCTATTTATTTCTATAAAGTAGTAAGATATATTTCTCTGGCAATAAAAAGGGTATCAGAGCAGTATGTTAGTTGATGAAATCTTAATGTAATAATATATATGCAAGCATAAAATGAATAAACCTGAACTAGAATTGAAGAAATTTATAAAAAACTGTGTGTTTACACTATCCCTGAAACATTAATTAAAATGAATTAAAATTACTAATATTCAATGTGGTTACTCTTCCTTTGAAATGCTTCTTCACAGGGGTTCTTCTATGAAATGTTTTGTCTAACTCTAAAAGTTCTTTCGCATTATGACTGAGTGGTAGGATTTGCTGACAGAGCAACACCTGCCAGAAAACTGTGAACATACATAGTTTAGTAGACAAAACACAGTGATTAATTAAACAATTACCAATTATCAGATTTTTAAGTCCCATAGGTAAAGGATGTCAAAGTATCACACAGAATAGGGAAGTTAGGATACAAACTTTAACAGTAAAAGTAATTTGTTTGCCTCTTTTATTACCTTTGTTACCAAAAAAGCCCAGGTGATAAAACTGTTGATGACAACAGCTTAATTTGATGAGTTACCAGTACTGAATAAAGAGTGACAGGTCACTAAAAAGTGAATTGAGTTTTCATATGTTTGGAATTACACAATAAAACTTGATTCAACCACTGCAACATTATGAATAGCTCAGCAATATTAATACAGATGGACAAGCAATACACATCTACTTGTGAGAGGTGTGGAATGGATACATAAGAGCTCTGTTATTTTGAAAAGGACGAAAAACAGAGATGAACATTTATTTTGCCTTACCATAACCCTCCATTTGAAGCTGTAAAGATCAGAGGCTGCCAGTTTACCACAAAGTAGAAACTATTCCTTCTGCTGCCCATTTCTCGTTTTCTGTGAATGCTATCATTTTTTGGGTTAAAGTAACTACAGTGGTATCGTCTGCAGCAGGGGTAAGTATTAATTCACTGATGATTTTTATATAGGCAGGCATTTCTTGCATTGGTATTTCCTTTGCCTGGATATGACTATTACACGTCCAAAAATGAAGTTTAGTCTTAACATGTGACAGTTTATACCTTTAATTTCATGTACACACAGAAATCCAGGTTTTGGTGTCTCTTCTGTCAGCTCAGAAAAGGTGATGACCATTTTATCTACACAACACAATCCCTGCCTCTCAGCCCTGGTCCTCACTGCAATCTGCTGGATGCTGCAGGCATACAACACTGTACTTGGTTTTCCTGTTCCTGGAGACCCAAATACTAACCCAGGAGCCAGTCACATTCTAAATGAAATCAGGAACACATAATTGAACAAAACCCAAGCCACTTACCCTTTTTTCTTAACTGCGTAAGACTTGTACGACTTAGTGATAAGATTTCATCTTTAGCCCTAACAATACAAAATCCTTCACCTCCAGGCAAGCCTGGAAAAACCATACTTAGCCTGAATTTACCATAAACCTTCACTGTTAATAATATTCTCCCTCACTGAAAACCAGTAAGCCTGTCTGAGCTCTGAGATTACCTGAGATTTATTCTAAATCTAATCCTAGCCTACTCTCAAACTACTGATAAATTCTTCTTCCCCACTGGCATTTCACCCCAGCAAGACTTCTAGAATCTCAAAAATTTTGCATTTTTATAATCAAAGTATATTCAGCACATAGAAAATTTACAGGACAACACCAGCTCAACAACTAAGTCAGCTCAGGGCATACTACAAAAGAATGAGCATACATCTGAAGCTGAGAGCATCAGTTCCTCATTTCCCCTTTCAAAACTTTCTGGCCAGGCTCTCTGGACAGTCACATTGGATGGATACCTGGGGTTTACACTGGACTTGAGTTTACCTCACGGACACTTGGTTCTTTGCTCTCAATCCCAACTCTAGTTTCACACCAAGGCAATGGATTCCAGCCACAGGCATTACCCCAGACTTGGAGGATAAATTTACAAAACTTTTGCTCTGCAATTCAAATCCCGAAGCCCAGAGATCGTTTTGGTCACCGGAACTTGTCATGAAACACCAGAGAGCACAAAGCAGTTTTGATCTCAACCCCAAGGTCTGTCACCACTACCCTCACCTTTTCTATACCAGCACCTAATGTCACTGCAAATATAAAACAAGGCTTTCTTGCATGTCCTGGGGTCTCCATCTCCACTGCAACCAGCTGTAAGCTACACTACAAGCATTAATCCTAAAATTAGTCTGAAGGATCCTGTGTTTTATTTGACCTTGGAGATATTTACCCAACCATGAACCGTAAGTCTTCTATTATTATCACCACTGGATTTTATCTTATTTCTGTCCTCAAGTGTAGACCATAACAGAGATTACCTGATCTTACCTTTCAAAGGATTCCACAAGGTATTCTTAGGACTACACATTTATCTAGGACTCAGGAAAGAAACACAAGATCTTTATACATTCCTTGATCTTGCAAGGCTGCAGGACTAACATGGAGTGTGGCAGCAGTAAAAAATACTTTATTGTTATTTCTCAGAAGACTGAGCAACACTCACGGCTAGAGTGTGAAATAGGTTGGAATTCACTAAGGAGGACAAACATTTATTGCTGTATCTCAAAAGGCAGTCAGAACTAGAATGGTAGCTGCTGTGGGTGGGCCAGACAGTTTGCACTTACCTTCAAGCAAGCATTTATCCACTGGACTGTGGCCACATCTAGAATTAGAGGTGATTTGGGAAACAGAGATTGAGGATCTCAATTTACTGCAGGCTTCCACACTTGCAAGCCTTCTGAAATCCAGGAATAATCTTAGCTGCTCAAGCACCACTTTCTCAAATACAGTCCCTATTTCATCATTAACTCTAGAGGTACTCTAAAAATGACTTTTCTCTTTCTCACCTACCCTCATTGTAAGCCTTTTATCCCCACCTAAACCACCTTCTTCACATTAAATCCTACAATATCCAGAAACACATGTACCCATTGTCACTCTATAGTCTCCAACACCACTCTTTAACACATCCCTAACTTTAAGGTTAACATCACAGCAAAGAGATTTTTGCAATTCTGGATCTAAGCACAATCCAGTTATCCTACTCTATTTCAATTCTGAATTGTGTTACAGAAAAAAAAATATCGAGTTTTTCAACTTGTTTTGCTAATTTTATAGAGTTTAGAATGAATATTTGTTTTTGGTGATGTTTTCACGTGTGTTCATAAATGTTTATATGTCTGGCTAAAAAATTCCATCATTTCTATAACAGATATTAGTACACATGAAGTTGTAATGGTTCAACTTTTAGCAAAGTGGCAGCATGTGCTTTTTAAGGGCATGTTCAATGTAATAAGATAGAGCATTAATTTGCTAACTTGATGTGTTTGTAATGAGGCAATGAGGATATTTGAACATCAAATTTTGTAAGACATTTGTGGAGTCACTCAGAGTTAAAGGTAGAGTTTTTAAGGTGCTTCTAAGATTAAATACTTAAAATAGTGCATATAGCTTCATGCTGCTATTAATACTCATAAAAAGTGACTGTAGTGCTAATTATCAGAATGAGATTTCCTAAGTATATGTTACCAGATAAGTGAGCATGTATTTGGTAGATATTAAGGGATGAAAATACATATATCAATATAACTGCTTTAAATGCTGTTTTCTAAAAAGGATATTGGTTTTGGTCCTATTGATCAAAAGCCAAAGGACTGGTGAGCATATGAAACTGTTGTTGAATATTTGTTCAATTAAACTCTCAGAGAGTGAAGTCATATCCAGGTTGTTTTTACTGTGAAAATACTAAGTACAAAAACAATTTTTTTTTTTCATATACTTCAAGGTTTCAACCTGATCACAAAATATTTCAAATATTGAACTAATTTATTTTTTTGGCATCACAGTCAAGAGATAAAAAATCCTGTTAGTAATAAGGCAGGGAAGGTCTCAGGCCGTGAACTTTTGACCACAACCTCAGTGTTTCTCATCCTCAGCTCACAGCAGTTATCCACTGTGTACTCCCTCACATTCCCACGAGATCATCCTCCACGTGCAGGTGGTACTCAGTGCATACAAGAACAGATTCCAGCATGACATCACAAATATACAATTACAATTAACTGCTACTCATATACACAGTTATCACGAATCCATGCAGTGTACAGAACTTGCATTCAGACTCACAGAAACAGCTTCACAGTTAATAAATGCCATGAAGGTAGAATAGAATTAATAGAATAGAATGCACTTCTTAAACTAATCACATGGAAAAAATTATATATGGAATTAAAGTACTGCAAATCACCCACTAAAAATCTAGCACATGCCAAAATATGCCATTAGATGCACAGAAAGAAAAAGGTTTTCTTTATCCTGCAAAACCCTTTCTGACTTCTTTTACCATTCCTAAAGCACATTTATTATTCTCACGCAGCATATATTACTTCTCATGAACCAATGGTAGATTTTTTTTGAAACCTCACAAGCCTAGTTAAAAAGCGATTAACAGTTCTTTTTCATCTCACCTTTGGTAAACTTTGCATTCATTACTTCCTCAAACTTGGAATAATCAGCAGATTTGCTGCTTCATGTTTGTATTCTGCCACCTGAGCAATTTATATAGGTTAGAAATGGGGATAATATGTAACTCCTAGGAGAGCACAATTCTCTCTGCACTTAAACATCCTGAATGAGTTCATCTGCAAGTACCCTGTTCCTTCTATTTTAAAACTCAATTCTCTATCTGTCTTCATTCTCTGCACTCTGGCTTTAAAAAGTATATTCTGTGTGTGGAAGCCTGCCATGTGGAACAGAGCTTTGTATAAATCCTAATGGTGTGTGTATCGTACTGGCTGCTGGAATCTAAGGTCAAATTCAGCTTCCCTCACTTGCATGTAAGGGCAGCAAGGAGGAGTGTGAAGCAAAGCCGGGTTTCTCTGCAGTTCTGAAAAACAATGAAATGGATTCTCTTACACAGTGGATGTCAAAAGAGAACTGCAGCAAGTACACCTAAAACAGAGCATTTTGTGGGGAAAACTACAAACTAAATGCATGACACAGACCAACTCAACAGCATAGTGGAATGAAAACAAAAATTCTAGGATGAATTAACTACTGCTGAAAAACTTCTCCGTGCAGGAGAGAAGGAAGAAATGCTTAGACTTTTTGGCAAGAAATGTGCTTCAGAATGAGGCACCAATGAGGCTCAAAACAGAGGTCTTCCATAACCATAAAATTGTTTGTTTTTTAGAACAGAATCTCTGACTTCTCAAACAGAGTCTAGAATGAGTTGCAGGAAGTGAGACAGTGATGTCTGTGTAGATGTCTGTGGAAACTTCGTTTCTTTTAGTTTTCTTAAAACACTTCTACTAGCTGCTATACCTACTAATGCTTCCCATTGTTTTTTCAACTCAGGAGCTTACAAGAGAACAGCTGTATTTACCTTCTTTTGTTCTTCTTCATCCATGTTGATTACAGAGTAAGTGCCTAATATTTCACTCCAGTATACTCAGTATCCCAATAATGTCAGAAAATTGCTACCATTTTAAATCATATTCTTATATTGCCTCCTGCCCTAAAATGTCATGTGGGACAGTTGTTCCTCTAATGTAAAACTTGCTTTACAAGGGAAGATACTATGAAGTCAGTCCCAACACCACAATGGACAAAAACACCCTCAGGGCACAAGTGTCTGACAAGGAGGATCAGGTGGCATGAAAGGACATTTCTTTTGTACTGGCAACAATTTCTATGTGGGCATCGAGGCTTAGATCTCCTGAGGAACGTGAATACCATGCTGTAGTGATTCTCAGACACACAAGATGCACACAGATGTACAAATTTCTCATAACAAAAAAGATATACCAAAGACAAAGTATTCAAATAACCAGGCGGTTTCAGTTCACTGCAGATTTTCCTGAGTAAAGGACTTAAAATCAGAGACACCATTATCAGTACAACTCCCACTAGGATCTGCAAGGCAAAAAGGATTCCAGTGATGGATTTCTCCCACAGAATAGTCAAGCCCTGTGTGTACCCATGGTTATCGACCTTCCTGTTGATGTACGTGGGGAGAAATATAAGCTAGAAATATTAATTGACTCCTTTTCTGAAATATAATCTGGTATTTACATGAAAGTCATTGTAAATATCAACTGGGCTAAAATGGAAATATAAATGGATAAGGCTGAGCCTCAATTTTTATAAACAGAAGTAAAAGTCATGTAGTATCAGTGAGACACTTGAGACAATAACAGAAAAACTTGATAGTACTCCTTCATATTTAAACAAACTAAAATAATGCTGTACATGCTAACAAAGCACATATGCACACAAATTTCCCGGGAAAATTTGAGCAATGGTGGATGGGTAAGAGCCTTGGAACACCTCTCCTCATTTTCCTGTATTTTCATAGAAGGGCTGGCCACAGCCTTAATCCTCGGACTCTGAAAAATCACAGTCACATTCGAAGGTTCTGGACAAGACACTGACTCAACCTTCATTCTTATAAAAAAATATAAACAAATAACTGGCACCAAAACTTGCAGAATGAACAGAGTGCAAACCCCAAAACTACCCTCTCTCTAAATAAAACTTATACATGTGCAAACTGGAATTCAGTCCTTCATTCATTACTATAACCAGCAAGTCTAATTTTACTTTGTGCTTTTGCAAGGCATGAAATAAGTACACATCCATCTACCACAGTTTATTTAGAACCTCAGGTAATTTTGCTCATGTGGAGCTCTTCCTCCATCTTTCTAATTTTACACAGTTGTCAAAGTTTAAGATAGCTCAGAAAAATTCTAATCCTGAAAGTAACACGTGTTGTAAAAGCAAACAAAGGAAAAGCAAACCAGGTGAAGCTGTAATTACTATAAACACTGACTGTAGCAGCACTGAAGTCTGCATTTTTGGCTTTGACTCTGGTCGAGTGCATGCAATCAATGTGAATTATCACAAAAGAGTTAGGAGACAATTTTGAAAGTATGTCTGAAATGCAAAAATTTTAAAGTTAGATGAATTTGAGATGGCCATATTGATTTTGATTTAACACAGAAATATCACTCTGTTTCAAAGTGGATCTCAAATCTTTTGAAGAAAGGTCTAATATTATAAATGGATTCCCAGTGCTGAGTTTCCAGCTCTGAATGGACATAGTCTTAACCCTTCACCCATCTGTAGATTGGTGACTTCTGAAAGTGAGAATGAGGTCCTGAGTTCCTAATGCCAGCCTGGGTTTTGGCCATGCTCTTTTGAAGCCTTCTAGACCAGTTCATCAAGGAGCACAGCCTCAATACTGTTAATACACACTGACATTCCAAAGATTTTCTGTACGCTGAAACATGTACGCTTAAAAATGTACCCTGAGCCCTCAGTCTTTCACAGGAACAAAAAATGTTCAATTGCAAGCATTTGAATATTCCAAAACTCACCTAAAGAGCAAAGAAATGTAGTAAGTCAAAAGTCATAGATACGTTAAACAAACATTTACACAGAAATGCAATTATCATCGAAAGAAAACTGTGAATCTGGGCTTAATTGTGCGATAAAATTTATCTGATTTTGTTCCAAATCATCCATGTCAGGTTGCTGAGAAATCAAGCATACTTTGTTTTTAAATACATTAAAAGCAGAAAATGTAAGAAAACAGTTTCTCAAACTACTCTCAGATAAGCCTAACTCAGTAGTGATAATGGCAAACAGAATATTTTCAGAAAAAAATCTGCCGTTTTCCCTTGTGACTATGTGCTAATAAATATGGGAACACTCAAAAGGCAGGGCAGGCAGCAAAGCAAGCAGTTTGCACCTCCACATGAAATCACCAGAGTCCAAACTCTCTGGGGAGGAGGGCATTTAAACTAATTTGACAATACACACTATTATATATATTTATGGTGATCTAAGCAGAGCGACACATTCTAACCAGTGTAGTGGAATAGGATGAGTAACACTGAGGCTGACTGGTGTTTGCAAGGAGTGAAATGTTTATTTACCAATTACTGTGGTTGGTCATTTAGATAACAATGAGCCTCCTGCCTTCTGCAAGCAAACATTCTTAGAGGGTGAAAGTTCCCGCTATCTTCCCTCTCACGCCCTCATGTTGCAGTAGAAGAGGAACAACATTTCCAAGAATAGCTGAGATTCTCCATCCCACCTTCAACAATTGTCTGTGTCTTCCAAGAGTTTTCCTAACCTATAAGAGTTATCAGATCATCAATTTCAGCTTATTTTCAGTACCTTTAAATTGCATGACTGGGAATCAAGAATTGAGGTTGAGATCAGCAGTATAATACTTAGCCATTTGATGACTGAGTCGGCTCAGAGAATAAATTTGTTAGAAACATTTAAAATACTCTGAAGCTGTAGAGGTAGAATGAACAAAATATTTCAAAAGAGTAAATATATCACTAACATATTTGAAATTTAATGCACAAATATTAAATTCCTCCTTTTTTCAGTAAACAATCAGATTAGAGTGCAATTATCATTAAAGAGAATTAAATAATGATTACTAGAAATTATTAGAGGTAATTACAAAAGACATTAAATGTAAAGAGAAACTCATCTTCAAAAAATTAATATTTTTCCTATGCATTTAAACTGTGCCTTTATTTCTATTAATGAGGTGCATAATGATGACTCTGGCCATTTGAAAAGCTAAAAGTCTGTAATTGAACAATTATTAGTGTCATGCTGCCTTAGGGCACTATTTGACAAGAGATTTATATTATGGTAATTATAACCACTCAGGCTTGAAGGATAGGTAACATCTTCTAATGGAAATAAATTATGCTTTATGTTTAATTAAAAAAAAAAAAATCTAGAGTTTGGGTTCTCTGATTATTTAGACCTCCCATAGTAAAGTCTTTGAGAATACCTTTTTTCCCCACTATAAAGCACTATCAATTTCACTAGGATAGAATATGGAAAAAAAGCCCAGAGTTTACTCATTATGTTAATTACCTCACCACGGGGGGGGGGGGAAGAGTCTTTGGCCTATTATGTTTTATTTAACTTTAGTAATGTACAGAATTATATCTATAATCCCTTAATGAACACACAAAAGCTTAATGAACACACAAAAATTCTCCAAACCTTTGAATATATTTAATTACAAACTCATTAATTCTTTTATACCTAAATGAATCAACAGAATTTCATGGCAAAACAAGACATCCAAGTCCCTGACCATTCTTTCTTAAATTCTTTTCAAATCCTCAAGAAGAGTAGAGATGATCTCCACTCCCTCCTCCAAATGTTGCTTTATCTCTCACTCAGGTAAAGTAAGGAAATAAAAAGGAAAAACAGAAAAGGGAAAAAAGAATATAAAGAAAAGTCTTGAAATTGCTTCTGATAACAAAGATTGTGGGTGGGCTCTCACAGCATAATTCCTTTTGTGAGGTCCAAATCCTAAAGCAGATTAAAAAGAGATTCAAAAATATAAACATAGTTTTCCTAAATGGTGTTTTTTGCTGATTTTTCATCTGGCATTAATTAAGCTCAAGAAACCCGATTGGACTTAGTAGGCCAAGATTTGTGGGGAAAACGCTTAAGTAGAGGAGTTTCAAACCCTGGCAGGATGCTGACCAGAGCCTGAAGGATACTAGAGAGCACCAAAGGCATAGAGGAGTATTTCTTTCATCTGTCTACCTAATGTGAAGAACGATTAGTCCTGGAACCACTCATCAAGCTACACACTGTGTGCTTTAATTATTGCCCATGCCCAGGGAGGTGATCTCCACACTGGCAATCTTGCAATAGATTTTCAGATCAGAAAGGTCCATATGCCTCCTTAAAACACTTCCAACATAGATATGATTAACTTATAACTTAGAGGAGGCCAAACCCCACAAATACAGCCTGTCACAGTGAGCACAGGGCAATCCCCAGTATAACAAACATTGCGTATTTTTCCGTGGAGAAAATAACCCTGGCAATGTAATAAGCCCAGCCATTCTTCAGCAGCAGATGGGGGCAAGAACTGACACTGATTATTGCGAGCACAGAATTAGGAAATGAAGTTCATCTTTACATCAAGACTGCTATGACTGTGAACACTGCACGACATGATAGGAAAATCAATAGCCACATTTTAACAAGCATGACCACGGGCCCACTTCTCACATAAAACCCACAAACCTTTTCCAGGAAGGATCTGAAATCTGCCACTCATTAACTCTGGCCATCAAAGAGAATTGCCTTGGAAAGACTTACTTCAGTGTGTTCACTGACACATTGCTACTATCAAAGTCTGAAATGCTCTTCACTGTTATTATTTGTGTTAAATAAAACACAGTGGTAAACACTTCATTCTTTTCACAAATTCTATTTCTGTCAGCTCAACCATTATTGCTTTTCTTCTTGTCAGTTTTAGCAAATAGCCTACGAAGAAGCTATGTGCAACTTAATTAAAACACACATTATTAATGTCATGTTTATATGGAAAATCTTTGGCAAAATAAGTAGCCTCTAGCTTTAGAAGTAACCGCAATTAAGTCTGTCAATATCTACTCGTTGCTGAATACCTGAAGAAAACAAGACTAAGTGAAGCAATTTGACCTGCTTCAACCATCTCTGCATAGACTGCCTTTTCACAGAATACTAGATCTAGAAAACTACCCATGGATCAATTATAAAAAACTGTCACTTGTGCAATATAACATACAACTGAAGGTGCTAGTTAATTTTCTTTAAAGAGAATAAGTAAAATCCTATCTCAAACATGGAAAATTTACCACTGATTTCAATAAAAACCATAATTTCTTGGTAGTACAAGAATTAACCTTAATTTAACCATAGAATAGGAAGTGGCTGCTCAAAATACATGTAGCTAGATGAAAGCATTCCAAATCCCAAGGCTAATATTTTGAAATATTCGTTGGTATTGCGGGTTTCCCTGCTGCCATCCCTCAGTTTCATGACTGATCTCTCTATTTGATCAGTAGGTAGCTCAGCCTTTTTTCCTGGATGCCAAACATCACCACAGTTCTTTTATTACCTTCTGCCTCTTAATGTCTGTAAGGGGCTGTGAAAACTTGTATTGAATAATTTTATGTCAGTAAGATTTTATCTTGGGGAATCACTCTACATATTACATGGATTTTGGGGTTTTGTTTTGTTTTTTGGGTTTTCTTTTTTAAGCGTGAAGTTTTCCACTCCTTTTCTTGTTTCCTTCCTGGTACCCCTGACAGCACTACATCTAACACACAGAGGTACTTTCTTTCTCATGGAGGAAGAACATAAGGAAGGTGAGATGGAGCAAGGGCTCAGGGGGATTTCTTTCCACTTGGCAAGTGGCAGGCAGAGAATTCAGCAGCTGAGAGGCCATGTTACAGCACCCTGGAAAATCCAGACAAGTGTGTGTGCTCAGACAACTGGTGTGGAACACATTCAACAAGGGGATTCAAGTAGTAGCCTGTCAATATGTCTGTTTTAGGTGTTAGAGTCCTGAACAACAGACTTTGATCTTTTAATTTGAACATAGCTCTGAAATGTTATCAAGTAGGATATTTCTCTAATATTGTGTCTAATATTCATTATTGCACAGAAATACATGAAAGCATCAGCCTATGGGTACAAACACGATACACATGAACAGGCCAACCCAATCAGTGCCACTGCTTGGGAACTGTGCACCTCACACCACTTGCAAGTTGAGTTTTTTCTCCTTTCCTATAGCAAGAAGGGAGATAAGATGAATCAAGGTTTGATTGACTCAGTGTTAAAATGACTGAGGTTAGGAATGAACAATCCATCAGAATACACTTCCACCCCCCCTGTAAAGCAGGGTAGTGCAAGAGGGGGAGGTACATGTGGGCATCACAAGGTGGGGGACAGCCAGCGATGGGAGGAGGAGATGTGGTGGTGGATGGACTGCTCTTCAAAAGGTCCCAGCAGAGAGCAGTGAGGAGGAAAGAGCAGAGGGGAAATCCGAGAACACTGACAGTGTCATGAGCACAGTGAGCCGTGCAGCAATCCTGCTAAATGAAAGTATCTGACAGGTCAAAGAAAATCAGCAGGTTTTATTAATTTTGTTTTTGTGAATGCCGATATCTAGATTTATGTGTTTGAACTTTGTAAAACACTAGGTGTAATTAAAAGTGTCGTTATTGAGCAATTTAGATGACTAAAGTATTAAACTACTGACAGAAAGGCATTTAAATGCCATATTTTAGAAGCAGATCAAGTGTTTAAATTTCATAAAAGGTGACTAAAACCTGGTATTTACTATTAAGCATTTACTATCTTGAATTCCCATACTGATCTGAGAGAGAAAATAAACAACAAAGTATCCACTATTCTTTGGGATGGAAGTCCTATATATTTTAGTAACTGTAGTGGGAAAAAGTCTAATTTGCCTTATAAAGTTTTACATGATTTAATATTTTTATCTCTCTGTTTCTCCCACCTATCAACAAAGGATAGAAAAGAGATCTATCACTCACAGTAACCAATTACATCTTTAGTCACCACTGTTCCTTTATTAGGACCCTAAAAAATCATGATTAAGGCAATTATAAATTCTTGAGCAAAATAATAATTATAGATTTTTTTGTATAGTCAAGTGAAAAACTAATAGCTACGTAGCATGCCTGAAATTAATGCAAGATCAGAAGCAGACAACTGCAAAAACAGCCTAGCCACATTAGGGGGACATTTCCAATAAAGATAATCCAAACTGTGTGCATTCAAAGTGTCAGGATAAGACACAGAATTCCGTATCTGGTGAAATGCCTTGTGATTCCACTGGCACTCTTGTTTCCTGTGATTCCACTGGCTCGAGCCCTGCCTGCACTGTGGTTGCCACCAATCCTCTCTGTGATGGACCTGTGGCAAGGGCGGGTTCCATGTTTCATCACAGACTCTACAGACAGATACAGAACGAGAATGACGTGCCAGGTGCCTTCTGGAACAAGAAACATGCAGGAGTTTTGAGGAACTGTGAACACAATGAAATGTGAGACAACTTTAAAAGTCACAATCCCTTCAGAGTAATGAACAACAGGAGTTTGGAATGAGCAAAATACCCACAAAACACCTGCCTTATATAACAAATCCAAAGCAGTTTAAAACACGTGTTTTGGCTCCATGATTTCTTCAGGAACAAACCCCTGCATCACACTGGATGAAATTCTAGACTCAGTGAGTGCAGTTAAAAAACTTCCACTGATTTCAGCTGTCACAACTCTGTCTGAGAGCCGCTCACTTCAGCACGGCCCTTGTCTGCATTCCATGAGCTATAAGAGGGCATAGGACTGCTCAGAGGCGTGAGGGATACAAGATGAACCTTCCAGGGTGAAAAAATGTGCAATAGGACATTATTTAGAGCACAAAATGTACAGTAATTCAATTACATTTTAAATATGTTAATTTAAGAAGTGTTCAAGCACCATTTAATGATATGATATAATGCCTAATACTGACAAATGTGGGATAGGATTATGGGATTAGAAAAAGTAAATACCTCAGATTCTCAAAGGATAGAATCAATGCTGTATTAGTTCACAGCTGTCCTACTGTTCAGCGCTCTTTGATAACATCAACAGGACAGCAGACAATTTTACAACAGAAAAATTAGGTGATCTCTGCCAAAGAGGGGATGAACACAAAAACAACTTGTGAAAGTTGCTGGTTTATATACTGAAATTATACTTAATCTCTATACTCAGCATGGGAACAAGAATCCCTTGAGTAATGAGGATAGAAATGTATTTACAAGGTAAGGCAGTGTAAGACTCCATCAATGTGAGTAGCAAAAATGCTGAAAAAAGACTAAGGCAAATAAGAACAGAAAATTAATCCTACACTAACTGCAAATAATTAAGCTTATCAGTGTAAGATCTAAGATGCTGCCAGAGAACAATTTCATGCAATAAGTAGACAACAAATGTCATTTTTCAACTTCTCCTAGCTGCGCATAGTCTAACAGCTACAAAATAACACATAGTTAATTACAACAAGTGCTAGAAAGTTGAGCACTGAAAAATATGACTTCAGTCCACAAAATACATCTTTCTAGAGCCACTAACAATGTTTTCCACTAACATAATGTTGAATCATCATTTCATTGCAGATCACTAATGGATTTTTATAGATGACAAAGCACAAACAAAGGCTTCCCTCCCTACTCTCTGTCAAGAATTCTATTTAACTGTAAGTCATTAAAGACACAATCCCCAAATTATTGAAATTACTTAGGTAAATAAAGTCATCATAAATGAGAAGAAAATGAAATATTCAAACACACACTAAAATTATTACCCAAGACCAATTCCAACAAGCTGCCTCTGATTACTGTAGCATACACTTAGGAAAGTCTAAGTAAAATCAGAACTGCTGAGAATAAAAAGCTCTTTTGCATCCAACCTGTAAAAGTGCTGCACTCCCCAAATGCAGTTTCAGTAGTAAAATACAAGTTAGAACATTAAAGTTTCATTTTCACTGGTAAGAAAAAGTAGAAAAGCTTTCATGAGAAATCAAGTATTTCACTGTTTTATTAAATGCTGTCTTCAAAGATATCTTCACAGGAAAGCAAGTCCCAAATTGTTTTCATATCTCAAAAAGCCTATATTAAACATTTTTCACTCTGCCAGAGGAGCCATGCAGATAATATATATCTTACAGAATATCTGTATGGTCAGACACATTTGCTGATGTACTACTGTCTTTGCGAGCAAAATATACATTTTTCCATTCCTGAAGGTGTTTATATCTCCTTCCAATAATGAATTATTGTAACAAATGGTTCATACAAAATAAAGTAAAAGTTTTATATTTCCTAGAGGGGAGAAAGGAAAATTATAGGTCTTACAGTATTTCAGACAAAGGAGTGGTTTGACTGAAGTGACATTTGAGACACAGACTGCCTCATCTCTTGGAGCTATGGGTCTACGACTATTTTTGTGCTTAAGTTTAATCTATCAATAGCTAAAGTTCATCCTAACACACAACTATGAAACTACACTAAAAAACTTGTCCAAAGTGGTAGTCTTACAAACCAATGAAAAAATGAAGCAGAAACAGCTTGTAATGCTAAGTACCTAGAACCCAAAAGCAGTCAGAGGTCACTCTTCTCACACAGAGATGTCCATAAAGTATTATCAACCTCAGTGCCACGGTAACAATGAAAGCAAAAATGCCATGGATAAAAAGCCATCACTCAAGTAATAAGCTCACCAAAAAGAAAGGAAAAGCAGGTCAGGCTTAACGTGCCCGTGTGATTTCTCAGTGTGCCAGATGCTGTATAAAGCCCAGGGAGACAATGCCCCTGCTAGCTGAATCATCCTTATCCTCATCACTCAGAAGGTACAAGCTTTGTTTTATTTGGTATAAGAATGTTTCTCAAGTGACAAGCCACAGAATGGCTGTGGGCTCAATGGGAATTGCAGCAAATCTTTTGATTTAATACTTGGGCCATGCTTCAACCTAAATTCACCAGTAATTTTTTACACTCAAGGTTCACAAAGAATCCCATAAGCTCTCAAGTGTCCTTGAGCAAACTTCTTTTCTTCTTCATCTCAAACTTATGAGTGTGGTTTGGGTTCTTCACAGGATACTTTACTTGTATACAGTGTGGTAATTTTATCTGGCCCATACAATTTTAGTGTATTCTCATGTTTCTGGAAACATTCACATTGCTTTTGCCCAGTAAACAACTCGATGGGGCTAGTGTAGAATAGGATCAAGAATTTTGTGTGCTGATACAAACTTAATTTTAATCGTTTTAAAAATTTGGTATCTACTAAATCATGAACTTGAAATACAATCCTTCATTCCAAGTAGAAAAGACTGAGCAGTGTCTGTTATGCATTATCTGAGATATATTTATAAGCCTCCAAAATCATCTAAAACAGGGATAACCTGAAAATCTTGAGGCTCAAGAAAGGATACTCACATCTATAGTGACTGACAAAAGAAACTAGGACTACAAAGAGAGGCTTCAGGCTAGAGGAGATTTGCTGCAAGAACAGAAGACTGAACTCAGATTAACTTGGTACAATGGATATCATTGACAAGCAGGATATTTTTCAGACATCTTCATAAATAGGTGTTTGTTTAGAAAAGGGCAGTGTTTTCAGTGGAATTCCAAACATTCTCGATAATTTACTACATAAATGACACTTCTAATTCAGAATAGGTGGGGATGCATCTGGATTGCTTTTCTATTTAACTCTCCGATGTGACTGACCTTTAGATTAAATTTAGATTTCCCATTTATATTAAATGACATCAAAGAGTTTCCCTCTGAACTCCAGACTTGGACTTCGTTGGGCTTGAGATTATTTCTGTGTTCCAGTTATTTACTGAGCCTACTAATATGAAAATACCCAAACCAACATCATGACTAGCCTACCAATTTCATAATTAGACATAACAATACTCTGATCCAGAGACGAAACCTCTCATTCATTTTTCATCATTAGTTCAAATAATTTCCTGCCTCTTTTGTCTGTTATTTTTTTCCACTCCTGAAGAAGGTTCCTTTCCCTGTTACCAGAGGTAAACAAGTAGATGTGTGAGCAGCAGAACTAATGAAGCCTGGTTTACAAATCTCCATGGGAAGCTTCGGATGTTTAATAAAAGGAAAGTTTATTAGCTTTGGGGTTAATAAGTTTGGATATTAATAGAGTCTCTCTCCTCCACATAATACAGAAACCTGTATTCTCAGCTTAACACTTGGATTCTTCCAGGTTTCTGTTAGATATAAAATATTGGCCAATGGAAGAACCAAATATATACAGTGTGACTGAAAAGCCTTATTTTGGGGGAAACAGTAATAAAAATAAAAATTTTATTTCCTTTCATAGCAAAAAAAAAAAGGCATTTCATGGAACTGGATAAATAATACAGATAAAACATGTTATTAAATATTTTCCAGCAAAAGATTCACAACCCTTGCCATATCTTTTCTCTTAACTAATGAACATACACATGGCCAGTGTCCATGAAGACAGCAGTATTCTGCTTCACAAGTCCTAACACTGAATCCCTTAGACCTTTTACCCCACAGAAGTCAGCAGAGTGTATGGAAGAAAGAACGCCAACAAAATGCTCATGGGAGTGTGCAGAGAAATAACTGCAGGTGAAATAATTGCCTACCACCACACAGGGGAAGGATCCACATGTCACTAACAGGGGACAATGCTGGTGGAGGGAACAGCTGTGTCTGTTTGCACCATTGGCCAAATCTGAGCACTCTGCCATGACTGCTGCACTGCTGCTTGCTGCAGCACTTGAGCAACTCCCAGCCTCTGTGACATTTTAACAACTATTTAGATGATAAAAGCAATCTGAAACACAAAACTACAGAAACCAGCAGTCTGAATTTCACAAAGTATATGCCAAAATACACACGATTAAAGGATTTTGTACTAGATTTCCCTAAGCATATAGATCTGCTCATTCTGTTTTACAGAAATTAAAAGCTAAGTCTCCCCAGCCTGTGAGAAAATTTCCTTGATGATTTTATTGAAAAGAAACACGAATTAAAGAACAGCTCAGTTCCTCAATTTGACAGTAACTCTGGGTCAGGAAAAACTTTGGATAGGGAAAAAAAATAATATAGTTCATCCAGCAGCCAATCAATAGTCCCAAACTGACATCTAATCTGTAGCTCCAAATTGAAAACTTAATGCTTAAAAAAAGCCCAAACTCAACAAGTACAGAATGCTGGGTATTTGTTTAAACAATTGCCTTGTCTCTGTACCAATACATTAGCTTTAAAGTGATATTTTAGAAATGATTCATAGAGACTTCTCAAAGAATAGGCTGCAACTTATTACTTCCACACAGAACACTGTCTACTTTGTATTTTCTGTATCTGGCAATAATCCCAGGACACAGAACTGTTAAATTGTTTTAAAAAAACCCTGGAAGCTAAATAGCCATGTTTGAATTATCATTGTGTTTAGGTTTTGGTTAAGCAAATGAATTTCATGAAAACCATAAACCAATTGATCTTTACCCTTTAGAAACTGGTCAAATAATGCATTTTCATGTTGGACCTTAGGCAGTGAATCACAATTAGAGAATGGAGAAAGCATTAAAACGTTCATAATACCACAAGCTATTTCTTCTGATTCCCAGACAGTTATTACTTTTGTGAAAAAATTACAGGGAAATATTTCTCTAGGTTTGTGAAAGCAAGGAGACGTTCATTATTAATGGAAATTTTTACCTTGGTAAGAAAGTTGCATCAGAATGTATCATTTGGGGAGCCTGGTAGGAGATGAGAGAGAGGCAGGCTGGCTGGACTTTATTTATGTTGTGTTAGAGGTATTAAATATCAGCCAGTTTGCGGGGTTTTTAAAAATTCATTATTTATTTCAAATTTAATAAAATTTTGTAGTGAGTACTGATGGACTCCACATGTATTCATTGCACAAACAATGTATAGAAATCCTTGTCTGAAAAAAACATCTTGTACTTTTACAATGCAACATATACATATATGCACACCATTATATATTTCTATTGTCTAGCAGGATACACATCAAAAACAATTCAATTAAAATTCTATAGTTCAGTTGTCGAATTATGTATTTTTAAATCTTATTTTCATTTCTAATCTGAAAACAATAAGAATTTAAGGATTAATGCATATTTTCCAAGTATTTGGTAATACACATTTTTTCCTGACTATTCTTACCAAAGGTTAGTGGTGGAAAACAACCCCAAACCACAAAACAATGAGAGACATGGCTTCAGATGACTGCTAGATGGACTAGTCCAGACACCTCTTCCCCACAATGGCATTCCATTTAGGAGATTCACATTGACTATGCAATCATGACTTCTATAGGGGAGCCATGAGCCAGAACTAAGGAATCCAAGAAAACATCAGGTTCTTTTACGTGAATAAATTGCAGTCTGATACGCAATATCTCAGGACTTGATGGTAAATTTTATTTGCAATCAGTATAACTAGTGGATCACTAATGTGCTTGATACTGAAAAATGGAACCAACTGCACTCGGGAAGGATGTGTTAAGAGTCTCTATTCTAAATGGGCTAATGAACCTGTACTCTGAAAGTTACACCATTGAAAAATCCCACTCTAAATTTACAGGATTGTTTTCCAGCTGTTGCTGGCAAACTGTTTAGGGAAAGTGTTTTACTTTTTTTAAGGGCATTTTTTCAGGTATAAAAAACTCCATTAAACTAAAATGCATTGGGCTCCTAGTAACAGCTCCAATGGTTTGGCTTCTCGTTTTTCTAACCTGAAAACATTTCCTGTTCATAGCAGCCATCTTCACATTCCTATTAGAAACAAGAGTTTGATGGTTGCAAGTCAGTGCACTCTGCCAGGTAAGACAATGCTGGGATGGGTTTTCCTCTGCTCTATCCATTTCTGCAGTCTGGGCTTGTATGAAGCTTGGTTACACACATCAGGAGCTCTGAATCCCATATCAAAACTGGTTTTGCAAAGAAATGGGAATAATTTCTCTGGATTTTGAAAGCTACTTGTAGATGCACAGAGCTGTCAGATGTCTCATCATAATGAATATGATTATGATCCTGCCTCTCTTTTTCCATCACTACGTGGCAGAAAGAAACTGAATATCACAAATAAGGAGAAGACCTCAATATATTTAGCTTGTCATTTACAGGTATATAGATTTATGCAGTAATACCATAAAACTGAAACTCTTATTCCACCCTTGAAATGTGCTTTGATTCATCATGCTACATTTCAGAGAGAAGTGAAACAACTGTTGAATCCAGTAGTTGCTCACATTACACCAAAGTGCAGAAAACTTAGTGTGTATATTAATGCTTATGATTGAGCACCTCTTGACTAATAAATAAAGGAGGAGCACAAAATTATGTAAGGAATACTAAAAATAAAATTAACCTTATAATTCCTTAACCTGTTCTTGAGGTGTGGTGGGGTGGAGTAAAGGTGGAAGGTCATTGTAGATATATGGTTAAAAAATACAGTCAAAGCAAGTTTTTTAGAATGAGCTGATAATTTTTAATTGGACCAGCAGGTTCAGAAAAAGCAGATAAAAGCTCTGGCAAGTCCTTTTTCAGATCTGATACAAAGGGAGAAAATTTTAAAAAGACCTGTAATCAGACACTAAGAGCAATTGCTTAGGATTTAATTAGATATGAACTACACTGCTCAGGAGAAGAGGAAAGTTTGCTTGGGGAGTCAAAGACACTCAAGAAGGAGCTGGGGTGGGAGGGGGGTTCCCTCTCTCAGGGGAAAGAGCTACACGTACTCAGTAACCTGTGGAACTCTGTAAGGCTGAGGGTGGACAAGGACTTGGACAAGGCTGTAAAGGACAAGAAAACCAGTATCTGCAGCGAGTCCATAGCTTTTGGTATTTACTGACTTACAAATTTGAGTTTCCAGGCTTATCTTTCAAAAGTATTTTGTAGGTCATTCTTTAATTAAGAGCAGTTGCTTCCAACTTGAATTTTGCTTTGAAGTTTCCTGCTTCTGTTTCAGACCTCAAGAACTACTTAAATGCCTGAGAGCTTATCTGTTTTTTATTTCCCAACTATACTTAGTCTAATTAAAGATGTTACCCCTACCTGTAAATCTTCTCCTAATTAGCAACTTCATGGATTTGCTGATGGCAAGTGCAAGAGTGGATCACTCCATTGCTATCAGACCAACAGGGAATTAAACTAAGCATGCTGAAATGTTATTTCCTCATTAAGAAAACACAGAAACACCTTTTCCTCTCTAACAAGACCATTACTGCAGAACAGTGCCCTCCAAGACCAGAGTGTTCATGTTGAGGTCTAGGAGCACACCTATCTCATGTTGTACTGGCTGCTGAAAAACAAAACTGCAGTCAAAAAAAATTAAGTTTCTCTGGTATGCAGGTGTCACAAAGGAAAAGATGAGATAGAAGCACTGGCACTTGTAAAGAGTCAAATAAAAACGGAATTAATTAAAAAATAATATGTTCTTAGCAACATGGACTGGGACATAAGAGAGTAATGTTGGGAGAGTGAACATCGGGGGGGCTGGCACACTGCTGAGGAGGGAAGGTTTCCACAGTCAGTGCATATTCCCTACAGAACTTAAATAGCAACAACAATCAAAAAAAAAAAAAAGGTTTTCAGTCTCCTGGGTTTAAAAAATCCCCACTGCAGGATCTGTGTGCTCTCCCATGTAAAGGCAAATCCAGAGAACTCAAAATGCAAACAAAGCAGATGGGACATTGCGAGTGATCCAAGAACTGACTTGACTGTAGGGAAAAGCATCCTGTGTACAACCAACTTTAAAGATTTACACACAATGCCAAGAGATGGAGAGGCCCCTGAGCTCATCTGAGACATTTTGCCATAAAAGAGCACTTGCTTCACCTAACTCCAAAGGGAAAAGGAAGAGCAAATAAATCTGATATATTATAGAGGAGCAATTTTATAATTTGATTTAAAATTCCTTAAAGAAGCTCTGAAAATTTCAGCAACATAGTATACAATGGTACTCTGGAAAAAGATCAGGAAAAAAAGTGATTGCAATTCTTGTAATGTAGTTATCATAAAACAAATTAAACATTTTTGGAGGCTAAACAAATAAACAAGTATAGCTACCTTCTCCATTCTGGCTTTCCATTAACAATAAAAACAAAACAAAAATAATGAAACTAAAGACAAGATATAAAATACTAAGAAGAGAATTGGATGAAGACGGTGAAGATGCCAAAAAATGCGATTTATTTCAGTCTGTTCTCTGGAGCTTTCCTGCCAATTTTCTTTCTTCCTTTGAGGATAATTGTTTAATATTTTATATTACAGATCAAGTACAGTTTCAAAAAGAGGTAAATACAGTTCAGTAAAAGTACAGTTCAGTTCTATCTCCTTATATAGAACTCTCGAAACTGAACCATAAATACAGGATTATGGAAACCACCTAAAGATGGGAGAGAGGAGGAAGTTGATTTCCCAGTCTGTTTGCTGCAGACACCAATGGGCACAACGAAAGGGTTTAGACTGTCTGTGGAGGAGCACTGCCAACAACATGGGATAAGTTCCAGATGCTGCTTGGCCATATAGGGAGATAGGAGGAACCAGAGGCAAAGTTCCCAACCAGCTACACCAAAAAATGCCAAAGCCAGGTTAGTCATGATCTGTGCCCTTTGGGGAGAAGGAGCTGGACCTACACAGACTTAACAATAGGCAAGTGGATCTCATTGTTCTCTTTGTACAGTGATTCGTGCCCTTCACTTCTGGTATCAGCACTCCTTGGGGAGCCCCTTCCCTGCTCGAGCTCTAGACTTGAAATTATTTTCCCACCTTCCTGACTTGCATGCCCACATTTTCGCAAGTCACTTTGATCTGACCTGCACCTTTGACAGCTTTTTCTGAGTCTGCATATCTATTTTCTTCTGGAGGAATCTGAGTTAAGAAGTGGCTTTACTTGCCTTTTTTACATAGTTAACTTTTTACCAGAATCACTAGAACATATCAAAAAACAATTGACAGATGAAAATACAATTTATCACAGGTTCTCTCAGGAACATCTGTCCTGATATTTATTTTCATCAGTGTGGCTCCTTACCTTCCTAGCACAGAAACGTTTGTTCTTTGCTCACAAGGGTCTCTGGTGCATGTTTCTAACAGATGTCTTCCTGTGACTGTCATCTTCACAAAGCCCCAGTGTGTGTTATGATAATCATCTCCACAGTTTTCAGTTTATTTTAAGAATATTCCCTTATTTAAAACCTTTTCACTACACAAATATCAAACCCTTTCTAACAGAGCCCCTCTGTCTGGTGTATTCTCCTGATTTCAAATTTCATCCCTCTAACCAGTTATAAGCAAAATAGCCAATGTTTCTTTTGAAAAGATCAATGTCTCTGATCCATACTTCTCTTCTAAAAAGACCCTTTTACTAACTATTGAAACAGGTTAGCAACAAAAAATAAGACAAGAAAAAAACCTCATAACCCCCTGTAAAATGGATATTGTAATCTTTGGATGTTTGTTTATTGAGCCCAGGTTTAGAATCCAAACACCAAAATTGTGTTCTCCTGGGTTATATCCCTGAGACAAGACATGAAACCCTGTATACTGAGATTTTAGTATCCTTGAGCCACACTGAGGTACATGTGCTCACCCATCTCCAGAACAGCACCTGCACAAAAGCAAAGCAACAGCAATTTTCCTACCATAGCCTCATAACTGAAACCTTCCCAAGGAAATTAACCCACTACTGCTTTTCTGCTCTTTTCTTTGGGCTCATTCATCTCTTTGAGAATAAAAAAAGCTCCAAAGAATCTGAAATTCTCATATCTCTTCACTCTTAACCATAGCATTTTTTTCACCTACTACCATATTCTTTTTTACTTGTCCTATCTGACCATCTCCCCTCTATACAGAACACACTACAGTCACTCTTATCAAGAAAGAAGCGAAAAACTCCATATGTGAAAATAAGTGCAATGTTAACACTGCTAGGGAATCAAGACTCAGTTACTAGGGATTACCTGTCCTGCTCTGATAGGTGATGGCCACACACTGCCATTAATGGGTTAAATTAGCAAACACTTTATGAGATGCACTTGTCCTGAATTGGGTGAGTTTATTACTTCTCAGAAGGAAGACCATGAGTGATGGTGACATTGCTTTAGCCTGCAGCAACTATTCTATTCTTAAAAGTGATGAAGTTTTCAGAGATGTTCTGGTTTTGGCTGTGAAAGAGTTTTCTTCTTAGTAGTCGGTATGGGGCTGTGCTTGTGATTCATGCTGGAAACTGTTGGTAAGTCAGGGATGGTTTTGTCCCTGCTGAGCAGGGTTTTCCTTGAGCCAAGGCTTTCTCTGCTCCTCACCAAGGAGGCTGGAGGTGCACAGGGAGCAGGGACAGGACAACTGACCCCAGCTGATTTAAGGGATATCCCACACCACGTGGCTGCCTGCCCAGCATATAAAGCCGGGGGAGGAGGAAGTAGGTGAGATCTTCACAGTGATGGTGTTTGTCTTCCTGCCACCATTGTGATACTGTGGGGTGGAGCCCCGCTGTCCTGGGGATGCTGAGCACCTGCAGACCCCAGGGAAATGAGGAATAAATTCCTTGGTTTTATTTCCTTGGGCATGTGGCTTTTGCTTTACTTACTAAAGTTGACCCATGACTTTTCTCACTTTTACCCTTTGATTCTCTCCTCTATCCCCCCAAGCAGGATTGAGTCAGTTGGTGTGTGGGGCTGAGTTGTCGGCTGGGGTTAAAATATAACAGGACATTTTTCTCTTAAGCTTCCCCATTATTTATCAAAGAACTTGTCAAACAAAGAGATGTTAGATTTTTGTTTAGGGAATTCAGTTTGTCCCATCAAAGAGACCCGTTGTTTCGCAATGCCTTTGTTACTGCCTTTACCTCTTCCTGTTCCTGACATTACTGCATGTTCTCTACCAAGGGACACCAGTATCTGAAGTGAAAACTGGCAAGAAACCTGGCATACAGACAAAAATCAATATCATTTTGAGAAAACAAATTGAGAGAGCCATCAAAGGACTCTGTATATGGAGATAAAAGGAAATACCTCCTTCCTTCCCTCCCTCCCAAATGTCATGGTTTAGGAATTATATTCTCCAATTTAGTAGTCCCCAAAAACCATGCCACTACTTGCTCCCCCCTTCACCACCAACTGGAAGCATAAAAGATGAAGATCACAGGTTGGAGATAAGAAAAATTTACTGGAAACAGCATCAGGTAAGAGGACTAATAGTAACAACAATACTAATAACACATGACTGAGCTTAAATTCTACATCTTAAATATTTTCTTTTCTACTGGAGTCCTCTTAGTTCATGTTTATTTTATTTCTGATAAGCAATATTTCATAAAATATCTTCTATAAAATTCTAAATTCATTTTTACTATGAATTCAATTTGAAATGAGTTGTATCAGACAATTTATATTTTTTTCTCATCAAGGACAAATACTACCTTGATATAGCAATAGAAATTCCTAGCCTTGATGAATTGCAAATGCCTGTGCTATACCAGCCATGAACTCTGACAAAGATCTCCACCCTCTGCAGGTGAACCTACACAACTCTGATGCAAACATAAGCCCTTAAGCAGGCTTTATGCCTTTAAAAGCAGAACTATCTCACAGCACACAGATGATTTCTGTGCTGACTATTGGTCTTGGAGTTCTCTGCTGTTTTGAGACACCCAAACTGACACAATTACAAGCTTTCACAGACCAACATATAAGCTGTGTTCCTGAACTGAATGGTTTCAAACTCAGTCTCCATAGTAATTCATTTTCCAAAATCATGACTTCACTAACTTATTAATTTTCCTCTGCTTTTGAACCAACAGCTAATTACTTTTTCTTCACACGAGGTTTAGCAGCTTATGTCATTGCTCCAACTCTTTCATTTATAGAAACTGTCTGTAAATAATAAACCCCCATTTTTAAAGGCTGCTAGAAAGATTATATACCAAAATAATACAAAAGATTTAAGATAAAAGATTAACTTAAAAACTGCAAACAGAAAATACACTAAAATCCCTAAATTCCTCTCATCAATCCAAAATGGCATTGCAAAGGAACATCACATTCCCTTTATCATTGTGAATAAATTAACACTCTTACCACTTCCACCCTTGTCCTCTTATTTTTGAGATACCAAACATTTATAGAAGCAAAGATGTCACTTGTACTCCAGTTCAACAGATTTCACTGCTGCTGCAATAAGCCACATCCTTATAGTCAACTCTGACACTGTTTTCTGAATCATAAAAATTCAACATCAGATGCAACATACTTCTGTTCAATATTTGCCTTGAGGCTGAATATCATACACAAACAGGGAATGTAATACTTGTGACTGTAACCACTGCTAACTGAATCATGTGATGTGAAAACAAATGCTTCTGTATTTCACGACAAGGTAGAGAAGCTGTCATTTGATAGGCAATTATAACTGTAGTTTTGGTAATAAAAAAACAGACTGAAATATTTATAATGTTTTTGTAAAATGGTTTGGAAGATGTATTAAAAAGTCATTAACATTTACAAAATATATTCATGAAAGCTACTATTAGCAGAAAATTATTATAAAATGCACTCTCTATTGCATGTTACTGAACAGCCTTGAAACTCTTACCACTGAAACCTAACTCTTACACATGGAATGCCACCACCTACTTCTCAATCCCCTAATTATAACTGAACAAAATGAACTTGTGAGATGCCAGTATCACTTCCAGTTCTAATTCGGGAAAACCACATAACTTGTTCTGAGTGGGAAAAAAAAAGTATTACTTTGGTTGAAATGGTGCAATCACACCATGTAAAGAAAATGTGTTAAAACCAGACTCCAATTGGCTCAGGAGAAAGGCTCGTGTATGCCACAGAGACTGCAGCTAGCAGTGGTGTAATTCCAGCAATCTCAAAACCAGAACTGAAAATCAGCATTGTTTTAATGCAATACGCATTTCTAAAGGAATGTAATTATTTTCATTAATTCCAACAGAATATTGCCCCTGTCTGGAAAGTTCACTTAGCAACCCAAGCACAAGATATATTCAGTCTACCAGCAACAATGCTCAGCAGTGTCAGGCTGCAAAAGCAGCGTGGCCTATCAAGCCAAGAGAGATTTAGGGCTATTTACAGTAGATTAACATTGTTCAGTTTTCTCAATATGAAGTCTGAAAATCTCTTACTTGCTCGGCTTAAAATAAAAATTTGTTTCATTAGAGACTTTTAAATTATTTCATTACTTCTTCCAAAAGAAGTTTTGTTCTAGCCACCTCCAGGAGCCTTTTAGCATCCAGAATTTGTATGTTGCACTGCAATGATAGGCAAGTCTAACCCTGCCAAACAGATATCTTTAGAAGAACCATAGAAGCAGATCTTAATCACAACTGTACACTCTTAGGAAACAGTCCTTTTTAAACACTCACATCTTGCAACCACTTGAACAGAGGAAATTTTGTTCACGGGAACAAACCCACAGGATGAAGAGTAGTACACATGAGCACAAGATTATTGTTTGCTCAAGGGTTTGCTGCATCTTCACCTTTTCAGCACTTGAATGTCTCTGACTGTGCCCTGGCTTCCCAATCTGAAATGAAGCAGTGCTCAGACTGTACCTACTGGGGCTTTTCATGGACACTCAGCACATGTGAAGGCTTCCATTTTGGAATAAACCAAGCTGTTTGAGTACCTCTATATAAACATGTCATGCTCATAGTTAGAGTGTCCTTCACTGGATCCAGAGTGAGTGCAAGGTACTTCTCAACTTCTCTGCAGTGTTTCCAGAGACATACACGTGTTGTACCAATTCAGCCACAGAAAGATAGTGGGAAATTGAGTGTGTATTCTGAAAGTTATGTTTGGAGAGAGTTAAAGATCATTTTATGTTCTGCTGAGTTTATTGAAGGGAAGGAACAGACAGTGAAAATTCAACTGGCAGATTGGAAACTCTTGTCTATGTTTGTTCATTCTCATGTAGCAGAAGAAGAGAGGACCAATGTACCATGTCTCTGATGCCTTTACCTTAGCAATGCATTTTCTCAACAAGAGAAATAAAATCTGTGAATTAATCACATTTTCAGTCAGCTCATGGTCCATATGGCTAATGAGCCAATCTGTCTCAACATCCAATATTACAATTGCTCATGCAGGCAACACGAACACATAGCTAGAAAAAACATCCAGCACAACTTTAGATTGGCACCAACTCATCACAAAAGAGCACAAGAACCTCTTATACCTATTCTTATAATTTGGTCCAGCTCTCTTTTAATCTACTATTTTCACTAAAGCCTTTGGGTTAATACAAGAATTCTTAATTTACCAAACTCTCATGCAAACTAGCAGGAGAAAAGGCTAAATATGACTTAGTCCAGTACTCAGAGTGACTTCAGCAGTTTTCAGATTATGCCTCATGCAGAAGGTTATCTAAACCTAACCATGCAAAAACTCAGGGTTCTGGAAGATGCTCTGTGTCTCCTTACTCAAAGGCAACAGGGATTGCCAAGAACTGAACATATTTAAAAGACTGCATCCACTTTTTTCCCCTATTAGTATTCATTATCAGGCTGTTACAAAATGGGACCTAAGTACATAAATAAAACTCTGGTAATGGTTTAGGAATTTAATCCTTCAACCTTTTATCTTTAGAGCTATCCTTCTTCACGTAGAAATCTCTCAGCATGGGAGTTACAGCAGCTCAGGTCCAGGAGGAGGTTTTCCCCTTTAAAATGCAACACTTCACACTGAGAAATAACTTATTGACTTTGGCTCTATTTTTAAATAAGAGACACTGCAAGCTGCTGTACCTTCCAATCCCATTGGTGTTAATGGGTAAAATTCTAAGGTTATGATTTAGTTGTGCTTCAGCTCCTGCTGGGATGAATAGACAAAAACTTTGTACTGCTTTCAGTCAAACACGATTGGGAGTTCAGCTTCACCTCAGGCCTGGCTCATGCAAGTTTTACACTGAAGTCAGTGGGACGTGGCTTGAACAAAGATTAAGGACCTCAAGATCCAGCCTAGCGTGAGCTGAATCCCTCAGCACCTAACAGGATCAGGCACACACACATCACTTTAAGTGGAAAATTATGACAGAAAATGAAACCTATTTCTATTTGACTCATTTCTCTGAGATATGAGGAAGAGACTTACTATTTCAGAATAATATTAGAAAGTACATTATAATCCAGTAAAATATAAAGACGTATGGAAGAACTCTGTTCATCCGCATATTCATCAAAATAAAACTTATTTGCAACTCACATGGCTATCAGCTGCAGCAGGCAAATAACTTTCAAGCTCCAGCTATGGCATTATGAGCTCAAAGGCAGTAATATATTTCATCTATTTAATGCAGTAGAGAAAGGCTTGTATACCTCTTCATTTGTAAATTGAAATGCATTGTGAGACTACATGAATAATGAATATTAAGAAAAGACACCTGCTGCCAACAGGTCTAAGAAATCCAAAGTGTAACAAACAGGTTTAAAATTCATTTCAGAGCTTTCCCATTTTTCCAAACATGACAGCTTTGAGAGAAAAGAGTCTACTGAGCAAAATGGGGGCTGCTTCCTTCAGAGTTCATTATTTCATTTCCTATGACATTTGGAAAATTTTCACTCCATTCTGCTCTTTCTCCTGTCTGTGTTATGTGTTACAATATCCTTTTCCTTTCTTACCTTTTATGTCAGGAAATAGATGAAATTATTTGTCTGATCACAATAAAAGAAGGCTCATAATGTTTTTCTTTCAGTTTTAGTTCTCTGTTACTTAACTGCACTCCTGCCTGGTTCTTTGTATTATGGTTTTCATCTCGGGAATTAATAAATTAAACAGAACAAAAATTTAATTAGACTTGGCAGGTTTGCAATAGCAGTGATTTAGGAGCTTGCTCACATCAAATTGAGATAGAATGTTTCTGTATCCTAAGAGAGAGCAAAGAAGATGAATACCTTAAAAGAGATTAAAATTTGTCAGGAAGACAGAAAGAATAGGGAGCCACTTTGGAAAAAGATCTGAGGTGCAGCAGTTTTATTTTTTAAAAATATTTTTGAGGAAGGAGTTATCTGATCAATCCAAAGACCACTCTTTGAAACTTAGCACACTAAAAGTGTGTGGTACTAAAAGTACCAAAAAAATCACATACTTTCTGACAACCTGATATCACTTCTACTAATTTTTTTCATTTTTAATTCTAAGTTGGATTAAAAAACCCCATCAATTTTACTGGGTTATACTAAAAGTGAACTTGTTGCAGAATTGAAAGCATGGACTTCAACTGATTTTGCATGTTCTTAGTTTGCACATTAAACTTCTTGAAACATAACTGAGTCAGGGCAATTCCCAGTTTAGAGTGCTGACACGGGATTTTACACTGCGATACCAGGCCTATGACTGATGTGTGAGGCATCCAATTTGTTTTGCAATCCTTATTAGGGAGGCAGTTACCACCCAGAAGCACCAGAGTTTGTAAGATGCCAGGTGAACTGGGGCAGTCACCCCAGCAAGATTGAGCAGAGGACTCCTGTCATGGCTCTGATACATGAGCAGGAAGCACAACTTTATCATGGTTTACATATTCATGCAGCAGTACTGACAGACTGAAGGAAATCACACATGCAGGCACAAGACTAAGGGAAAGGAAGAGCACAAAGTGTACTTTGTAGGAACTGTTTATTCTGCCAAACCTTTTTTACCTTATCTTGAGAAGGTTTATAAGAAAGTTGGGGATGCTTTTTAGCAGGGCTTGTAATAATAGGACAAGGAAAAATAGTTTTAAACTGAAAGAGGGTAGATTTAGATCAGGCAAGAGGAAGAAAGGCTGGTGAAACATTGAAACAGGTTGCCCAGAGAGGTGGGGGATGCCCCTTCCCTGGGAACATTCCAGGCCAAGTCGGGGGCAGCTCCGAGCAACCCCATGTAGCTGCAGATGTCCCCACTCATCATCGGAGTAGATGGCCTTGAAAAAGGACCTTAAAAGGTCCCTTCCAATCCAAATTATTCTATGATCATATCAACTATAATTTTTCTGTTAATCACAAATTGGAGCCAACTCAACATAAACCCAAAAATATTTTTTAAAATGCAATTCTTGATCCAACAGAAGAGCATGTCCTCATGATTTTGTCTGACATTGAAGTCTAGTTTAAGTTGGTAGTTCCAGGCAAGAGTTGCAGTCAAACTGAAACATGTTATTGCTCTGCTCCATCAAATACATCACTAACACCTCAAGAACAAAATTCCAATTGGTTAAGAACTATTAAAGTTATTCTAATTAATATTCTGAAGGATTTTGTACCTCATGAGAGTATCAGGGAGATAACATACAAAATGATGCATAGCATTCAATTAAAAGGTCTGGGGAAAGGAAAGAAATAAACCACAGGCAAATCAAATATATAAAATTACATCTTGCTGCTATTTAGTTTAGAACTATTAATTAAAGATCTACTCTATCACCTCCTCATTGTGAATTCTTTCAGTTTTGAAAAGCTTTTCTTACTATTCTCACAAGCAGGCCTGTGATCATTCCACAGCAATCAGTTTCCCCTGACCTGACCTGGATTGTTTTATTTTATAAGTAACTGGAGGAAATACATTTGTTGTGATGGTCCCACAAAAACCAGCCCACTATTAGCCACGGGGGCACAATGATCAAGCAGGATTTATTACTACAATTTACTGTAAGTGGGGATATAATCATAGCCCTTCTTTCTCCAGCAGAGCTGAGAAAACCATTAGGTGACCGGCTATTACTTCTTCTCTGTTCACTTTGGTTTCTAAACAAATGCACAGAACTGTGCTGCTTTTCAGACAGGACTTTTGTGCTCAAGTATATTCAGTTCTAAGTGAATGCAGCTACAAGCCACATTGAGCCATGCCATTTATTTGGCTTTGAGTCTGGCCCACTAGATAACGATCCCGATTTTTCATGGTAAATGTGACTAGTCAATGAGAAAAGTTAAATAAAGATATCTCTGCTAACAAGCAATATTGGAATAATACATTACAAAGCAGACTCAGATTTTCAGACCTTTCATTACAAAACCTAAGAGGTCATTTGATTAAAGCTGAACAGAAATAACTGTACATTCTCATTTAAAATGCTCACCAAGCTTAATACATTTAACAAGGTTAGTTATGATTGGCTTATGAAACCAATTAACAGAAGTATTTTAGCAACAAAGCTTCAGATTTCCTGTCCATTAGGATGAGCACATATCCCTGTTAGGTGCCCAGGCATTCTGTACAGCACACAAGAGAGCACAGTCCCTTCAAAACGGAGACAAAAACCTAGGCAAGAGAGCTTCCGCTTACCAGAAGTCACTTGAATGAAGATAGGAATAAATATTAATTTTGAATTAGGACACACTTGTCTGCTAGGTTATGGCTGCAACAGTTGGAAAAGGCATCCACACTCTCTTTTCAAGGGCTGCACAGGCCAATACTTTTCTTTTAAAAGATTACTACTACCATTAAGAAAAGACAAGTAATAATATTTATGTGTTTCATATCATTAGACCATTTACCCAGCAATAACTCTCCATGGGGGGATTTTAAGCAAACAGGATAGGTAGCATGTTGAGTAGCAATTAAGTGGTGCTGTTAAGGTTTATAATTGTGGCCTAGAGTTTTCACATAAATTTCATTTTATATCTAGCCCTAAGGATATCAACTGGGTGAGAAAAAAAAATCAAAAATCTTCTTAAACCCCCACTTTTCTTCCCAGCCCATTCACAGACAGTAACTGAAATCCCTTTGCAATAACTGTCGAAACACTGTACCTAATTTTATTTCTTTGTTAATCAAAAATGGTCATTTGAGAAGCAGTGATCATCCTGAACACTCTCTGAAGACTACAGAGGAATTATCCTAAATGTAATGAGTGCTGGATAAGGCTACAGAGCATCTTTATTTCAATTTATGAAATTGGTTATTTCATTTGTTGACCATTTGGACATGTTCTAAAAAAAAGACTTCATCATAGACATCCAGAGTTAATTGACGTGTTGATTAAAACTGAAGGCCCATAGGTAAAACTGCATGCTCATAAATGCCAGTGAAGAAGCCATACTTAAACATCTTAATCATTAAAAACATTACAAGTTATTTATTGCAGTGCTGCAAGGCTGGAAATCAGTTCCTACATGAACTCTGCACTTTCTATAACATCATCCAGCTCAGATACTTAGGCACTAATGACCTCATGATTTTGCCAATTAATAACTGCCAATGAGTTTTCCAGGAATAACAAATAATAAAAAAAAAACCCAACAAACCAAAACCCTATCTTTTCCACTTGATTTAACATTTTATTCTTTGCAATTTCATGCTTCTTATGTCTAAAAAACCTGATCTATGCAATTCTATCAATTTTCCTATAAAATCAACTGGGGTGATCAGGCTACAGCCAAGGCACCTGCAAATCAACATGTGATGCAAAGCTCCATCTTTCTCATTCTGAAATTAGAGGAATAATCCATGTAAAGGTATAATAACTTAGCTCTCATCATATTCTGTATGCTTCTTCTGAAACAATTCCCTTTTTAATAAAGTGTGAGGGAAATCATGGCCACAATGAAAAAATAAAAGCACAATTTCCCCATTGACAATTCTGGTGCCTGAAATTCACCTAAGATTTTAGTACACGTTAATATATTTTTTGATCAGAGAATTTCTATCACCAGTGTGTCACAGCTTCTCTCAGACCTGCTCTCAAAGAAAAAGACATTACTGTCCGCACATTAACAAGCAGAAGCAAATGTGCAAACATTGATTCAAAACATTTCTAGCATTCCTTTCCTCCTTTGAGAGTCAGGTGCCCCCAGGCCATTGCTACAAGCAAACCATCCCCAGGGTTTACTCCAAACTCACACTTCTCCCCATAACAACTGAGTCTCTCAAGCATCCTCTTCTTTACACATACTGAAATTATGTTCCATCCACTCCTACAACAAAGAATGTGAAATGATCCTTTGAAATAAACCCAAGGAGTTATGAATACAATGTCTTCTTTTGCATTAGCATCAAAAGCAGGAAAATCATGCTGCTGTCGCTTCCTTCAGCTTCTAATACACAATACAGCATCAGCGCTGACCAAGCCTTGCTGCTTGCAATGAATACATTCACCCACTTGGAAAGCAACATGCCACATGCCTTGTTCCTAGATGGTGAAATAAATTACAGACTCTCCAAATCCAGAAAGATTTTTGATTTTGAATGAGAACATGATAATTTGTTGTTCAAACCAGCAATGTTGTATGGCCAGCATACATTCAGGATGCCTAGCTAGCCAGACAAAATACTTGTAGGTATTCTATGGCAAATAAATCAGCAAATACTCTTGCTGTGATGACTCTAAAAGACAAAAATATTTGCCGTATAAATTGTGCAAAAACTGTCAGTCCTAGAATTTCCCAGTGTTCATGGCTGCATCGCATATTGCAGATCTACCTGCATTTCTTTCTGGTTAGAAGTGCTTGTTCTCTCCCAAGGGCAAAGTCTAACTCAAAAGTGGGAATTTCCTGTTGACAAGTGGGAGCACTTGCTTTTGACAAGGAAAAAAGGTGGAATATGATTTATGAAGATCTAATAACATTTGAAACTACTCACATCTATCTCACTTAAAGAAAAGCCCAAAGGAAATTTAGGAAAGAACTATTCAATCTGACATTTGCTGTCCTGAGTATGAAAAGACATTCCTAGTAAATATTACATTTCATAGCTATATGAGAAGCTGTAATCAAAATTAATATGAAGAAAAACCTTTTCTGATTAAAAATAAACCCAACCATACCACACTGAATAGGTTGATAATGGCATTTCATCAAAAGTATTAGCTCTAGAAAAGACAAATAAAGTAGTTATTATTTAGCACTAAATCTGAAAGCATTAAACAAGGGCAACTCATATTCATAGTGCCAGGACTTGCCTCTATTAACTACACTGCTACTTCTGAAAGATCTCAAAGAACTCTGTTTTCTTCTGAGTTCATGTTGTGTTTATTTCAGCTTTCAGTACAGACAGACCTAAACCACCCAGACAGCAAATCCAAAACTGTCCTCAAGTCTTCTTTTGGTGCTTTAACTCAATACATTTCAGCGAAAGGGGCCAAGAGTAATGCAGGAGTTCAGAGATCTAGATTCTGAGTTCCTAACAAGTCCTTATCCTTATGAATGCTGAAAGCTTTTCAGAGACAAGGGCAATGCTGTCATATCTGTTGCAAAGGATAAGATCTTCTCTTTGAACCTGTGCCACTTAATTCGATTGATTGTTAACTTTTCAAATTCTAGTTTAGATGAGCATTATTCTCAGATGACATTCTCAGAAATGCAAGGTTAGACATATCTGATAAATTAATTCCCTTTGGATGTTACAAATACCCCTCTTTGCAGGCCTCAGTTCTATTAATTACCAGTGCTTTGCTTTATGATCTGACATTTAAGCTAGAGCTGCATTAGCTTTATTGTGACATCCATGAGCTGGTGGAGAGCTCACTGAATGTGCAGGGTACATACAGAAGAAAAAACACAGCAGACATCCCAAAGACAATCCTGTGTGAGAAAAAGAGGACTGGGACAGAAAAGGAGATAGAGCACAAGAACTGGTGTTTAAACCTATTCATAAACCATAACATTAAGGTGTTGAAAGTCTGAAACATAGCACTATAATTAGCGGCTACTGTGCTCCTTCAATAGAGAGTGTTGTGCAATGTTATTGTGTCTGAACAACTTTTATGTCAGGATACAGCCTATCATTCACACAAAAGTGAAAAGGAGAAGATAAACATAGAAAAGACACTTTTAAAGTAAACAAAGGGAAAACATTAATGTCTTAGGGGAGAGCAGTTTGTCTTTGGCCGAAGAGTGAGAATGCAGCAATAGAAAGTCCAGAGAGATCTATCTGCTGGTCAGAATGGGAGTGCTGCCTTGGAATCTCAGAGGGAGAAGTTCAGTTTCGTTTCTTAAACTGGGCTTTGGCCAGAGCTGGGAATACAGCTAATAAACCCCCAGATATTGAAGGAATTATTTGGGGAAATGAATGTTTTGAAGGGAGTGGGGTTCTGCAGGCCTGGCAGCCCGTGGAACACCTCCTGCTTCCAGCAGGTGCACGTAACTCTCCTGCTGTCCTCTGAGGAAATATCCCACCTGCTCCAGTGAGAAAGTACTGGAGGAGTCAGTATTGACTCTGCATTAAATTAAAATGTAATCTTTTCATAAAGCAGAGAGAAAACAGAATTTTCAAGTAAATTGGGGAAAGGATAATTTCTGCTCTGAGTTAAGACACCTCTAATGTCAGTTTTTCTTTCTAATGGTTGTGGAAATGTATATGTGACAACCTCATGTTTACTACAGAAAAAACTGCCTTTAGCTCATCTAAACAGAGTTTTTCTAGCTGATATGGGGAAATGCAAATGACATACATACAGTGACAACTACTGCTTTTAACAAATTGCAGCCCTTCAGACTCCTTTGACATCTTTCAGTCCTCACTGTGCCCTGAGCTTGCAGAGAACTAGGCACTTGCTCCTTCCGTTCAGAGCCATGATCTTTGGGGATCCACTTCATACTCCACAGAACTGTGTTTAAATCCACTCATGGCTGGTATTGGTGAATTTTTCTCTACAATGCAACATGGAAGGGTTTTATTGCTGAGCTGTGGTTAGGGGGATGTTACTATCCCTCTGACACGAGTCAGGCTCCAAGCCTCTGAGGGCAGGAGAGGAAGTCAGAAAAACAAATTTTAAAATAATTTTGACAACTAATATTCAATATTTTACCTTTTTCTCCCTGCTTCACACTGCTTTCCTGCTAAAACAGCTGGGATGAAAATGGCTTTCATTGGTCTCTAGGGAAACAGCTTTTTGTTATATTACCATTATATTTTGTTATATTTCCGTGAACCCTGGGAACCGCAGAAGCACATAAATCCCTTTGTCAAGAAGACATACTCAAGGTTCCAGGGACAAAACTGATCTTTGCCTCACAGGTTAATGGCATTAATAATTGCCATTTTGATAAGTCTAAATACAAAAAAGTCTGCTTAAACAAAAGAGTCAACCATTCAAAAATGACTATCCATGATAAATTTTCAAGAGCAATGAAAATTGTCACTCTGCCAAGTTGATAAATTGTTGCCCCAACTGGCAGAGCCATTTGCCTTGGAGTAAGCACAAAATGACAGATCTTTGCTGAATACAAACTATATGCTTGCACCTTTCACAGCTGGTTTAGCTTGTAAACGCAGCAAAAAAAAAAGGAGGCTTTAATAAAAACTGAAGGTTATGCACAAAAAAATGGTTTCACATCTAGTTGCTTCTCTCAGTTTTTAAAGGCATTTCTTTCATATTGGTAAGTAGTCTTGAAAGAAATCCCCCAGTGGTCTGTGGGATCATGCTCTAAAAACACATGTACAACCACACTGTGGTGGTCTCTTCACCACTACTGAAATGATTTAGCAGTGCAAGTAGGATCATTTCACGAGGAGAAAAATCACATTTAGTAACACCTCAGTATTTACCAGAGCACACACACACCCCCCTCATATGTGAAGATACAAACCCTTGTACTGAACCGTGTATCATGATACAAATAAACACAGCACCCACTCTAATTCCATTGTTTAGCTGCTGATCTCTCTCCCTGATGACTCATCTAATCATCCAAGTCGCAGAGTATCTTTTACATGCTCTTAGAAAAAAAAAAAGAAACTGCTTTATCAGATATATGTTCAATTCTTCAATAGATGGAATCCCTTTTTGAAAAGAAATAGAAACTCACACTTGCTTGAAGCCACTTTTGCATAACATGTACATTATGCAGACACAGTGGAGTTGATATCATGGCTTTATGTTGCTATAAATGGAGGCTTTATGCCTTCAAAAGGAGATTTCCACATACTTGACACAAGCAGTCACTCCAAGTCCTAGCAAAACTTGATATTAAAAATGTACAAATGTAAAGATGTGATACATGAGCTGTTTTAGGGTGAGCTTAAGGATTCTTAGTTCTCCTGAGCCACAGCAGCTCGCAACATCTGACTACCACACTGCTTGATGAGCAAAAACTGTACAAAGCTCTTCAACTTCCTGATAATCTGCCTCTAACAGATATGGTAATGGACAACAGGGGCTTATTTTAAAGTCTTCTTACTTGGTCTATCCTGTCCAGTTCACAGGGGGTTTTTTCTCTTTAAAAAGCTACCTCCAACCACCTTATTTATGTTCTAGTAAAACACAACTTCAAAGATCAGAAGGCTTCTGGTGTATTTTGACATGTTCACTTCAAAGAAAGCTCTTGAAGCTCCACCTCAGGGTTCTGGCTGACTCAGTACCTCCATCGTACCGCTGTAGGCAAATATGCAGAGAGATCTTGAAAGCAAAGGGTACAACTGAGTTCACATATTAAACTGCAAATTCCAGATGTACCAATGACTTATCCTTTAATTACATTATTTCTCACTCCCTCAATCTGCGTCTTTGCTTACGTTTGTGCAGACTTCATACTGTTTTGATCTCCATTGTTTACACCTCTCCATACTCTTCCTCACCCAATTAAAAAAAAACAAAAAACTGAAAATCTAAAAACCAGCAAGTAGCAAAAAATTCAACAAAACAGCCCCCAAAACCTGTAGAAAAATCTCATCAAGAGCAGAGATGAAGCATGAGGAAAAAAAACCTCAGAACAAACAGTTAATATCTTTAAAAATGGTAAGAAGCTACAAGTCAGTCACGTAGCTTTGCAAGCTGTATTTCCTAGGAAATCTCAATGATAGGCTCAATATTTTCTATGGATGTTAATGTACAGCTACAGTTTGCCTCACTACAATGATTTGTATGGGATGAATTTTGCTAAAATTATCTGATTGTTTTATTTTGCTTATGTAATAGGATGTCTTACAGACAGAGAACTTAAGTAGTTTGTATGATACAGCCCAGAAAATCTGCATCATGCCATCAAGAACTGCTCGGCTCTCGACCCTCTTTGCTATCCTGTATTTGACAAGTAGACAGGGCTTAATGAATCTTAGTGCTTAAGGAATTTGTTGTATACATGGTACGCAAAAACACACTCTATAAAAGGAAAGTCGGAAAAGGAAACCAGTAATACTGGGTTACCACTCCATTCTGGGGAGTGCAGGGGACCTGAGTTTGTGCCAGGCAGATCGCACAGCTGAGCTCCTGCTGGGAAGATGAGGACCAGCAGCTGAACTCACCTCTGGAGCTGGTGGAGTGACAGCACCCTTCCTGCAGCTCTTTCAGCTTCTGCTTTAACTATGCAAAGAGTGTGTAGATCCAAAGGGAAAGGGCTTTACTGAGGCAGCCACCAATTAAATTATGCTCCCAGATTCATACATTCTTCAGTATCCCAGCCTGTTACCCAGCTGACAAAATTCAACACATCATAAGGGAAAGTACTGCAGTTCATGAGGATGTGACTAATTATAACCTATCAGAGAAAGTATAATAATCTATGCTTTTGATCTACTCAAAAGGAAGATCAATTAAATATTAAGCTTAAGAAAACAGATTGTAGGGAAAAATTAATTCTATCTGAAAAAGAATATCCCTTTTAACATGCATACAAAATATGGCATATAGAAAATAAGACACAGATCACACTGTAGTTAGTGGACAAGGTGAAAATATGATAGAGCTGATAGAAGATGGGCATTTGCTGTGTGGAGGAAGCATACATAGGAAGGGAAGAATGACAGGAGATGTGTGACAATATCTTCCAAAATAGTGGCTTAACCTGAGACCTTTAGTACAGTAAAATGATCATTGTTTTCCAGAGGAACAGTTCATGGTTATAGTGAATCAGTTACTTGGGTAACATACATAAAATGCGGTGGATAATTTATTTGCCTAGGCAAAACTGGGCACAAGTGGGCACAAAGAAACACTTAAGAGAAGACATTTCTGAGCCCCACATGGAAGAGTTTGCTGTAGCCCTCCAAAGCAGAGGTGTGCAAGGGAAAGACACCTAATTTTAGAAGGAAAGATATATGATGCTGCTGTCCAAAATAATAGCAGACTATGACTTGACCCAGAAAATCCTTTCACTTCTTACATTTATAGTGCTGCCAGTAAAAGCAGGAAGAACATGCAGTCAACAGAGAAAGAGAAAAATGGGGAAGGTGTCTAGATTCTTGACTGAACTAAAAGCATATTGAATGAGGGGGAAAAAGAAGAAATGCAAAATAAAAAATGAAAAGAAAAAAGAAGGAAAGAGTGAAAGAAAAAACCTTCCTCTTTACTGTGCTACCAGGGTAAAGATAAGGAGCTTTCTTTTTCCATTCTATGAAATGAATTTTATTCCATCTAGCCTAAGGCTTTTCTCTCCCCACACCATCAATATTATAATAGGAATTCTTAATCTGAAAAAGTCAGATAACTGCAGAGTTACCACAAAGAAAATGTGGTCATAAGTTGAGGTCATTTTCCTGAGGAGAGAAAAGCGAGAGTGAACACTTGCAATATGTCTGGTTATGCTCATCTTTTTTAACTAACTGGAATATTTGTTGGCTTGGGAGCAGCCCTGACTGGAGCGCTGAATGCTCTGCAATAACAGACTGACTGATGAACATATCCAGCCAACACACTCCAGACTGTGTGTGCAACTCCATGTGCAGTGTGACTTCCTAAGCAGGATACCAGAGTTGGGAAGATGCTTCTAAAGTTTTAATATAAAGAAGTGGTTAGGTGGTTGGGTTGGCGCAAAGCAGATAACAGGAACCCAACCAATAGAAGTCCTCTGAAATCTCCTTCTAGAAATCAAATGCTAATTCTACTTTAATAGCAAAGAGCACAAACCTAATGAAGATAGTTGTTTTTTTCCAGTCATGCCGTGATTAAATATCCTCCATGAGGTACACAAGCACTTCACTTTAGTAGACTAATCCAGACAAAACTGTTATATTTATCAAAAATTCTTCTTTTCACATTGTCAGAGCTTATCTCACCTGTATTATTTCATCCAACAGATGAATGCCTTTAAATCACAGCTTTCTCAGCGGGAGGATGAAACTTGGAAATGAGAATTGGACTGTTCTACAGAGCAAAAAATATTTCTCTGTAATGTCTTAGCAGAATTCAGGGAAGATATTATTTTTATGGTATCAGGATTAAAAGTATATGGAAAAAGTCTAGGAACAATAAACTCCAGAAAAAAAACCCCACACAACAAAAGCACTATTCTTCTGTAGTGGCTGGAATTTCCCTCTATGTGTCTTACACAGACAAGCTTAGCCAAGGCTTTTCTTCTATAATCCAAGACAGAATCCTCTAAAAAAGCACTATGTATATACTGAAAGAAAATTGTTAAAAGAAATTATGAAATCAGAGACCATTATCATTATTTAACCAGTATTAATGTCTTTTCTTTTCTCATGTACCATTTTTCAGACTTCACCATTACGTGTGAACAGAAGCAGAGGGGATTTCATGTTTTCTTCCAGGCCACAGCTACTAAAATTTCTAATAATAAAGTGATGACAATACATATTTGTAAGACCTCTTTAATCATACACTCTAGCAATACCCACGTCTTTTGACCACTTCAGCATTTGCTATCATTAATTTCTATAATTCCGATGTCTCAGACAAAATTCTTTACAGTATCAAGTCAAACATACTGTTTGGTTCTATATATGCATCTATGCCGTCAATTTAGGCAGTAAAATTCGTAAAACAGCAGTTTTCTATATCCTCAAAATTTGTAAGCTTGCTTATGTTGCCAATGTTGAGTTATTCATTTAATCAAGTCTGAACTATTCCATTATTTTGTTTAATGCCAGCACTAGTCTGGCATTCCTGCTGTTACCAGGACTGTCTACCTTTAATATTTATAAAATATTGCTGCAACATTTTTTCATGTTTCTGGCCTTCAGTATCTCCTACCTTACTAAAAGCTGATACTTTCTAAGCCGAATATTTCATATCAAGGAGAAAACTAATTTAGGTTCTTGGTAGAGCACTCACTCTGCTCCTGATGTTCTTTAATATTTGGATTGTCTTTAAAGAAGACTGAACTACAGAACCTGATGTTCTTATGGGGAAAAACTTTGTGAAACAGCAAAAAAAATTCTAAGGATCATGTTAAAAACTATTTTTTCAGAGATCTGTAGCAGATAGAATCATTAAGGTTTATTTTGTGCTAGTTTTGACATATTTGTGAAGTATTTTTTATCAATGCGAACTTCTGTAACTGAAAACACTGTATCTATTAGAAGTGCCCCTATGTCAGTAACAGACCTTACAGAGAACTGAAAATTGCAGTGCTGAAGAAAGCAGGAGGTCTTGCATTTAAAATTTGAAATCACTCTTGGCTGTATTATCTAATATTTAATCAAAGGTAGTAGGAACTCAAACTATGCAAGTCATTATTTTCAGTGGATAACAGAGAAGCACAGAAACAATACAGTATTGCAGATAACAGGCTTTCATTAATGACCATAGCTCACTGCAGTTGATCAGGGTAAATCATTTAGAGTTCATAGCTGAGCATGGGGAATTAAAGGAACTGACAGCCACAAATTCCAATAGAAAGTTTAAGGTGGAAATTCAACGCTTCACTTTGTAGCCTAAGCACTGGCAGGTCTTCCAGTGTCTCAGATGAATAAAGGATATTCTACATTAGATGCACAATACTAATTTCAGTATGGAACTAACTCTTAGACCTGTTATCTTTGTTAACTGATTGTAATTGGAAAAGGCAACCAACCAACCCTTTCACCCCACCAAAAACCCCTCCAGCTCATGTCCTCCCATTAAAAGTTCTACATGCTACCTACAGTGATGATAACCATAGTAATGCCCATGATTAAAAAAAAAAAAAAA